>CM062816.1:1221882341-1222354841 GCA_031772625.1 Pinus tabuliformis
TTAATAAAGCATTTGAGGTTCTTCTATATGCATGTGTCTCAATGGGTATTGTTATACTTGTGTTATTTGATTTATTCTAATCCTTGAATCAATATGAATGTATGCTTCTTGTAGTTTCCCTCTCTTGCCATTTTGCAGGATCTTGGTGTAGTTGGCCAGTGAAAGAGCAAGGAGCTGGGCAAGCAGCAAGGAGAGAAGATTGGGTCAATCATTAGCGAAGAAATCAGTTAGTGGATCTCTTTCTCCCCTCTTTTACATCTCATAAAGAAGTAATCTCAAATAGTTTTGCTTTGATTGTTGCTAAGTAACTATAACCCTTAGAGTGGGATAGGGTCATTCCGTATTGGATACTTTTCCCAACAACAGCTGCCAACCAAGGTCCGAACTGGGCGGGTATCCCCCTTGTTGTCAACCCGATTTTCGGGGCTTCAACATATTTGGTGCTAGAAGGAGGGCTTGAACCTCCGAATGGCAAGTAGATCCAAATATGAATACCATTCTGAGAGTAAATCACCCTCATCATCTCCCCTGACTTCTCCATTACATTTAAATCCAAAGTCAGAAGTCGCTCGAGTATCAACTGCTGCTACACACCCTGATATTTCAGAACAATCTACCGTAGAACTTCCTAAAGTCGAATCCCTGATTCACAAACTTCAACGATTTTCCATTTCTCCTCAGAGGTCTGATAAATATCAAGGCAACATGACTTCGCAGTACAACCCTACTCATCCCCTGACCAGTCTAAAGAGTGAAAAGTTTGGCGTCCAGCCAACCGAATTACCTCTTCCCACCAGGAAAAGAGCGAGGAAATCACCGCAAGAGTCTGACAGTGAGACTCTTTCGTCAACATCGTCCATCTCAACTACTTCACTGTGAAGTCAACCATCCACACCTCCACTCCAGATCATCGTCCATCCGTCCACTGGAACCCCCACAACCCCTCTTCAATCATCTACAATCGTAGTATCCTCATCCTCCCAGCTGCAGGGATCATCTTCTGCACTTTCCTCTGTTAGCAGTTCAACAATGGCCCAGTCTCCATGGAATAACCCTGGGGCAGTCTTAATGCCTGCACCCTTGAGTCAAATACCGGCCCATCCTGAGAAATGGCTGCCTAAATTCAATCCCGAGGCAGGCATGCTAGCAGAAGAGCACATAAACAACTTCATGCTTTCCATTAATCTCAATGGGGTTACTAATGAAGATGTTGTTGTTCGGCTTTTTCCTTATACACTGCAAGGAACAGCTGGGTCATGGTACTTTTCATTACCCTCTGGATCCATCACAAGTTGGGACATCTTCCAGGAGTAATTCCTAACCAAGTTTGGTGATGACAGGTCTACGACAACGTTAATCAATGACCTATCCAATCTTAAAGCCGAAGCTAGAGAGCCTATCAAGGATTTCAATTTACGTTTCAACAAAATTTTCAATAAAATTCCTACTGCTTCCTAACCTAGTGAAGAAGTACGATGTGAATGGTATATCACCGCTCTACCATCGAACATAGCAATCTTCGTGGACAAGGCCAATAGAACAACCTTAGATGAGAACATGAAAGAAGCAATAGCAGTAGAGAAATGAATAATAGCCCTGGAAAAGAAATCCGCGATAGAGGAACGTAAATCCAAAAAAGTCACCTTCAAGGAAGACTCCAAGAAGAAACAAGCAAAAGACCCATTTTATTTGGAAGGATTGCACAAAGTTCTAAAGACCATGTCCAATGAAATGGTCGACATAAAAAAGAAAGTAGCAGAAACTTCTTCAAAAAAGCCCTACAGAGCTTTTAAAAGAGGTCCTTCAACGGATTCAAAGCCACCCAATGCCATTTCAAATGTTGAATCTGAGGAAGAGGAAGAGGAAATTGCCACTGAAGGGCAAACTGATGACGAAGAAGTTGTGGAATTACAAGGAATGTGGGATTTCATCCTCCCACAAGAAGAAGATCAAGAAGTATTTCCAATTAGCACACGAAGCAAAAATCAGCTTGATCCTCCCCAAACTATCCCTAAGCCGAAGAGCGCAAGCTCTGCAATAAAGGATAAAGTCACGACAAAGAAAACGATATCTAAAGCGACTCAAACTAGCCCAGTCCAAATAAATGAAACGACTCCATCTAAAACACTCATAGTGTTGGATGAAATGGAGTACAATATTATTGAAGACATGAAGAAGACTAGGGCTAACATCACCCTTTATGAACTGAGCAAGTTGAAACATCAACAGAAGATAATGATGAAAGAATTACATGCCGTGCCAGTTGCACCTTTGCTGCCGTTGTACTTTCTCAAGCTTCCCATAATATGGGAAGACCTCCAACTAACGCGATCAATAATATTGATCCAAATGACATCGCCCTAATTGGAGGAAGCTCAAGATCTCACACTCCCCGTTCCTCCTTACTTATGAAATCTTCAACAAAAATGTGCACAATTGTTTGGTAGATTTGGTGCTTCATCGAATATTTTACCCAAATCTATATGTGCCAAGTTAAATGTTCAACCACAGAAATCCGCAGTGCGCATAGTTCAGCTAGATCGATCTCAAGTCGAAGTGATTGGCGAACTAAATCAAGTAACCATAAGATTGTCATCCAACCCGAAGGTATGTCAGGTTATCGACATTCTAGTTTCCGATATCCCAGAATTATATGGCTTAATTCTTAGCAGGGATTGGTCAGAAAAACTCCATGGATACTTCACAACTGACTGGTCGCACATGTGGCTGCCCTACAATGGTAAACCAAATCAAATAAAAGTTGAACGAGAGCTACACCAGAAGTACATAGTAACGGAGTTAGAGGGATAAAATGAACCAGTAGCGTATAACAGTAGCATTATTGGAAATTACTTAGTAGATTCTTTCCTCGGAAATTTCAATGCTCATGCGTCACCCTATTTAGAACACTCTGTTTTTTCCCAAGTCGAAAATTTTTCTCGAACTGATAGTTCGAAATGTATCAATTTTTTAGATAAACCTGTAAATAAATCTTTGTTTTGGAAATTGTTTTTTTGATGGTTCTAGATCTAACGAAGGAGCGGGAGCAGGATGCGTTCTTATTAGTCTAGAAGGAGATAAAATCATGCTCACATGCAGCTCAAATTCGATTTCACAAACAATACAGCAGAATATGAGGCTTTGGTTCAAGGCCTGTACAAAGCAATTAGGTTAGACGTTAAGTATCTTCAAGTTTTTGGTGACTCTGAGATTGTGGTTAAACAGGTACGTAACACTATACATTGCTTATTAGGTCATTTAAAACACTATCAATCCTTAGTACAAGATCTGACTGAACATTTCATAGCATTTAATATTTCTTCAATCCCCAGGCTCCAAAACACAAGTGCAGACCTTTTGGCTAATGTAGCTTCTAAGCTTATTCCGTCCGAAGATTTTAGTCCAGATAGATTATCAATAGAATTAATCTTTAGACCATCCATTCCTGACAACATCACAAATTGGAGAGTATTCAATGACGATCCTGATATTGTAAATTTCCTCACATCTGAAGGATCCTACTCAAATCAAATAATTGACGAAGACCAGCACGATCAACCATTGCAACAAAATAGCACTAATAATGTTATACCTAAGTCGGTGGTCAAGTTAGAAGACTTGTACGATTTGAAAGATCGGTTTAAGAGGTCTACCAATTCAAAACTCTAGAGTTCAACCTTGAACTACGAATTAGTAAACCGAGGGACCGATGCTAAACCACAAAACATTAATCTAGGCCTCGGCCTAGCTCCCGAAGAGAAACTAGCGTATATTCATCTTTTGAGACAATATAAAAATGTTTTTGCCTGGAATTACGATGAGCTGAAAACATACGACACTTTCATCATCCAGCATACTATTCCCATGATCGATAATGAAAAACCTGTCCAACAAAAGCCGAGAAAGATCCACCCCAATTTAGAAAATCAAACAAAAACTGAGCTCAATAAGTTATTGAAAGCTAGGATAATCTTTCCCATCAGACATTCCAAATGGGTCTCCAATATGGTACCCGTTATAAAGAAAAACGGAGATATTAGGATTTGCATTGACTTTCGGAACCTTAACAAAGCCTGTCAAAAAGATAATTTTCCTCTACCACCTATGGAACAGATACTGCAGGCAGTGGCAGGCTCAGAATTAATATCTTTCTTGGATGGATTTTCAGGATACAATCAAGTGTTGGTACATCCTGATGATCAGTTGAAAACCACATTCAGAACTAAATGGGGCACATACGCATATCGAAAGATTCCATTTGGTTTGATTAATGCTGGTGCCACATTTCAGAGAGCCATGGACATCGCATTCAAAGGTTTAGTCAATAAATCTGTAGTAATTTATTTGGATGATATAACAGTGTACTCGAAAAAGCGAAACAACCATCTCAAAGACCTGAAACAAATCTTTCAACGGTGTTTAAGGTATGGAATTTCACTTAACCCAAAGAAATATTTTTTCGCGCTAAGTGAAGGGAAACTTCTAGGATTGATAGTGTCAAAATCCAGTATTCACATTAATCCCAACAGAATCAAAGAAATTTATGAAATATCCCTACCTCATAACAAAAAAGCCATGCAATCTTTCCTGGGTCAGATCAATTTTGGAAAGAGATTCGTTCCAGATTTTTCACGAATCGTGTCTCCGTTGCAAACCATGATTAAAAAGAATTCAAATTTTAAATGGGGTCAAGATGAACATGAAGCATTCAACCTGATCAAACAAGCTATTATTAATGCTCCATCTTTAGCAACTCCGAATTTGTCAGAGCCTTTTATTTTATACACATTTGCCTCAGATAAGTCATATGCTGCAATTCTAACTCAAGCAAATCAAGAAAAAGCGGAAGCTCCAATTGCATTTTTTAGCTCAAATTTATAGGGTGTTGAACTAAATTATTCAGACGTGGAGAAACAGGCTTATGCTATTTTCAAAGCGGTCAAATACTTCAAACCTTTCTTACTTAAAACCCATACTAAGATTATAGTACCATTTCCAGCGGTAAGGAATCTTCTAGTACAGAAGGATGTGAGTGATAAAAGGACCAATTGGGTTACTGCCTTACAGGAATATGATATTGAGATCAAACCAGCAAACATTGTAAGAGGTCAAGGCTTCTGCAAAATGCTGGTTCGAGCATCGCAAATTTCTGAAATTCCATCTGAAGAGGTACAAATGTGCGAGGTAAGCCTAAACGATGCAGAATCATTATATGCTGATGTCATTTATTATCTTAAGAACGGGTATGCTCCTTCACACCTTGATCATACTAAGAAAAGAGCTCTAAGTTTGAAAGTTAAGCAATATCAGCTCATAAATGATATTATTTTTAGGAAAAAGTATGATTATGTTCTTCTTAGGTGTCTTGAGAAAGCTGAAGCTGAAAAAGTTTTGCAGGAACTCCACGATGGGCCAGCAGGCGGACACTATGCTGGAGATGCTACTGCACATAAAATCTTACGCATAGGATATTACTGGCCCACGCTGTTTAAAGACTCGCACAGTTACGTGAGAAGATGTCAAGTCTGCCAAACTACTGCTAGAAGACAAAAGAATCCGTCCCTGCCACTACAGCCGGTAAACATAGAGCAACCTTTCAGTCAGTGGGGCTTGGGCATAATAGGTGAGATTGTTCCTCACTCTTCTAAGCAGCAAGGATACATCCTCACAGCAACAGATTATTTTACTAAGTGGGTAGAAGCAGTTCCACTCAAGACGGCTAATTCTGAAAATGTCATTGAGTTCATAGATCAATTTATAGTCACCAGGTTTGGATTGCCATCCGCTTTAATGTTTGATAATGCATCATACTTTTCTGGAAATGCAATGACTGAATTTGCACTTAAAAGAGGATTCAAACTTAAATATTTAGCCAATTACTACCCACAAGGAAATGGGTTAGCTGAGTCAACAAATAAAAACCTAATCAGGATTATTAAAAGAACAATTGATCAAAATCATAAAAATTGGCACAAGGCCTTGATATATGCTTTATGGGTAGATCGGATAACGCAAAAAGCTTCTATCGGCACTTCTCCCTTTAATTTAGCTTATGGGAAAGAAGTGGTTCTTATGACTCACTTAGCAATTCCCTCTTTGTCTTTAGTACAATACATTGATGAAGTACCCACTTCCTCCTTACAGCTAAGACAAATGGAAATAATTAAATTAGAAGAACAATGAGAACAAGCTAGGAAAATGCATGCTCATCATCAAGCACTAGTAAAATCCTCTTTTGATTCAAACATAATGACCAGAAAAGATTTTCAGATGGGAGATTTAGTTTTAAAGTGGGACGAGGCTCATGAAGAAAAGGGCAAACATACAAAATTTCAAAGGATGTGGCTTGGTCCTTTTCAGATTGTAGAAGTCATAGGTCCATCAACGTTTGTGTTACAAAATTTAGCAGGCAAGAGGGATCCTTTGCCTGTTAATGGATAAATTCTCAAGAAATATTTTCCACAGAAGATTATTCTTCTATTTTTGTAGAGTAGTTGTTTTTCTTTTTCATAATAAAACCAGTTGTGAGTGGTTACATTAGCCATTTACGAAAAAGACACCAATTCTCTTTCAGATTTTGAACTTTTCGCTTGTATAAATAGCAAATATTTTGGAAAATTGATCTTTATAATTGATAGATACAGTTAAAAACTTTAGCCTAGATATGATACTAGTTTCAACTTCAAAAAATTTGATAAAAGCAACCTTTAGTGAAGAAATTGTTTTATCTCAGTACAATGAAAGGTATCAATAACAAAATAAAGATTCTCTGTAGAACAGCTGTTTCCAAAAACTCTATTATTGTCGTCCAGAGCTATCTTAAGGAAACAATGACTTCCTCCCTGCTAAGGAAATGGCAACTTTCAGAGGAATAACCCAAGGATACACTTTATCTTGAAGAATAATAGGTCTCATCACGAGCCGGCTTATCATTATCACAGATATTATAACTTGTTGACTTTGCCAATACTATACACCACAACAAGGCAATGACTCAAGATTGTCACAATCAAAAGACAAGGGATCTCATCACGAGCCAGCTTGTTCAGCAAAGTTATAAATCAAGTGAATTACTGTGTCATAATTTGGCTACCAAACCAAGACATTGTTCTTTAATAACAAAAAGAAAATCAAAGCAATAAGTGTGGATATGGATTCTTCTTTGAAAGTTGTAGGCCACCTTAAGTAGGATACAGGAACATTGCTGGGTAACGGATAACCCTGTCAAGGCTATAAACGCTTGCTGGCAGCAGAGGCTCTACCTACAACAAATGAGCATATTTAAAACTGGTTTACAGAGGAGACTTTGTTTTATCTTTACAAGACCAAGTAAATGGCTAATGTAAATACAAGGACTAGCCTGAGGAAGCAAATAATCAAAGTAGAAAAAGGTTGAAACAAAATATGATTGACAGTTTAGAGCGTAATGTACTATATTTCCATAATAAAGTTTAATTTTCTGAAAAATTTTCTGTTTTGGAAGTTTGAAAAATTCAATAGAAAAACAGAGATAACTGGTTCTTCCAAGTGAATCGCCAATTGTTGTGGCCACCAACAACCCCCCTCCTTATTTAGTATTAGCAATAACACTAGGTAAGAGGGGACCCTTAGTAAAAAATTCAAAAATTTCAATTAAGGCTCATGTATTTTACTCCTTAATAAAATATAGCATCGCGCAAAGAATGATAGGACATTTCCTTATGAGTAAAAATGATAAACTGCGAAAGTGCGGCGTGAATTCCATCGCATCGCATGCATTAAGAAACGCTCATATTGGAAAACTTTAAAAAATCGCCGATATCCGATATGCGATAGCGGATATCACATATTGCAATGTCGCATGAAAAATACATAACCATTTAACGATTGTAACGATCTGCAATTTTGTGATAGCACAACACTGCGATCCGCGGTTTTGCAATAGCGTGATCAAGCAACCCTGTGATAACACATCTTAATGAAATTTTCGGTAATGCGATAATGCGATACTGTGATGCGAATCGCAGAAACAAGACATCGCAGATTTTCCCCGGCTCAATATTCAAGAAAAGCTTTCCATAAACCAAGAACTGGATACGCGATTTAATGATAATTAATGAATGATACGCTAGTTGTTAATGAAAGACGGTTTTGTGTTTTTCGAAGAGTCAGTTCACGTCAGGTGGCATGTTTTTGTACATCCATAGAGTTTAAAGCTTTCCTGTCGATATTTTTATTATCATTACTCTCTCCTCATGTGTAAACTGCAGGAACGAAAAACAGAAGTAACACAAAGCAATGTGCAGGAAGCCATGAAGGAAAAGGGTAAAGTTCCAATGCTCAGAGACAAAGAAAAGATGCCATCATAAACGGATATCGCATGCAACAGAGCCACAAATTCACAGAGCACTGCTGAGCTATCCATTACAGATCTTTCATTCACAGCCATGGTTGAATGAGTAGTTAAACAATGCTGATATCAACAAGCGGTTTAACGCTCAAGGTCAGAAGCTCACGAAAGCAGTATGTTTACAAATTTTGAAGCTTATACCCGGTGAAGGAAAAGGAGCTAAAGGCGAAAAACGCATCAGAGAGGCCCGGATCAAAGAACGGAGGCAGTTTCCGATGCGCTGAGAAAATTGCTCAAAAAGCAAAGCCTCTAACTGCTCAGTCACTTGTAAGCACAGAAAACGCAAGAAAGCAATGGTAAAGAACAAACTGGAAACATAAAGCTGAAAGAAGAAGCAATTCGAGGATTAACCAAGTGGAACTTGGATTATTACTGGTCATACACAGTAAATCCACATAGCCAGAGGATGACTCTCGAGTATATCATCGATTTTGCTGAAAAAATGGTGCCAGCTCTTACCATTTCTATTTTCTTAGCTCAACCAAAAGCGGAAGATAGTCAGCCGACTCTACACAGGCAAATATTGAATGCTCGCAACATTAAGGAGCAAATGCAGAAATAGTTAGATATTAGATTTAATTTTTAGAAATAGTTTTGCTTAGAAAAAGGGCGGTCATTTAAACCGTATCCTGAATCTGTGTAATTAAGTTATTTAGTTAGTAGTATTTAAACCCTTCTCATGCATTTAGAGAAGGGTCCAGAAATTTATCAAAAACTTGTCCTCAGAACATGCACTTTTGCACCCTCAGAGGAGGTTTTGGTGAATGAATGGATCAAGATTTGTTGATGTTTGCATTTGATATCTGCTACTAATGTTGCACTTCTGTACTCTTAGTGGATGTTAGAGCAAGGAGAGATAAATCATTGTTGCTTGAAGCTTATGAGTAGGGCTAGTCATAAATGGTACTTTTATCTCTTGACCATTTCTGCTTATATGTTAAAGTGATATACAGTTTTTAGTTGTTTATGTATTATTGCATGAATGCTTGAGTTATCATTTGGCACTTTTGTACGGTGATAGCTATTTATTTATGCCTAATGTATGAATAGCTCATTATGCGATATGCTTTTCACAACTGTTTCGTTTAACTTTTTGTGCGAAGTGGTTCATCTTGATTGATTTCCTTTCTTATAATCGCTGAATGATCTTTATTACCAGTTGTAATTTGAAATCTCTTTAGATCGCATAATAGAAAAATTACATCCCGGGTTAGTATAGATTTAGATGTGTTGTTTATTAGATTACAATAGCATAGAATTAGATTAAAGTTTGAACTAGAATCTCTTAGATAGGAACTGTTAGATCAGCAACATCAAATTCTACACACACACACTCATAGATTGGGAAATTGGTCCCATTATCCCCAGTCGAACCTGCTATACCAAATGGATAAGGAGCTGCCAACCAAGGTCCGGACCGGGTAGGTATCCCCCTTGTTGTTGACCTGATTTTCGGGGCTTCAACACAGACTTAGGCATAATATTATGTGAAGCTCCAGAGTCAAGCATGGCATTATGTAGGATTTTATCGTGTATGTTAAGGCTAATGAAGAAGGGCGGTATCCCTCCTTCAACTGGTTTTCCATTAACATCAGGTCTGAAAATTAACTCAGGTTGATCATCAAATAGATTCACAGAGTCTTCATTCTCAATGAAGTTTAAAGATTTACTTATTTGAGATCTGTAAGTTTCATGTTTAACCAATTCTGTTAGAGGTACTAAGATTTTGAGATTGGCTACCTCTGCTCCCAAATTGAAAGGCAGAGGGGTTTTATCTATTTGAACATTTGAAATCTTAGCACCAAATTTCTGAGTAGTTTGTTCTTCTTTTTCATTGTTTGGAGTGTTTTTAATTGGATTTTCTAATATAATTTCTAGAGGTTGTTCCATTGTTCCCTTAAGGGGGACCGAAGTGGAAGGTTGCTCATTAGAAGGTTGGTTATCGGTTACATCTTCAATGGTGGGACTGGGAGGGTTTTGATGTGGTCTAGAAAGGATTTGTAGTGTTTTTGTAACTTGAGGATTCTGATTTGTAGCTTTTACTTTCTTAGGCTGATTAAGAATTGCTTTCTTGTTCTGATCTGGAACATCAGTGTTTTTCTTGCTTCTCAAATTTTACTGTTTATGCACTTCAAAAATAGCAGATTCATACCCTTGCTTATAGTTGAAAGATTCTCCAGTTTGAGTCTGTAAATGTTGAAGCATCTATAATTCTTGATCATCCTAAGTTAGAAAAACGGTTTCTTCATCATCTAACCCATTAAGTTGATTTGGGAGTCTATCTCAAGGTCTTCTTGGTGAGAAGTTTCAGCATAATTTTCTTGGAAATGTGGTCTAATGTTCTAATTAGGCCCGTTTTTACCAGTGTTTTGGTTTTGGTTCTTCCTAAAGTTTGGATTCCTTACTGGATTAGCCTGTTTTTTATGCTAGTGAGGTTTCCTTTAAATAACTTCTATCCTATTCATCAACCTTTCCATTCCCTTAGCTAAAGCATCCATTTTTTGATCAAAGGGTGAAGTTTCATCTTTCAGAGTTGTTCTTCTCTAGTTTCTAACCCTAGCCCTTTTGGATAGCAGATTAGATTCTACACTAACTGCTACACTTTGCATATCTTCAAGTGTAGGGGGGTTCCTTTCTGTATGTTGAAAAGCGATATCTCTGTCAAATCCGTCTAGAAACTTAATCAGGGCCAAGTCAGGTGGAGGCCTAAGGTTAAGCAGGATTGCATTATATACATTGTTAAACCTAGTACAATAGTCCTGAATAGTTTCGTTTGGTCCCCTTTTAAGGTTTTCATATTCAAAAAGAATTTGAAGGGGGTTCTTTTTCTTCTCCCACCTATTTAAAAATTGTTGGTAAAGTACTTCTAAACTATCTATACTCTAAGGAGGAAAAGATCTAAACCATGTTCTCACTTCTCTAGCTAGGGTTTGGATGAAGATTCTCATTTGGACATCTCCTATGTCAATCTCATGCAGTTCAAAATAATCTGTCATTTTCTTTGTGTGTTGTTGTGCTATGTAAGTTCCAATGCAATCAAATAAGGTAATTTTACTCTGATAATCTGTTGGTAAGGCACCTTGAGGAGCAGGCATTATAAGAGGGGCATATTTGAGTGTCATAGCTCTAAGTTGGACAGGATTGAGAAGAGGAGTTGGGGTAACAGGAGGATTTGGGACAACAAGGGGAGTTGGGGTAATAGGGGTAATGGGTATTTTAGGGGTAGTGATGGGTTGATGGTGGAGTGAAGGTATGAATGGAGATGAGGGATGATCTTCAGAGGTGTGGGGAAACGATGGTGATCTAAGCTGTTTCAGAAAGTTCAGGGAGTCTATCAGTGGTAAGGGATGACTGAGGGGAGTTCAGAAGGTACTAGTCAATTGACAAGTTGGCTCATTGGACATCAAGTTCTCTTGTGAATTCTAGATCTAGGACTATGTCCACAAGTTCACTATCAGACTTGGTTCTAAACATAGATAGGTCAAAATACTCATCAAAAGGGATGTCTTCAATGAATAACCACTCAGCAGGGCATGAATTGGATCTAAAAACAGGTCTAGAGCTTACTGAACTTTCTTGCCTTCTGATTATTCTCGAAATAAGGTTGGAATTTTCAAATACAGGGGGAGGATTTGGATCAGGGTTGGCACTGGTATAGTGAGTTCACCCTAAAGCCAGATTTCGAGCTTTTTATGATTATTTTTCTTTTTATGAACTTTTTGAAATAACTTCTAATAACCCTTTAAGAGGCTTAAAAATAAAAATTCAAATTTCTCAAAGGTTTATTAAGACTGAGGGTTTTGAATCCCCAATATGGTCACCACTACATTATCACTCAGAGTTTTTCCTTAGAAGTTATCAAATAAGGAATAGTTTGAGGTAACAACAAACCTAATCTTTTAGACTCAGGTTCTAGCCAACCTCAGTCTAGAGAGGGCTCTCTCTTTATAATTTAACTTTGTTTTGGGTAGATTTCAGGCTAGTTATTAGTGCTCATGATGTTTTGTTTTGATTGGGTGGTGGAATTAAGGAAACAAATGGGTAGAGCAAGTATTCACGCCATTGGACTATGGAGTCAATGAAGAAAGGCTTAACTGGATATGATCTATCACTAAGGTAAGAGTCCACAGGGCAGGATAGCACAACAAAAGCAAATCTACAGGTTTAAATGGGTGAAGTAGTCCTAACCAGGGCAAAGGGCAATGAAGAATCCTTAACCAGGATTAAGATGAAGAAAGGAAGGATGATCAGTAGCAAAGGGCAATGAAGAATCCTTTACTATGGACCAAAGGGGGGGTAAACTACAGAAGTAAGGGAGCAATTAAGAATTCCCAGACCAAGGCAGTTTAGTTGAAAACATAAAGAAAGAAAACAGTTAAAACAGAGAGCACTTATGCTAATTCTGATGATATCATTCCTTGTTTGCTTTACATATTTAATAAGAAACACATATGAATATTCATAACATGAAGAGAATACAATATTTAAACAAGAAAATATGATACTTATTTGTTCCAACTATGCACGAGAATCCAGTGAAATTTCCTTAGCTTTATTTCAATTCCAGCAAAACCAGTCTAAACTTGAGTACAATAGCTCCTTGGCTCAAAAATAAAATGTCTACAGAAATGTATTTTAATCCACCCCAATTACTTCAAAGTGTGAAGTATTTATACAAAAATTGATATAAAATATCTCATAACCATATGAGAATTATTCTAGGAAACAAAAAATATCTTCAACACGAAGATAGAGACAGATGGAGAATTATCTTCTAGCTGTCCCTTTTATTGTGACTGTGCTAGCTGTTGTAACTCGGATTTGAATCTTTCAGTTGCTTTGTAGTTATGTGGTGGAATCACTTTCTATCTTCTACCTATTGATACTCTTTACCTGTTCTGCTTTGATCCTGTCTTACCTGCTTTACCGGTAGCCATGTTTTAACATGTAGATTTACTGCAATAACTTATAGTAAATCAATCAAATTTTCCCACCATTCACTGTCAGGTAATTTCATCCTCATCATTTTCCTGTAAATCTCATTAGCTTCGGTGTACTTGGAAAAATTTGGTTTTCTTTTGAACAAGTGCTTGACTTCATGCTCTATATAGAACAGATTCTCAAGACCATCAAATAACACCTTTCCAATGGGCAAAGATTTCACCCCTGAAGTACTAGCTTGGCTTTTTCCCAGCTTGTTTAACCTTTCATTGTAATCTTCCTGGGTCATCAACTCGTCATTTATCACCACAGGACTGAGAAGTCCTTTTTCTCTTAATATGACATACTTTAGCATAAAGCTGTCAATGTCTGCTTGGATGCTCTAACATATTTTCTCCAGATTAAGAATTAGGTTCCTTTTGGTGAGAACCTTTTTTATTTCTATGATTGTTGTTGTTCTGTCTTCTATTTCCAGTTCATCAAGGTGATATCTGTTTTTTCTGTTCACAAATGTGATTAACAAATTGGATTCTTCAAGTTTATTTCCCAATTCCTCCACTATCTTGTGGATTGCTTTTGTGGCTGCTTTAACTAATTCAGTTTGTTCAAAAATAATCTGAATGGAAGGCCAAAACTCATTGATAGAATCAATGATGTTGGCCCAAATGATTTCTTTCATGTCTCCCAAAGGCTCTTGTAATGTTAAGTCCTTTTCAAGGGCTTTTATCCTATCTACCATCCTTTGGTTCCTCTGAGCTTCTTCTTTCTGTTGTATTTGTGCAAGTTTACAATTGGTTTCTAAACTTGACACTTGTTCTCTGAGTTTCTTAAGCTCAGTGGCCCGGATGCTCATTTCTTCCATGGCCTTGATCAATTCTGCAGTCTTTTATGTTGGTGTCTCTGTGCTTGTTGATGTAGATGTGCCTGCTGAAGTACCTGTTACTGGTAACGTTGTAGCTGGTGGAAGTGTAGGTGCCAAGGTAGCTGCCAAGGTGGAGGGCACTGCTGTGGAAACTATAGGTATTACAGTCTGAGGAGTGGTGGCCAACTCACTCTGTTTGGACTGTATCAAATTATCCAATTCTTTCTCAATTTCCTTTAACTGTTCATTAAGCTTTAGGACCAAGTCCATAAGCTCTTCCTCCTTTTTGGTTTCCATTACTTCAGCTATCTGAGAATGATAAAGAGGACGAATCTTGAGCTGCTTTTTCAGTGCATCTATGTCGTCGTTTTGCTTCTTGATAATCTTCTCTGTAGCTTTCACATCCTTGGGATCATGTCCCAGCTCTATGATCAACTCCTCTAAGGACTTTATCCTGGTGTCTTTGGCCTGTGAAGAGGCCTTCTCCAACTGCAATTGTGCTGACATGTTATTCAGTGAATTCTGAAGTTGGTGGGATGTTATTACCTTGTTGGTCAAGATGGAATAGACTATTTCACCAGTTTTCTTATGTAATTCAATTTTGTCAATAGGATGGATATCCTTTGCCAATACTTCAAAATCTATTTTTAGGTAATATGCCGTGGATATAGGTTTTGTTAGAAAAATATTATATATTACAGAGAAATGCAAGACATATAATATGCGGAAAAACACAAACACATAAAACCAGAGAGACACAGATATACATGGTTCACCCAGTTTTGGCTACGTCCACCCCGAACAGCTAGTCCTTCCTTTCTATTATCCAGCAAAATGAAGAGACACAACTTACAATAGATACGCTGTAATATCCTTTATTTTCTATCACAATCTCACCTCTCTGTTTCTCGTTCGGAGAATACACATCTATTACTCAGCCTCAATACAATGCCCTCATATAAAGAGAGGGCTTTCCTTCTAGGAAATAAAACCCTAAACTAAACATAAGTTCTACCGTCAGATCATCCACCTAATGAACAGCCCAGATTGACTAGAAATTACTATACTTTTACATGGAAATTTTACATTTATTTTTAGCTTCGAGGACGTTACCCCCAAAACCCCACCGGGGGACCGCTGGCCCCCGGAACCCCCAACTGGGGGGGATCAGCCCCCCCGCACCCCCCCTCCCGTGTGGATGGGTGTACAATCTTCCTGGGGTATACATCCAGCTGAAACAAAGACCTCTAAATAATCATGCTCCACACCAACAATCTCCCACTTGGAGAATGATTGTAGCAACTCCACTACTGCTTCATTTGCTGGACAATGACTCCTCTTTGGACCTAGTTGTTTTCTCATCTTCATCGTCATCCTTGAAGACTAATTGAGACTGAGAATATTCTCAGTTTCTCCCTGGTTACAACTTTTGTTAGCATATTTGTAGGATTCTGGCTAGTGTGTATCTTTTCCAGCTTCAACTCTCCATCTTCCAACACTGATCGTATGAAATGGTACTTGAGTTGTATGTGTTTAGTCCTGGAATGAGCTAAGTTATTTGTAAGATGAATGGCGCTTTTGCTATCACTATATAATGTTCCCATATCATGCTTCTTACCCAATTCACCCATAAACCTTTGTAACCAAATCATTTCTTTACTAGCCTCTGTAGCAGCAACATACTCTGCTTCTGTTGTTGAAAGTGCAACAACACTTTGTATTTTTGAAACCCAATTGACAACTATTCCACCTACAGTAAATACATATCCTGTAGTGCTCTTGCTGTTATCTCTGTCACCTGCAATATTTGCATCAACATATCCCTGTAGAGAAATGTTTGAACCACCAAAGCATAATGATTTATTTGTGGTACCTCTCAAATATCTGAGAATCCATTCCACTGCCATCCAATGTTCTTTTCCTAGATTGTTCATGTACCTGCTTACAACTCCCACTGCATGTGCAATATTAGGCCTTGTGTAGACCATTGCATACATTAAGCTTCCAACTGTTGATGCATATGGAAATTTAGACATATAATCCATGTCTTCATGGGTCTTTGGGCACATCTCCTTACTAAGTTTGAAATGGCTAGCAAAAGGTGTACTAACTGGTTTTTCATTGTGCATATTAATTCTTTTCAACACCTTTTGTATGTACTCATTATGAGACAATGTTAATTTGTGATTTTTCTTGTCTCTAGTTATTATCATACCAAGGATTTGTTTTGCAGCTCCCAAATCCTTCATTGCAAATGAATTTTCCAATTTTCTTTTGAGCACATTTATTTCCTACATGTTAGACCCTGCAACAAGCATGTCATCTACATACAATAACAATATAATATAGCTGCCATCATTTTTCTTTTTCAGATAAACACAACGATCGAAGTGACATCTAGTATAACCTTGTTCAGACATAAACTTGTCAAATTTTAGATACCACTACATTGGAGCCTGTTTTAAGCCATACAAGCTCTTCTTCAACTTGCACACTAGTTTCTCCTTCCCTTTTACCTCATATCCTTGTGGTTGTTGCATATATCTCTTCCTCCAAATCCCCATGGAGAAAGGTTGTCTTTACATCTAACTGCTCAAGATGCAAATCTTCAACTACTACTAGACTTAAAATAGTTCTGACTGAAGTCATTTTAACAACAGGAGAAAATATTTCATCAAAATCAATACCTTTCTTCTGTGCAAACCCCTTCACCACAAGTCTAGCTTTGTACCTCTGTTTTCCTCCATCTTCTTCCTTCAGCCGGTAAACCCATTTATTCTGCAATGTAGTTTTACCTGCAGGCAACCTGACTAAGTCCCAAGTCTAGTTATGCCTTAAGGAATCCATCTCTTCTTCCATGGATAGCTCCCACTTCTTCCTGCTTTCAACTTGCATTGCTTCTTCATAACATTCGAGTTCACCAGAATTAGTCAACAATAAATAATATAATGAAGGAAAGTATCGTTCAAGGGGTATACTTATCCTGGTAGATCTTCTAACACCACTTTCAGGTGTTTTGGGTGCCTTTTGCTGTTGTGGTGGTTGTTGTTGTTGTGATTGTTGATTATTGTTATTTTCAGGTGTTAGTGCTTGAAATTTCACCTCAGGCTGAGAAAGGAAAACTTCAAGGCAACATCAAACAACTTAGCCTCGTAGCTAGCCCTACGGGGCAGGAGAGGGCTCTCTCCGATCTATGTCGGTAAAGATCTTCAAAGGGCAAGATAACCAATAAGGAAACACTGATTTTAGGCTAGTAAACTGATAAAAAGAGTTTGTTTTGGGATTTTTTGGATTTTGGTGGAAAATCGAGGAAAGGCAATTTTGGGTGCGGGGATTGGACACAGTTTTTGCAGGGGATTCTTTGGGGCAAGTTAGGAGACTGTATTGATGCCTTTAAATTAAGTGAATGGGTAGAAATGACCAGTGAGAAGCTAAGGAGAGCAAGCAATCACCTTGAGTTCTCCTTAAACAGATGAAAACATTGATATTAAGCAAATTTAAAAGCAGAGCATGGAAATCATGAATTCTACTTTAACACTTCATTTGCCTAATTTCAGAAGAAAAAGAAAGAGGATGATTTCACATAACACACTTACAAGTACAAAGAGAAGCACACCATCAATACATGTAACCACAGGAATCCCAAAAAGGACTGCAAAACCCTGGTCTTTCTTCCTTTGCCAAAATTGCAGAGATACAATGAATAATACAATATAGCTTTCTCCCTCAAGAGTCCAACCATGAAAATGAGCAAGAAAGTACATAATATAGGCCATCTAACATCTTTCCCTACCTCTAGGGGTCGAGCTCACTATCCTAGGAGCTGTTTCAACCAATTCTAAACTAGAAGCACTGAAAACTAGGCAATCAAAACAACTTGCCTCTATAAGCTAGGAAACCAATTCATTCATTAAATTTTTGCCTATCTTATGAATGAATCTTCTAGAAGAGATAAATAAGTGTTAAAATATCATAAAATTACATCATTTACAACAAGGAGGATGAAAATCAACTCCAAAAAGTCAAATCCAGTCAAAACTGCGTTTTGTTGAGCTGTAGGTGAAAAATTGTGAAATTTGCCCAACAGGTCGCGCCCTAATCCTGATAGGTTGCGTCGGCCCAACAGGTCGCGCGCAGGTATTGACAGGTCGCGCGCGAGCTCTGCTTGCAAATTTTGCTCAATTTCTCCCCAAATCGCTCTTCACTATTGCTTTGAGGTAAATGATGATCAAATAGAGGGAGAGAGGGGCTTTATAGGCTTGATTTAAGTTAATTTCTCCTCAAACCCTCTTTCTAATGTTTTTAACTTGACACTTTTTCAAAATCTAAATGCTGCTGACTTTATGGTTTCCTTTTGTCCTGAAATTGGTTGAGCTGATGCTTTTTCTTGAAAATTTTTGCAGGGATAGCTTCTGAGGAATCTTAGCAAAGGGGACCAGGGTTGCATGCTGACTTTCAAAGAATTTTGAATTTTTACAATTTTTTACAAAAATTTGAGAAAATGACCTTGGGCTTTAAAAACAGGGTTTTTAAATCCAAGGTAAAAATTAGCTGTACAAGATGAAATCTTTTAAAGAAACACTTTGATAGTCCTCCCTCTGGTCTGTTGGGCATTTAATGACTTTTAAAGACATGACCTCAAAGACAAATTGGACCTAAACCCTAAACCTAGGACTTTGACGTCACGACAAGACAAGGAACCTTTAAAGAATTTATAGACTGAAACAACTTGATCCAGCAGTGCCAAGAGGGGAATAAAGACACCAGCTCCTCCATCAGGGTTATGGCATGCCTAATGGAATGCAATGAAATGACACTGATGAGACACCTACTTATGCAAATGCAAAGAGTTTTGATCCCTGATGGAGGGCTACTAGACCGACTCTAACATTGGCTCCAATGGGGATGGTAGCTCCTTGGAGGTACCAAGAACCTTAGACCTCTGGGAGAGCAGACCAGTGCTTTCAACCATTGGGCGATGGAGTCATTATTTACATATGTGACCCAAAACGGGACAGCTTTATTGACTTTAACAACTGACTGAAAATTGGACTAACTTTGACCCAAACTAACTCAACTTTTGGACAGAAAATGGACTGATAAAAACAACATAAAAACTCACACCAACTAATCTCCATCTTCAGAATTATAGCCTTCACCGCGGGCCCCAGACTAAAGATGAAAGATCAGTGCACACTTGCAGTGAAATATAAAGTAAAATGGTAATTACAATGACAATGGCTAGAGCAGAAAATGCTCAGACATGGTACCTTTTAAGCAGTCGGCCATTGACCGACCCTCCGAGACAATCATCACCATTCATTTCCTTGAGAAGAAAGGAATTTGGACCACGCTATGCTGCAATTTTGTAAGGACCTTTCCATAAATTATCAAACTTTCCATGTTTCCCTTTGTCTTCATTTCGGGCATCCCACCTCAAAACAACATCATCTATCTGGAAATCATCCGGCTTTGCTTTTCTGTCATAGATTTTCTTTATGCGCTCTTGCAACTTAAGAGTATTTTGAAGAACCTCCTCTCGAGTCTGCTGTAAATGAATCATTTGACTAATCCGCCGTTGCATAGGATCCTCCTCACCATCAGCTTCTTGAAGCAACTTTGCTACCAGAATACTAAGTGAAGTAGGAAACACTGCATCTGTCCCGTAAACCAGCTCAAAAGGTGACATCCCAATTGACCTTTTCTGACTTACACGATCAGCCCATAATGCATTTACTAACTTTTTGTGCCAGCTCTTCTTGTTGATTTCCAGCAGTTTCTTTATGATGTTTACTAGAGATTTATTCGAAGATTCGACCAGCCCATTTCCTTGCGGATGGTAGGCAGTCGAATGCCCGAAGGTGATGTTATATTTGTAGCAAAAATCAACCATTTTCTTTGATTTAAATGCTGCTGCATTATCTGTAATCAACTTATGTGGACAGCCAAAACGTGACAATATGTTATTCTCAAGGAAAGAAATAATTACCGAGTCCGTAGCCTGCCGGGTGGGAATGGCTTCAATCCACTTCGTGAAGTAATCGGTGGCTGTCAATATCCATCGATGTTGTCCGGAAGATGTTGGATGAATTTCACCGATGAAGTCCAAGCCCCACTGCTGAAATGGTGCGCTGACTTCAATGGGCTTGAGAGGCAAAGGCTGTAATTTCTGCTTTCCTTGAAAAATTTGACATTCATGACAACTTTTGACTGCTTTATATACATCTGAAAACAATGAAGGCCAATAGAAACCTGCCCTTAGGATCTTGTTTGTCGTAGTCTTCCAAAACAAGTGGCCCCCACAGTCACCTTTGTGGAAATCCTCAACAGCTCTCTTAGCTTCTTCCTCGACCAAACAATTCAGCAATATGCCACTGGGGTCTTTCCAATATAGTGCAGATTTGATGATGCAGAATTTGGCAGCCTTTAACTTCAATGTCCTAGCTTTGTTTCGAGGCATTCCGGGAGGTGAAGACAAGTTTTGAAGCACATATACAATATCAGCATACCAAGGAGAGGAAACAAAGATATCGGATACCTGTAGCGCTGAATTTTCTTCATCTTCGTCGGACAAGGCAGCAATCAAATTAATGTCTAGGACATGGAGATTTGTTTCAGCCATCAATTTAGCGAGACCTTGGCCCTTGATCAGCTTGGTAGGCTTGATTTCCACATCATACTCTAATAGTGCAGCAATCCACTTACCCCGTTTTCCTTCCGGCTCCGCTTGTATCAAAACATCTTTAATAGCCGCATTAGGAACATATGCCAAAATATGAGAATTCAATATGTATACACGGAAATATTTCAAAGCTTTTCCCAGTGTCAATGCTTGTTTTTCAACGATATTATACTTCAGCGCTCCATCCCTTATAATACGACTGAAAAAAGCTATGGGCTTCTCAACTCTATCTCTTTTTTGCATGAGCACAGCTGCCAATGTATGCTCAGAAGCAAATGAAAATAAAATAAAATCTTGTGTATAGTCCGGGCTGATTAGAGTTGGGGCTGAAGATAAAATTAACTTTACCAAATTGAAATATTTTACCGCCTCTTCGGTCCACTTGAGCTGGCTGTCCTTTTTGAGCATGTTAGTGATTTCTCTGAGGTGTTCGGCAAGATTCGGGATGAAGCGACGCAGAAAATTCAACTTGCCATTAAAGGACTGAATCTCCTTCTTATTTCGGGGCTGCTCTAATTGCTGAATTGCTTCCACACGTGCAGGATCTATACGAATGCCATCTTTGGAAATGATGTGGCCCAACAGCTTGCCTTCACTCATGGCGAAAAGGCTCTTCTTCGGATTCAATGAGATACCATATTTTCTGCACTTTTCAAACACCACTGTCAAATGATACAAATGTTCCTCATCAGATCTAGAAAACACAGTTAAATCATCAAGATAAACGACCAAAAAGACATCCTTCTCATTAGCAAAGGCCATGTCCATCGCCCGCTGAAAGGTAGCACCTGCGTTCTTCAATCCAAATGGCATCTTGGCATAATGAAATGTTCCCCATGGAGTAGTGAATGCAGTCTTGTCGCGGTCATCCTCATGCACCAAAATCTGATTGTACCCGGAATAACCATCAAGTAGAGACATCCTTGATGCCCCAACTACCCGCTGCAATATATGATCCATCTTGGGCAGCGGATAATTGTCCTTTAGCGACACCTTATTGAGATTTCTGAAGTCTATACACAAGCGGATCTCACCGGTCTTCTTTCTCACGGGCACCAAGTTGGAAATCCAGTCGGAAAATCTGATTGGCACTATAATTCCAGATTTGTACAACCTGTTGACTTCCTTCTCAATCAATGGCAGCAGCTTAGGATTAATTCTTCTCAACTTTTGTCGGAAAGGCTTTTGATTTGGCTTTATGGGAATGGTATGCTGAATGATACTTGTGTCATAATTTTTCAAATCTGAATAATCCCACGCAAAAACATTAGAAAATGAAGACAACAATCTGATATACTCTTTCTTTACCTTAGGCGACAATGCTTTCGATAGTTTCAACATCTTTGAGTTTTCAGTTGTTCCTAGATTCACTTCTTCGACACCTTCTTCTGTTGGTCTCAAGGTTGGTTTGCGGGCCACGTCATCTTGATCAAACAGCTCCTCCAAAGGAATTAATCCTATAGGAATGAAATTATCCTTAAGCTACAATACATCCATTTGATTTACTTCCTCAGGTTCTGTATCTATGGAAATGTCTTTGAACTCACCTTCAAGTTGCAGAAAATCCTTGATTTCTTCATCATCTTGGAAAACTTGCCAACATCTTTGATTGTCTGGGACTGTAGGACGGTGCTTTACATAAATCTCAAACTTATTGTTGGAATTCATGGGGTTTTTTAGATTACTTGCTGCCTTAGCCAATGCATCCGCAACACCATTTTGGATACGGGGCACACATGTAAAAGTATGTTCAGAAAACAATTTTAAGATATCTAGGACAGCATTTCGATATGCTCGCATACGAGGATGCTTGGCCTGAAACTCACCTTTCACTTGCTTTATAACCAACTCAGAGTCACCATATACTGCTATCTTCTTTGCCTTCAACTTCCGAAGGATTTTCAGACCAGCAATGAGAGCCTCATATTCCGCCTCATTGTTTGAACAATCAAATGCCAGTTTGTAAGAGCATACTCGTACCTTGCTTGGGACTTTGTTTCGGACAGAAAATGGACTTCGAATCCACACACCTATACCAGCACCATCGCTGCCCACAGCACCATCAAAATCCATGGTCCAAAGACCATCCTCATCATCCTCTAAATGTTGAAAATGTGATGTCTCTACACTTTCTGTTTGCTGCCCATTGATCTCAGCTGTTGGCTTCATGACAGCGGACCTTTCTTCACTTTCTTTTCTCAAAATTTCTCTAAAATTTTCTGAAATGTCTGGTATATTTTCTGCTTGAACTAACTGACTATCTATCTCATTAAAATTCTCCGCAAACAAAACAAATGACTCTAAATTTGTATGTACATAATTTACAGGATGATTAACTGGCTTTTCTTTACTAGTGATCATGTATTTCATTTTTTGCTCCCTATATAACTTCCTCATCTGACCAAAAACCGGGATCGTAGCATAAGAAAAATCGAGCTGAAGTGTACCTTTGAGCTTCGCTCCCCAAGATCTAGAAAGTAACATCCCGAATCGCGGAGGAATATCCGCCACCACCACATCCATCAAAACATTCTTTGCTAGGATTTGATCTAAGCTCACCACCAAGTCTTTGATCAAACCAATACATTTTACCCGGCTGGAATCAAATGAATACAAATCATGATATTTCCTTGTGATGTCTAGTCCCAGCTTTTCCATAATTGCTTTCGGCATCAAATTATGCGAAGCTCCCGAGTCAAACATAGCATTATTTAAAACATATTCATGCAATCGCAGACTGATATAGAATGGAGGAACATCACTTTCGGGAGACTCACCATTTAAAGCAGGCCCAAAAATCAATTCCGGTTGATCGTCTTCTACATTCACCGTGTCTAGCATTGGATCAAAATTCAGCATCTTGGAAATTTGGCTGCGGTAAGTGTTGTTCTTCATGATTTCCGTCAAAGGAATGGACACTTTCAACTTTGAAATTTCATTCTCCAAACTGAAAACTGAAACCTTCTCACCTTCTTTAGCCGGAACCTCTCTTTTGTCAATTTTATCTTTCGGTGTGCTTGATGGCTAATCTATCTTGCTTGCTGATGATGATTGACTTGTTGAAGGATCAATTATGTCTTTTTCTTTTGTGTGTGGGGGAGCCAAATCATTCTTTGCTGAAGTATCTTTCCTTTTCTGAATGGGATTTATGAGAACAGCTCGGTTTCTTAATTGTCTCTGCTGAGCGGATAAAGCATTTAGGTACCCTCTTTGATACTCTTTCGATTCTTCTTCAAGTGCTGCATCATTTGACAAGATATAATGCTCATACTGAGGGATGATGGAGTGATTTATCAACTCTTCTTCTTCTGTAACATAAGTGGGCAGATCATCAGGAGTGAAGAAGTGGTTTTCCTCTCCCACCGTATCACCTTCATCCTCTGATTCTTGGCTAACAAAATTCTGCTGAAAAGGAGGTTTAATTTGCTGCTGAATTGCTGCCTCTTGTGCCTTTGTTTCACGCTGCTTGATTCTATATTGTGGCTGTTGTGCACCTCGGAAAGTAGGATTACGGATCTGCGGTTCTGGCTTGTTGAGATGAGTATTTTCGAGCATCGTTACTACCTTGCGAAGAAGCTGATCGGATGTAGAAGCTTCCTCTTTGATTGTGACTCGCTTTTCTGCCTTCATCCTTGCTCTTTTATCATTCAAATTCACTTCAACACTAACAGCAATTTTCTGCATATCCTCCAAGGTAGGCGAATCTCTATCTCGCAATGAATAAGCCATCTCCGGATCAAAACCATCCGGGAATTTGAGAAGTGCTGATTTTCTAGATGGCCTCAAATCATCTGGAATAGCATTGTAAACTGTGTTAAATCTGATAATGTAGTCTTGGACCGACTCACCATGATTACGTTTGAGATTGTTGTACTCAGCATTGATCTGAAGTGGATCCTTTCTGATTTCCCATCGATCTAGAAACTAGCTCTAAAGTGCTTCCAAGGTGGGAATGCTTCTAGCTGTCAACCCTCTGAACCACTTTCTAACTTCTCCTCCAAATGTTTGCACGAACAATTGCATGGTAACATCTTCTTCATCTATCTCATATAGATCAAAGAAATTCGTCATTTTGTCAATATGTTGCTGAGCAGAAATACTCTGTGGAGTGTCGTCAAACATGGGAATTTTACTCTGATAATCGGCTGGCATATCATGCAAATTTTGGGGAAGAGCAAGAGGAGCAAATCAGGCAGCCATTGCTTTAGATAGATTAGGTCTAGGAGTAACAGGTGGAGTGAGTGTAGTTGTAGTATGAGGAGTATGAGGAGGAGAAGTGGTATGGGATGTAGAGGGCGAACCGACTGTAGATTCCGGATAAGTGACTATAGGAGAAACAGAGATAAAAGGAGGATTGGACTGCTCATGCGCCGTGATAGTGGATCTGATATGAGCAGATATAGTTTCAATGAACTCAGAAAGATTTGCAGCGTGAATATCTTACTGAAGAGATCTTAGGATGAAATTGTCAACCAATCTATTGTGTCTCTCAATTTCAAGGGCAGCTGCAAAATCAGGATTGAGAACTAGGGAATCAAGTGCACTTTCAGATTTAGTTTTGAACAAGGACAACTCGAAACTCTCGTCAAAATCAATGTCTTCAAGATACTCAAAAATAGCTGGACATGAATGAGATTTGAATATACGACCAGAATTGGAAGCCAGTTTGGAAATCAAGGAACAAATAACCAATCAGCCTGTGAAAACTCTTAACTAATCATCCAAAAGTTCAGAGTTTACAAATGAACTGGGGTAAAATGCAATTGAAGTGTTGTATTCACAAGCTCACGGAGATTGACTGAAGCAGCGTTTATCTACTTCCACTTATGCAAAGCAAAAGCGTTTCGAAGGGTACCTGGCGTAACTTCAGGCTTCGTCTAAGACTTATGAAGCAAACACATCATTCAACAGACAAGTTGTTCTCCCCAGTATGGTCGCCAATATGTTAGCACTTCAAATTTCACCTCAGGCTGAGAAAGGAAAACTTCAAGGCAACATCAAACCACTTAGCCTCGTAGCTTGCCTTACGGGGCAGGAGAGGGCTCTCTCTGATCTATCTCGGTAAAGATCTTCAAAGGGCGAGATAACCAATAAGGAAACACTGATTTTAGGCTAGTAAACGGATAAAAAGAGTTTGTTTTGGGATTTTTTGGATTTTGGTGGAAAATCGGGGAAAGGCAATTTTGGGTGCGGGGATTGGACACAGTTTTTGCAGGGGATTCTTTGGGGCAAGTTAGGAGACTGTATTGATGCCTTTAAATTAAGTGAATGGGTAGAAATGACCAGTGAGAAGCTAAGGAGAGCAAGCAATCACCTTGAGTTCTCCTTAAACAGATGAAAACATTGATATTAAGCAAATTTAAAAGCAGAGCATGGAAATCATGAATTCTACTTTAACACTTCATTTGCCTAATTTCAGAAGAAAAAGAAAGAGGATGATTTCACATAACACACTTACAAGTACAAAGAGAAGCACACCATCAATACATGTAACCACAGGAATCCCAAAAAGGACTGCAAAACCCTGGTCTTTCTTCCTTTGCCAAAATTGCAGAGATACAATGAATAATACAATATAGCTTTCTCCCTCAAGAGTCCAACCATGAAAATGAGCAAGAAAGTACATAATATAGGCCATCTAACATCTTTCCCTGCCTCTAGGGGTTGAGCTCACTATCCTAGGAGCTGTTTCAACCAATTCTAAACTAAGCACTGAAAACTAGGCAATCAAAACAACTTGCCTCTATAAGCTAGGAAACCAATTCATTCATTAAATTTTTGCCTATCTTATGAATGAATCTTCTAGAAGAGATAAATAAGTGTCAAAATATCATAAAATTACATCATTTACAACAAGGAGGATGAAAATCAACTCCAAAAAGTCAAATCCAGTCAAAACTGCGTTTTGCTAAGCTGTAGGTGAAAATTTGTGAAATTTGCCCAACAGGTCGCGCCCTAATCCTGATACGTCGCGCCGGCCCAACAGGTCGTGCGCAAGTATTGACAGGTCGCGCGCGGGCTCTGCTTGCAAATTTTTCTCAATTTCTCCCCAAATCGCTCTTCACTATTGCTTTGAGGCAAATGATGATCAAATAGAGGGAGAGAGGGGCTTTATAGGCTTGATTTAAATAATTTCTCCTCAAACCCTCTTTCTAATGTTTTTAACTTGACACTTTTTCAAAATCTAAATGTTGCTGACTTTATGGTTTCCTTTTGTCCTGAAATTGGTTGAGCTGATGCTTTTTCTTGAAAAATTTTGCAGGGATAGCTTCTGAGGAATCTTAGCAAAGGGAACTAGGGCTGCATGCTGACTTTCAAAGAATTTTGAATTTTTACAATTTTTTACAAAAATTTGAGAAAATGACCTTGGGCTTTAAAAACAGGGTTTTTAAATCCAAGGTAAAAATTAGTTGTACAAGATGAAATCTTTTAAAGAAACACCTTGATAGTCCTCCCTCTGGTTGCTGGGCATTTATTGACTTTTAAAGACATGACCTCAAAGATAAATTGGACCTAAACCCTAAACCTAGGACTTTGACCTCACGACAAGACAAGGAACCTTGAAAGAATTTATAGACTGAAACAACTTGATCCAGCAGTGCCAAGAGGGGAATAAAGACACCAGCTCCTCCATCAGGGTTATGGCATGCCTAGTGGAATGCAATGAAATGACACTGATGAGACACCTACTTATGCAAATGCAAAGAGTTTTGATCCCTGATGGAGGGCTACTAGACCGACTCTAACATCAGGCACCTTTACCTTTTCAGTGATCCCATCAAGAACTATGTATTCCTTGTTTTCTTTTTCTTGTTTCTTTTCCCGCAACTGATTCTTATAAAAGACCTTTTCATTGAATATTACATCTCTGCTCCTAATGATTTTTTTATTTTCATAATCATATAAGCGATAACCAAAATCATTAACACCATAACCAATAAAGGTACATTTCTTTTATTTTGCATCAAGCTTTGTTCTATTTTCTTTATTAATATGGAAAAAGGCCTCACAACCAAAAGGCTTTAAAAAAGAGTAGTTTACCTTTTTACCTATCCATGCTTCCTCTAGAACACCAACATCCAAGGAATTTGAAGGCCCTCTGTTTATTAGATAAACAACAGTATCTACAGCATTTGCCCAAAATTGTAAAGGCAATCCTGCATGCAATCTCATGCACCTTGCACGCTCCATGATTGTTCTGTTCATCCTTTTTGACACACCATTTTCTTGTGGTGTTCTTGGAACTGTCTTCTCTCTGTGAATTCCATGCTCTAAATAGTACCTATCAAACTCTTTGTTGCAATATTCACCTCCATTGTCTGATCTGAGACACTTGGATTTCTTTCCTGTCTCAATTTCAACCAAAGCTTTCCATTTCTTGAAAGTATCAAATACATCAAATTTATTATGAATACAATAAGTCCAAGTATTTCTAGTTGCATCATCAATAAAATTAACATAATAAAGAGAGCCACCGAGAGATGATACCTGAGTAGGTCCCCATACATCTGTATGCACAAGCTCTAATTTTTTGCTCTTCTTTTCTTTCCCAACTTTGAGAAATCTGACTCTCTTCTGTTTTCCATAAATGCAATTCTCACAGAAGTCCAAATCAACATTCTTCAAACCCGGCAACAAATTCCTTGAGTGAAGAATCTTCATCCCCTTCTCACTCATGTGTCTAAGCCTATGATGCCATAATGTTTCATCTGCTCCTTTGGAAGTTAAAGCATTAACAAAGTTTTAAATACCATTGCATAAATACAATGTACCAACCTTTTCGCCTTTTGCTATTACCAGGGCTCCTTTGGTGACCTTCCAAGCTTTATCTGTGAAAGTTGTCACACAACCTTCACCACCTAACTACCCTGTTGAAATCAGATTTTTCTTTAGATCTGGAACATGCACTACCTCCTTCAGTAGTCATTGGTTTCCATTTTGCTGTTTTACAAGAACCTTACCCATTCCATCAATTTTACAGGGATTATCATCACCCAAATGGACTTGTCCAAAATATCCTTGAACATAGTCATGAAAATATTTCTTATCAGGTGTGGCATGGAATGAGGACCCTGAATCTACCACCCATGAATCAGTAATATTTTCGAAAGAAAGAATCAAAGCATCTTGTAACACCTCACCTGTCACATTTGCTTCATGATTGTTTTCTTGTTGTGCATCTCCTTCTTTTTCCTTCATAGATCTACAGTCTTTCTTTAGGTGTCCTTTCTTTCCGCATTTCCATCACACTATCCCCGATCTAGACTTGGATCTACCTTTCCTTGATTTACTGTGATATCCTGAGCTCTTTCCTCTTTCCATTTTTCTTGCCCTAGACTATGCACTCAAAGCATTACCCGATGTCTCATCGAAGCTTTTCCATCGCATTTCCTCAATAAGGATAGCACCGACAACATCATCAAACTTTAAAGTACTAGATCCAGAAAAAAAAGTTACTAATGGCCATTACTAAACCATTCTAACTTTTTGGCAATGAGCACAAGAATAGCAGAGCTCTAACTTCATCATCAAAGTTTACCCCTACAGAACTCAACTGACCTGTAACAATATTAAAATCATTTAAATGGTCTGCAATAGATCCACCTTCCGACATCTTCATATTAAATAACCGTTTCATAAGAAATACCTTGTTTTAGGCCGAGGGTTTTTCATATAGTTTCGCCAACGCCTTAATCAAACCCTCTATCGTTGTTTCCTTTGAAATGTTGAAGGCGACCGACACTGCGAGGCACAACCGTACTGTTCCGAGTGCCTTTCTATTAAGAAGGTTCCATTCTTCATCTGTCATACTCGTCGGCATCTTTGTTTTTCCGCCCAATGGTAGGTACAGATCTTTCTGATACAGATAATCTTCCATCTGCATCTTCCATAGTGAGAAGTTTTGGCCGTTAAATTTCTCGACCCTAAACTTACCATCTTCCGGCATTTCTCCCACTCAAACGAGGAACCCTTCTTTCCTGTGAGTTTATCAGCCAAATAGACCTTCGACTCTGATACCGGTTATTAGAAAAATATTATATATGATAGATAAATGAAAGACATATAATATGCGAAAAAACACAAACACATAAAACCAAAGAGACACAGATGTACATGGTTCACCCAGTTTGGGCTACGTCCACCCCGAATAGCCAGTCCTTCCTTTCTATTATCCAGCAAAATGAAGAGACACAACCTACAGTAGATCCATTGTAATATCCTTTTTTTTCTCTCACAATCTCACCTCTCTGTTTCTCACCCAGAGAATACACATCTATTACTCAGCCTCAATACAATGCCCTCATACAAAGAGAGGGGTTGCCTTCTAGGGCAAAAAACCATAAACTAAACATAAGTTCTACCGTCAGATCATCCACCTAATGAACAGCCCAGATTGACTAGAAATTACTATACTCTTACAATGCAATTTTACATCTATTTTTAGCTTCGGGGATGCTGCCCCCGAAATCCCCGTCGAGGGACCGTTGGCCCCCGGACCCCCAAACTAGGGGGGATTGGCCCCCCCGAACCCCTGTGGGGAGGACAAGTCCCCCCCACACCCCCCCGCATGGAGGGGTGTACAATCTTCCTGGGGTATACATCCGGCTGAAAAAAAAGACCTCTAAATAATCATGCTCCACACCCAACAATCTCCCACTTGGAGAATGATTGTAGCAACTCCACCGCTGCTTCATTTGCTGGACAATGACTCCTCTTTGGACTTTGTTGTTTCTCATCTTCATCGTCATCCTTGAAGACCAATTGAAACTGATCATATTCTCAGTTTCTCCATGTTTACAACTTTTGTTAGCACATCTACAGGATTCTGGCTAGTGTGTATCTTTTCCAGCTTCAACTCTCCATCTTCCAACACTGATTATATGAAATGGTACTTGAGTTGTATATGTTTAGTCCTGAAATGAAATGCTGAGTTCCTTGCAAGATGAATGGCACTTGGGCTATCACTATATAACGTGCCCATATCATGCTTCTTACCCAATTCACCCGTAAACCTTTTTAACCAAATCATTTCTTTACTAGCCTCTGTAGCAGCAACATACTCTGCTTCTATTGTTGAAAGTCAACAACACTTTGGATTTTTGAAACCCAACTGACAGTTGTTCCACCTACAGTAAATACATATCCTATAGTGCTCCTCCTATTATCTCTGTCACCTGCCATATCTGCATCAACATATCCCTGTAGAGAAATGTTTGAACCACCAAAGGATAATGCTTGATTTGTGGTACCTCTCAAATATATGAGAATCCATTTCACTGCCATCCAATGTTCTTTTCCTGGATTGTTCATGTACCTGCTTACAACTCCCACTGCATGTGCAATATCAGGCCTTGTGCAGACCATTGCATACATTAAGCTTCCAACTGCTGATTCATATGGAACTTTAGACATATAATCCATGTCTTCAAGGGTCTTTGGGGACATCTCCTTACTAAGTTTGAAATGGCTAGTGTACTAACTGGTTTTGCATTGTGCATATTAAATCTTTTCAACACCTTTTGTATGTACTCATTATGAGACAATGTTAATTTGTGATTTTTCTTGTCTCTAGTTATTATCATACCAAGGATTTGTTTTGCAGCTCCCAAATCCTTCATTGCAAATGAATTTGCCAATTTTATTTTGAGCACATTTATTTCCTGCATGTTAGACCCTGCAACAAGAATGTCATCTACATACAATAACAATATAATATAGCTTCCATCATTTTGCTTCTTTAGATAAACACAATGATCAGAGTGACATCTAATATAACCTTGTTCAGACATAAACTTGTCAAATTTTAGATACCACTGCCTTGGAGCCTGTTTTAAGCCATACAAGCTCTTCTTCAACCTACTGATGAGCCCCAATTTTGGTACAATTTGGGCTCATTTTGGCCTATTCTACTTGCTCAAACCATTCATTTTTTACTGCTTATGCATGCATTTCTTAGTTTATTCATGTTGTTTGTAGGAAGAAGGGTAGGCACTCTATCTACGTGACTAATGCATTGTGATTCCAGGTTTTGGCATTAAAAGGGAGCAAAAGACAACGAAAAAGGAGACAAGGAGACAATGAGGTGGCACTGCTGACTTTTAGGAGAGGATGTCCACGGTCTTGGGGACATTCCTCGTGATTCCCACCAAGAACTCCGAGCTCCAATCCATCTCCCCTCCGAGCTTAGAAGCAGCCAGCTGTTCTACAGGAACAGCAGTTATAAACTGCTCTACAGGAACAGCAGTTATGACCGTCCTACAGGATCAGCAGTTAAACTCTAGTTGGACAGCCGAGCTCCTAAAATCAAGGACACTTGTTGGATCATCGTTTTTGTATAAGTGTAGAGGCCTTAGCCTTGGATAGGTTGTTGAGACTCTCGTATTGCTATTGTAATTTTCGAGCACAGCTCAGTTTTTGTTCCTTTTTGTAAGCCAATTTGGCATGATATCAGATTATGAATAAAGAAGGCAGATTCTGATCTAGTTCTGAGTTTTCTTAAGGAGACTATAGCTCTCAGGTTAGGGCCCAACCTGAGAGCCATAGGTCCCCTCTGCTGTAGCGTTGTTTCCATTTCATTTCAGCACTTTGAGCTTTTCATTTGCACATGCAATTCGAATTACAGGTTGTTAAGTTGGTCTTTTTCATGAGTTAGATAGGAGTTGCTTATGGTGAATTTGTTTCCACTTGCGTAGTGTAGCAGAGGATAGGTATAATTGATTGGAGCTCCAACAAAAAGGTTGTTAAGGCTCACTGCCATCTCATCTGGGATTGGAGTGCAGTCCATGACTAACCACCAAAAATACGCATTTCTTTATTCCATGATTGCTGCAAACACAGTCACGTTATGTTAGATGCTTCCACATGATTCACACCTGCACCACACTCCTTTACCACAGCTTCATGCACATTCTCCTTCGCGTTTAGATTGCTGTTCATTGAATTTATAAGCACAGGTAGTCTAAGTTAATGCATTTTCGGTTTGGTGATAGTCACAAGCATTTGTTCCATTTACACTGCTTTCTCTCGTTCCATTACTTCGTCCTCCATCTTGATCACGCATGCAAACACATCTTTGACCTCTGCTCCGCTCTGTTATCTCCCAAAGTCTTTCACTCCTCACGTAGCTTCATCCTCTAGCCTTTTCGTTGACATAGCCCTCTATCTTCCAACCCACTCCCTACACTCACTCCCCATCCTATTCCTTCACTTCTACAGCCATCACCAGCCTCATTCCTACCTTACACATCTCCCCCTACCATTTCATCACTCCTCCATCACGCCAAACACTCACGGTAGGTCATCCTGTAGCCGTTTGTAGACATCCTGTAGAAACCAGAGTATCCTGTAGGATCCCCTGCAGACTTCCTGTAGGAGGCCACTCACTCGGTTGCCGAGCTTCTGAATGTGAGGAACCTCTGTGGATGGATGCTAAGGATCCCTAGGGACCTCTCCTAGCCTCCCCAACCTATCCCACGCTTTCCTTCCTTCTCCATCCCATCTGCACAACCAAACCCTAGTTAGCACAAGATCACAATCATTCCACACACTTAAAGGAAAAATACAAAAACATATCTTTCATGATGCAAGTAGTTTAGATCCATGCATTTGCACTTATTAGAGGTAACAGCAGCATTGGTAGAAGTTTCATTCACATGTTTTGCATTGTAGAGGTTAGACTAGTTAAATTAGGGTTTCCTAGGTTTACATGCTTTGATTTGCTTTCAGTCCATTTTGTCAAGTAGAGTAGTTTTCCTTTGAGAATAGCTTTCGTCCATCAATTAGCAAGCTTCTTCTGAGAGCCTATAGAAGTTGGCTTGAGCCCTAGCGGACTTGTGCCAGCTGACCAAGTGACAGCTGCGACAAGAGCTAGTACTTGTGCATATAGCACCGTCGCTTCCAAGTTTGTACGAACTACCGGGTTGATAAAATGAGAGACAGGAAGCCCCAGGAGTTGTAGCATTATTGCTACAATACTGGAGCTCACCATCTTTTTGGCGCCGTTGCCGGGGAAGCGTCAGAGTATTAGTAATTGTTGCTTTTCTTCTACTTTCGTACTCTTACTTCTGCTCAGTAGTTTATTTCATTTCCATTCTGCAAAAGTAGCTTAGCATTTCCTGCTTTCATAGATTAGCATTTTTAGCTTTCCTAGATTAATATTTCTTGCTTTCCTAGACTAATATTTCTTGCTTTCCTAGATTAGCTTTCCAATTCTGCAATTTCATTTGAGCAATATAGTTAGTTGTAGATCACTTTGTCTCAGTTTTGCAGGTACCAAAGAAAAAGCAAAAGCACTCAAAAAAAGAAAAGTCCTTTCCATTTCATGCCTCGTAGGAACCGAGATAGATCAGGCAAATTCCTACCAAACACCCCCACCACATCACTGAGTCACCCTTCTCTCTTCTTTGGTGACAGTGACCCAGAGGAACCTATAGGTGAACATCCTGAGATATACCAAGACCCTATAGAAGAAGAAGAGTTAGAAACCACTCCATCTGAAGCCATGGCTGATAATAGGAGAGAAGATGAGAGAATAGAAGGAGCTTTCCCCATCCGAGAGACCAATGGAGATATGAAAATGAAAAACATTAGCCCCTCCGCCTTGCCTCACTTCCATGGACTGACCACTGAGGATCCTGATACCTTCTTGTTTGAGTTTGTTGTCCTTTGTAGAACCTATGACTATACTGAAGATGAGCAAAAGCTGAAGCTTTTCCCTTCCACTCTTAAGGATGCAGCACTACGCTGGTTCATGGGATTACCTGGGAATAGCATCGCTACTTGGGCTCAGATGCAGCAAGCCTTCAATACCAAGTATAGGGATTATTGTAGGTCCAAGGAAACCAAGGGAGAGATCTTTCGAATGACCATGGGGAATGATGAGTCTTTAGAGGATTATGAGGAGAGGTTCCAACTTAGCTATAAACGGGCCAGGTGCACACTTGACCCTGAATCCCTCAAGTTGGTTCTACTCCGAGGAGTCCCTGAAGATCTCTTAGACACCCTTCACATGTTAGCTGGGGGGGACATTTACCAACTGCCTTATGAGGACATCAAGACTGTGTTTCGAAATCATTCCAGGGCAGCTAGAAAACGAGGTAGAGGAAATCTCCTCTCCACTGGTGTCCCTTTCTCCAAACATGAGTTTACAAACCAATTAGAAGATCTTAAGAGTGAGGTGAGACAGACCATTGCCATGCAGCTGGACACATTCAGGATCCAGCAGAAGAAAGAAGAAGCTGAGAGAGCCTTGGCTGTCTTCTGTCCTAGGTGCACCAGAAGACACCCTAAGAACGAATGTCCATTGCATTCGGTTGAAGTGTGTTTCGTTTGTGAGGAGGACCACCCAACAAATCAGTGTCCAACCTTACCTGGGTTTAAAGCCATGTACCAAGGAACCGAAGCCCCCACTGAACCTCTCTACTTCATCAACCAAAGGAGGCCTCAAGGATCTAGACCTTATCAGCAGGGGATGCAAGGGGCATCTCAAGCTTATTACAACCCCAACCACTCGACTCCCATGCCTTCCTGGGGTCCCCCTGCTCATCCTTCTTGGTCCATGCCTCCTCCATGGTCTTATCCACCTCAGTACCCTACTCAACCTACTTCTCATCCATATCACTCACATACCCAGTCGCAGCCTCAATGGAGTGCTCCTCAGTCGGGGTGGAGGCCCCAATACAACACTCCTCCTGCCATTTTGCCTCCATCACCAGTTCAACCTCAGCCTTTACCTCCTGCTCCTCCAAGGCAACCTCAGATGCCTGCTCAACCGAACCCGAACCCCAACAATAGACAGGCTCAGCAGGTATATACTGGGGAGACCTCATGCCCTACCTATGCTGTGGAGATCCAGGAGATCAATCTTAGATCTGGAAAGACTCTTCCAGATCGCCAACCTCCTCCCCCAGAGGATGAGGAAAACCATCAGGAGAGTGAACCAAAGCCTATTCCACCCTTTCCTGAGAGACTAACAGCCACCACACAACCTAACCCAGAAGAAGATGAGCTTTTGGGTGAGCTCAAGCAGTTGTGTGTAAAAATCCCACTTCTCCAAGCCATCAAGGATGTGCCAATATATAACAAGCTGGTTAAGGAGAAGTGTTTCAAACACCCAGGCAGACGGAAGAAAGATGCCTCAACTATCAATGTCATAGGACAACTGTCTGACCTTATGCTAGGACAAGTCATCTGCCCAAAGTACCTAGATCCTGGAAGTCCTGTAGTAGATGTTCACATCAATGGCACCATTATCCCCCACACCTTGATTGATCTGGGGGCGGCCATCAATGTGATGACCAGGGATACCATGCTTAAACTCAATCTTCAGGGTTCCTTGAGGAAGACCTCGACAGTACTGCAATTAGCAGATCGCTCCACCGTGACTCCCGAAGGGATTGTGGAGGATGTCTTGGTCTCTATCGATTCTTGGGAATACCCTGCAGACTTCCTGGTTCTGCAACCAAAGGCCAAGCTTACTGGATATCCTCTCATCTTGGGAAGGCCTTGGTTAGCTACTGCAGATGCTTACATAAGTTGTCGGGCAGGAAACATGACCATCAAAAATGGTCCCATGTCCAAGCAGCTAGTCCTATACCCTCCTGCCCAACCTTCTTTAGAGCATGATTTACCACTCTGGTTGGAGGACGGAGAAGAAGACGAGGTGTACTCTGCACCTCTGTGCACCCTAGATACCACTAGAAGAGACCCTCCTACCGAGGATGATTTGATTGAGACCCTGATCCAGAATCCACCTTCCAGTGCACTATCTTTAGAGAAGTTGGTGGAGGATGCCCAAGCTAGCACCTTAGTGGACCTTTGTACAACCAGCCCTGTCACTCCCAGAGTCAAAAGTGTGGAGTTCGGCCCTGAGAGAGCATTAAAGATCAGCTCCTCCCTATCTCCTTCCCAGGAGAAGGAGTTGTGTAGCCTATTGGCCAGCCACTTAGATGCTTTTGCTTGGAGCTATAAGGAGATGAAAGGAGTCCATCCCTCGGTCTGTACCCATCATATATACATCAAAGAGGATTGTAAACCAGTTAGGCAACCCCAGAGGAGAATGAATCCAGCCCTTAAGGACATTGTCAAGGAAGAGTTGCAAAAACTGTTGGATGCCGGATTCATCTACCCCATCTCAGATAGTGAATGGGTGTCCCCTCTAGTGTTGGTTCCCAAGAAGAATGGGAAGTGGAGGATCTGTGTAGATTACCGTGAGCTGAACAAAGCTACCAAGAAAGACCATTTCCCTCTACCTTTCATAGATCAAGTGTTGGATGGACTGGCAGGAAAGAAGTTCTTCTCTTTCCTGGATGGGTTTAGCGGGTACAATCAAATCCAAATCAGCCCGGAAGACCAAGATAAGACCACCTTCACTTGTCCTTGGGGTACCTTTGCCTACCGAGTCCTTCCCTTTGGGCTATGCAATGCTCCTGCTACTTTTCAGAGAGCTGTCTTGAGCATCTTCTCGGAGTTGGTCCATGATGCAGTGGAAATATACATGGATGACTTTACTCCTTATGGGGCCAACTTCCAGGAAGCATTGTCCAACTTGGGAAAGGTCCTAACCAAGTGCATCGAGATGAACTTGTCCCTTAGCCCTGAGAAATGTGAATTCCTAATGACTGAAGGGACCGTGCTAGGCCATACCATTTCTTCCCAAGGATTGCAGGTGGATCCTAACAAAATTGCTCTCATCAAGAGGGTTCCACCTCCTCAAAAAGTAAGGGATGTCCGGAGTTTCTTGGGATTAGCAGGATACTACCGGAGATTCATTAAGGACTTCAGCAAGTTAGCCTCACCATTGTTTGGTCTGTTGGCAAAAGATGTGGAGTTTAATTGGACTGACGATTGTCAGAAGAGTTTGAATGAATTAAAAGACAAGTTAGTGTCAGCTCCAATCCTGAGAGGTCCAAACTGGGCCCTACCTTTCCACATCCACACTGATGCCTCGAAAAAAGCCATAGGTGCAGCCTTAGGACAAGTTGAGCAAAAACTTCCATATGCCATTTACTTCGTTAGCAAAAACTTGTCCAAAGCAGAGCTGAATTACACTGTAACCGAGAAGGAATTCTTAGCTGTGGTTCATGCACTGAACAAGTTCCGACATTATATTACTGGTTACCAGACTTTTGTACATACTGACCATGCTGCTATTAGATATTTGATGAATAAACCAGATGTGAATGCTCGTATTATTAGATGGTTACTTTTATTGCAGCAGTTTGATCTAACCATTGTTGATAAACCAGGGAGAGAAAATGTTGTTGCTGACTTCTTGTCTAGATTGGATTTGTCTGCAGATGAAGATGGGACGGTGGATGACCAGATGCCTGATGAGCATCTGTTTGCTATCTCAGTACTCTCTCCATGGTTTGCTGATATAGCAAACTACCTTGTTTCAGCTCAATTCCCTCCGCACCTCTCTTCAAAAGAGAAGAGCAAAATCATCAGAAAGAGTGCCTCATTTACATGGATTGGGGGCAATCTGTTCAAGCTTGGCCCCGATCAGATCTTAAGGCGTTGTGTAAGGGAGGAGGAAGTCTTTGACATCCTCCTCACCTGTCATGATGGGCCTTGTGGAGGACATTTTGCAGCAAAGAGAACTGCCTTCAAGATCCTGCAGGCAGGCTACTATTGGCCCACACTTCATCAAGATGTCAGAAGATATGTCAGCCAGTGTGACCAATGCCAAAGAATGGGGAAACCGACCCAAGGGATGAGATGCCTCTCCAACCTCAAGTGACTCTTGAGCCATTTGAGAAGTGGGGCATGGACTTTGTGGGTCCAATCAATCCCTCTTCGAGGCAGAGATCCTACATCATTGTGTGTACTGACTACTTGACAAAGTGGGCAGAGACTAAAGCAATCAAAGCAGCAACAGAAGAGAAGGTGGTCGAGTTCTTAAGAGAGAACATCTTCTACAAGTTTGGCTACCCAAGAGAGCTGGTGACCGATCAAGGGAGCCAGTTCACATCCAACTTGGTTGAAGATCTACTAGCTCATCACAAGATCAAGCATAGGACTTCCACCCCCTATCATCCTCAAGCAAATGGGCAGGTGGAAGTCACCAATAGAGCATTAGAAGGGATCTTGACTAAAGTGGTGAGCAGCAGCAGAAAGGACTGGGCAGATCGCCTGGTTGAAGCCACATGGGCTTACAACACCACTTGGAAGACCACCACCGGCTTCACACCTTATGAGCTGGTCTATGGGAAGAAAGCTTTGCTGTCCATTGAGTTTGAGTATAACACTTTGAGGATGGCAGCTCAGCTGGACCTAGATCTCAGCCATGCACAGCAAGAAAGGTTATTGCAGCTGAATGGACTGGATGAGCACCGCATGCAGGCCCTCCTTCACTCAGAAGTGGTTCAACTTCAGAGGAAGGTGTGGCATGACCAACATCTCCATGACAAGCAATTTCAGCCGGGAGATTGGGCTTTGTTGTATGATTCCAGATACAAAGATTTCAAGGGGAAGTTGAGAACCAGATGGCTAGGACCATATTCAGTGGAAAAGTGTCATGACAATGGATCTGTCCTCATTCGAACCATTGATGAGGAAGCCATTCCCATGCTTGTCAATGGGCATCGATTGAAGATCTACAGGAAGCCTCCCTCAAGACAAGAGTTCATCAAAACAATGGAGAAGGCAGTATTGGTCATAGAGAAGGGTCCTGCCCCTGCTTTGGGCACACCCTGAAGCATCTAAAAAAAAAAAAAAAAAAAAAAAACAAATAATAAAGATCCTTGGGTGAAAACCTCTCTGAGGCGCTCAAGGCAGGTGGTAGGGGTGAAAACCTCATTGAGGCGCCCCTGCTATCTTTCAAAAAAAAAAAAAAAAAAAGAGATAAAGATCCTTGAGTGAAAACCTCTCTGAGGCGCTTAAGGCAGGTGGTAGGGGTGAAAACCTCATTGAGGCGCCCCTGCTATCTTTCAAAAAAAAAAAAAAAAAAAACAAAAAGAAAAAAAACAAGATCAATAAGTCATTATGTGAAATTTGCATGCAGATTGCAGGTGTTCTATGGAGGAGAGGAAGCCTCTCAACTCAAAGCCAGAAGTCCTTATCATGCAGCCAGGACACCTCACCAGCACCTCCTCCAAGAATGCCTATGTTCTTCAAGGTATGTGCACTTTTATTATAAACTGAGTCTCCTACAGGAAGACACAGATTTTCTACAGGAAGGTGCGATTTTCTACAGGAAGGTGCAAATTTCTACAGGAAAAGCTGCCTGTCTACAGGAAGCTCTGTACTTCTACAGGAAACTTCCTGTAGAAGCTCAGAACGAGCCAGAATGCGTTTCATGAGCAGATCTGATGACTACGGGTTGGTGTGGACGCATGCAAGCCTCTTTTGGGCCCATGCACGACGCTGATACCTTGCTCCACCATCCTCGTCGCCATGCAACCAAGACCCCTGCACCAGCAAACCAGATCAATGAGTTCTCGTGGAAAAATCAGTTGTCAGAGAAAAATGAACACCGAGAGCTCATACCACGTCCATGTCGAGCATCAGAAGCTTCGGAAGCGCGATTAGCAGGTCATCTCCATTGTAAAGTAGCATGCACCCAAGGAGGTGAGACTGTTACAAGGCACCCCGCGGGAATCCTGTAGCAGTCAAACCTGCAGGAGTGGATACCATTCATCGCCCAGCCATCTGCAAACAACACACGGGCGCATGCAACCAGAGCGTCCACTACAGCGCCAGCATCCTGTAACCACGAGCCTCCGAGACTGTGTAAGCCACATGCAGCAGGTAGATCCGTCGTCCAAAAACTGGAAATCATGGGCAGACGCGCGCAGGTAAGTGTTCTAATCCTTCCTTCCATCAAATCGCATGAGTATCACTTTGATTTGTTTGCATGGCGTAGAAATGAATGGTTGAGAGGCCGTAAGGCCAGTTGACTGGCCACGTTGGCTAGTGAAGGGATAATCAGATGATGGGTGGCAGCCACGACAAAGGGAACACGCAGCACGCACGTGAAGATCAGTCCCGTCAATCGAGAAACGAGTTTAACCGAAAATGGCGGCGGCAGATCTGTGGGAATGAATGCGGCAGCAAGTGAATGTGCAGGCGGATGATGGGTGACGTCACCCAACGGTCCGGCGGGGACAGCTCACCCTCCGCGCCATGAGCTGCGCCGATTCAAAATCTAATCGGCTAGATTGTGCACGTATATCCATCCACCTCCACTTCAAAACTTGAGTAACTCTTCTGAATACCTCTGCATGTTGATACGCCAAGCTTTCGGCCGACTTAACACCAGTGAAGCGCACCTCAACTGCAGTCCAACTACCGTTCTCCCCGAAGCCTGCGCACTGCTCCTACAGGAACAGTTTCTACAGGAACGCAGTCCTACAGGAAGCAGTTTCTACAGGAACGCAGCTCTACAGGAAGGTGAAGTCTTCACGTAAGAAAAGGTGGCAGAAAAGAGGTAACCCTGAAACTCCTTCCGCAATTGGCTTTCAAAGGTGGCAAGGTCATTATTCACAGTCTGGTCATAAAAAAATATTGGATTGCCGTGCCTATACTATCGCTTCTACAGGATAGCAGTATAATTAGACTGTGGTCTGTGAATTCATTGCATGCTCTGTCTATAAGACCGAATTTCCTTTGTATCTACCGCCTTTGGTCAAAACCACTGTGTTCATCATGCCTGGTGGGTTTATCAGGCGAGAGCCCACTGATTCAAATACATTAAGGAGAAACCCGGCAGTGGTTGATCTCTTCACTAGAGCACAATAAATGCCTTTTTGTGATAAACTACAGGGATACGATGATGAAGTAGCCGAGGAATTCTTGCAGGCTCTGCAGCCTAAGTCCCAGACACTGGCCACAGTAAGCTTCAGAGGTCTCAGCCTCCAACTCACCCCAGAGCATATAAGTCGAATCACAGAACTGCCCATGGGTCTGCCGTGGGATAAAGAAGAGCGGAAGCTGAGTCAGCAAGCCAAGAAGGAGTTCTTCCCACCTGAGGAAGAATTCTCTGAGGATAAAAACGGGGTGAGGAGGACCAGCCTGTAACCACCATGGAACGAAGTCAGTTTGCACATTATGAAATATATTACTTGTGAAGGCCGGTTCAGTATCGTGTATGCATATCACTTCCGGCTCCTCACTGAGTTAAGGCACGGAATTGACCTTCCTGTAGAGCAAAAACTAAGCATCCCTTATTATCTCCTGCAGTCCCTAATGGAGTGTGCTACAAAGCTAAGACAGGGCATCCCTGATCAGATAGCCCATCATGGGTTAATAAAATTGCTTGTGGAGGATGCACTGCACTCATATAAAGTTCCCCTCTCCTGGGAGTCATTTAGGAATCTAACACGAGATGGGGACATTAAAATGTTGATCGAAGATAGTGGCTCCTCCAGCACTGAAGACAAGGAAGCGGTGGCTGAGGAAAAGAAGGCTGAAGAAAAAGCTGACTCCCCCATCCTGTCAGCAAGAGAAATAAGGTCAAAAAGCAGAAGAGACAAAGTTGGGGCAGGCCATGTCAGCCCAATTACCTCTTCAGCACTCACAAGCAAACAAAAGGATCAAACCCCTGCAGCAAAGCAAGTAAAAGTAAAGACACCTACCACTATAGGAAAGGAGAAGCGAGCCTCTACAGGAAGCACGAAGATCAGTGAGAAGCAGGCTTCTACAGGAAGCCCAAAAGCAAAGACCAAGGCTTCTACAGGAAGCCCGATAACAGCTTCTACAGGAAGCACAAAAGTGCAAAAACAGGCTTCTACAGGAAGCCATGCAAAACCAAAATCTGAGAAGCAGAAGGTAAATGTTTTAGCCAGAGAGGCAGCGGCTGTATTAGCTGGCCTCAGTACGCCACCTAAGCCAAAAGGAAAGAGGAAGAGGGACCCTCCTCTCTACTTCAAAGCACAGAGAAGTGTTCGGATAAAAACAGGGAAACCACAGCAGCAGTCCAGCAGCCCAATTGTCATTGAGGACACCCCTGCTTCTCCCAAAGAAAAATCCCCCTCAAAGGTCACAGTTACCTACGAAAAGGGAAGCCCGAAGAAGAGCACATGGCAAGACCGAGTGGACCTGTTGGACGAGAAAACCAGGCTACAGGAAGCTGAAAACGTCCTACAGGATACATTGGCTCGACTACAGGAAACCGAACAAAGAGAAGAAGGAGGACCCTCATCACCAAGGGCGGATGAGGTAGAACTACCTGAAGAAACAGCAAGAGAACATATACCCGAACCTAGCCCTTCGCCCAATCTGAATTCATATTATACCTTCTTGGAGGCGGGCAAGGTCATCCCACAAAAATTTACTGTACCCCTATTCTTTGAATTAGAGAAAGAAAGAGTCCGCTCCCATACATGGATGCAAATTGCCAAATCAAAGGGGGTGGGGGACATAGGCCCTCTACAAGATCAGCTCAGGGAGGCCAGGAGCGAGTTCACCATGGCCAAACATGTGGCTAGTTGCCAGCAGGCACTTCTACAGGAAGAAAACCAGAAGTTAAGGTTGCAGCTACAAGAACTCAAGGCAGGGGCAGAAACATCCTCCAAGGGCATCACAAATGAACAAGAAGGCAAGAAGGAGCTGACCACCAATCTTGAAGGGCCAAAGACACTTCTACAGGAAGAAGAACAGCAGATAAGAATTGAAGTGCAAGCCTTAAAGGAACAGCTGCAACAAAAGGAAACACAATTGGCTTGCATGGCCAGTTGGGCCATGGAGGCCCTGCAGTGCAGACATCCTGCAAAGTCTTATGGGTTGTACTTAAAGGATCAGTGGCTACAGTTCCAGATAAACACACTAGCACAAAGAGGTATTGAGCAAATCAATAACCCACAGCAATTTGCTGAAATATGCAATACTAGCTCAGCAGAGGACAAAGCCAAGCTAGCAGAATTCTACATCCACAATCTGGTTTTGCCCAATGAAGTCTCTTGGGATCCCAATATCGCCTTGGGCGATCTGCAGTTGATGGCTTTTGCTTCATGGCTGAATCATGAGGATTAGAGAGCCACTGAAGAAAAATCGGTCATGAGCCGAGAAGTGAGTGAGCCACTGTACATTCGGGCAGAACCAGAGGATCCGGTTGCCCTCATCTCAGCCCACCAACAGTTATCCAATGATCCCACAGCTTCCTTGAAATTTATGGACCAGCAAGCCCAAGCAATAGCCCACTTTGAAGACATGGACAGATTATTGGGAGAAACTGCTGCCCAGGCTTGTGCACGTAGGTGGCATGCCTTGGCACATAGTTTGAAGATCCGGGAATACCATACCCCGACCAGAATGAGGGAAGCATTGGCAAGAGTGGACCTTTACAAGAAATCCGTGCAAAGACTTCAGGCCAGCTGGATTGGCCTTAAACTCAGCCCTCCATTGCTGCTAGGATTGGTTGAAGGAAGTACAGGAAAGGATGACCAGGCACAATGGGAAAAAGTGGAAAACACAGCAGGGTTTCATATCGACCAAGAAGACATCACCACAGAAGCTTGGGATGTAAGGGGAGCAGTGAAAGCCATGAAGGATGAGGATCTTGACTAAGTTGCTCAAGGATGAGCAAATGGTTCAGCTGGGGGGTGATGATGAGCCCCAATTTTGGTACAATTTGGGCTCATTTTGGCCTATTCTACTTGCTCAAACCATTCATTTTTTACTGCTTATGCATGCATTTCTTAGTTTATTCATGTTGTTTGTAGGAAGAAGGGTAGGCACTCTATCTACGTGACTAATGCATTGTGATTCCAGGTTTTGGCATTAAAAGGGAGCAAAAGACAACGAAAAAGGAGACAAGGAGACAATGAGGTGGCACTGCTGACTTTTAGGAGAGGATGTCCATGGTCTTGGGGACATTCCTCGTGATTCCCACCAAGAACTCCGAGCTCCAATCCATCTCCCCTCCGAGCTTAGAAGCAGCCAGCTGTTCTACAGGAACAGCAGTTATAAACTGCTCTACAGGAACAACAGTTATGACCGTCCTACAGGATCAGCAGTTAAACTCTAGTTGGACAGTCGAGCTCCTAAAATCAAGGACACTTGTTGGATCATCGTTTTTGTATAAGTGTAGAGGCCTTAGCCTTGGATAGGTTGTTGAGACTCTCGTATTGCTATTGTAATTTTCGAGCACAGCTCAGTTTTTGTTCCTTTTTGTAAGCCAATTTGGCATGATATCAGATTATGAATAAAGAAGGCAGATTATGATCTAGTTCTGAGTTTTCTTAAGGAGACTATAGCTCTCAGGTTAGGGCCCAACCTGAGAGCCATAGGTCCCCTCTGCTGTAGTGTTGTTTCCATTTCATTTCAGCACTTTGAGCTTTTCATTTGCACATGCAATTCGAATTACAGGTTGTTAAGTTGGTCTTTTTCATGAGTTAGATAGGAGTTGCTTATGGTGAATTTGTTTCCACTTGCGTAGTGTAGCAGAGGATAGGTATAATTGATTGGAGCTCCAACAAAAAGGTTGTTAAGGCTCACTGCCATCTCATCTGGGATTGGAGTGCAGTCCATGACTAACCACCAAAAATACGCATTTCTTTATTCCATGATTGCTACAAACACAGTCACGTTATGTTAGATGCTTCCACATGATTCACACCTGCACCACACTCCTTTACCACAGCTTCATGCACATTCTCCTTCGCGTTTAGATTGATGTTCATTGAATTTATAAGCACAGGTAGTCTAAGTTAATGCATTTTTGGTTTGGTGATAGTCACAAGCATTTGTTCCATTTACACTGCTTTCTCTCGTTCCATTACTTCGTCCTCCATCTTGATCACGCATGCAAACACATCTTTGATCTCTGCTCCGCTCTGTTATCTCCCAAAGTCTTTCACTCCTCACGTAGCTTCATCCTCTAGCCTTTTCGTTGACATAGCCCTCTATCTTCCAACCCACTCCCTACACTCACTCCCCATCCTATTCCTTCACTTCTACAGCCATCACCAGCCTCATTCCTACCTTACACATCTCCCCCTACCATTTCATCACTCCTCCATCACGCCAAACACTCACGGTAGGTCATCCTGTAGCCGTTTGTAGACATCCTGTAGAAACCAGAGTATCCTGTAGGATCCCCTGCAGACTTCCTGTGGGAGGCCACTCACTCGGTTGCCGAGCTTCTGAATGTGAGGAACCTCTGTGGATGGATGCTAAGGATCCCTAGGGACCTCTCCTAGCCTCCCCAACCTATCCCACGCTTTCCTTCCTTCTCCATCCCATCTGCACAACCAAACCCTAGTTAGCACAAGATCACAATCATTCCACACACTTAAAGGAAAAATACAAAAACATATCTTTCATGATGCAAGTAGTTTAGATCCATGCATTTGCACTTATTAGAGGTAACAGCAGCATTGGTAGAAGTTTCATTCACATGTTTTGCATTGTAGAGGTTAGACTAGTTAAATTAGGGTTTCCTAGGTTTACATGCTTTGATTTGCTTTCAGTCCATTTTGTCAAGTAGAGTAGTTTTCCTTTGAGAATAGCTTTCGTCCATCAATTAGCAAGCTTCTTCTGAGAGCCTATAGAAGTTGGCTTGAGCCCTAGCGGACTTGTGCCAGCTGACCAAGTGACAGCTGCGACAAGAGCTAGTACTTGTGCATATAGCACCGTCGCTTCCAAGTTTGTACGAACTACCAGGTTGATAAAATGAGAGACAGGAAGCCCCAGGAGCTGTAGCATTATTGCTACAATACTGGAGCTCACCACCTGCACACTAGTTTCTCCTTCCCTTTTACCTCATATCCTCATGGTTGCTACATATATATCTCTTCCTCAAAATCCCCATGGAGAAAGGTTGTCTTTACATCTAACTGCTCAAGATGCAAATCTTCAACTACTACTAGACTTAAAATAGTTCTGATTGAAGTCATTTTTACAACACAAGAAAATATTTCATCAAAATCAATACCTTTCTTCTATGTAAACCCCTTCACCACAAGTCTAGCTTTGTACCTCTATTTTCCTCCATCTTCTTCCTTCAGCCTATGAACCCATTTATTCTGCAATGTAGTTTTACCTGCAGGAAACCTAACTAAGTCCCAAGTCTAGTTATGCCTTAAGGAGTCCATCTCTTCTTCCATGGCTAGCTCCCACTTCTTCCTGCTTTCAACTTGCATTGCTTCTTCATAACATTCGGGTTCACCAGAATCAGTCAACAATAAATAATATAATGAAGGAGAGTATCGTTCAGGGGGTATACTTATCCTGGTAGATCTTCTAGCACCACTTTCAGGTGTTTGGGGTGCCTGTTGCTCTTGTGGTGGTTTTGGTTGTTGTGGTTGTTTTTTGTTTTGGTTGTTGTTGTTGTGATTGTTGATTATTGTTATTTTCAGACACCTTTACTTTTTCAGTGATCCCATCAAGAACTATGTATTCCTTGTTTTCTTTTTCCTGTTTCTTTTCCTGCAATTGTTTCTTATACAAGACCTTTTCATTGAATATTACATCTCTGCTCCTAATGATTTTGTGATTTTCATATTCATATAAGCAATAATCAAAATCATTAACACCATATCCAATAAAGGTACATTTCTTCGATTTTGCCTCAAGCTTTGTTCTATTTTCTTTATTAATATGGACAAAGGCCTCACAACCAAAAGGCTTTAAAAAAGAGTAGTTTACCTTTTTACTTGTCCATGCTTCCTCTGGAACACCACCATCCAAGGAACTTGAAGGCCCTCTGTTTATTAGATAAACAGCAATACCTATAGCATCTACCCAAAACTGTAAAGGCAATCCTGCATGCAATCTCATGCACTTTGCACGCTCCATGATTGTTTTGTTCATCCTTTCTAACACACCATTTTCTTGTGGTGTTCTTGGAACTGTCTTTTCTCTGTGAATTCCATGCTCTGGACAGTACCTATCAAACTCTTTGCTGCAATATTCACCTCCATTGTCTGATCTGAGACACTTCAATTTCTTTCCTGTCTCAATCTCAACCAAAGCTTTCCATTTCTTGAAAGTATCAAATACATCAGATTTATTCTGAATACAATAAATCCAAGTTTTTCTAATTGCATCATCAATAGAAGTAACATAATAACGAGAACCACCAAGAGATGAAAACTGAGCAGGTCCCCATACATCTGTATGCACAAGCTCTAATTTTTCGCTCTTCTTTTATTTCCCAACTCTGAGAAATCTGACTCTCTTCTATTTTCCATAAATGCAATTCTCATAGAAGTCCAAATCAACATTCTTCAAACCCGGCAACAAATTCCTTGAGTGAAGAATCTTCATCCCCTTCTCACTCATGTGTTCGAGCCTATGATGCCATAATGCTGCATCTGCTCCTTTGGAAGTTAAAGCATTGACAGAGTTTGAAATACCATTGCATAAATACAATGTACCAACATTTTCACCTTTTGCTATTACCAGGGCTCCTTTGGTGACCTTCCAAGCTTTATCTGTGAAAGTTGTCACACAACCTTCACCGCCTAACTGCCCTGTTGAAATCAGATTTTTCTTTAGATCTGGAACATGCCTTGCCTCCTTTAGTAGCCATTGGTTTCCATTCTATTGTTTTACAAGAACCTTACCCATTCCAACAATTTTACATGGTTTATCATCACCCAAATGGACTTGTCCAAAATCTCCTTGAACATAGTCATGAAAATATTTCTTATCAGGTGTGGCATGGAATGAGGCCCCTAAATCTACCACCCAGGAATTAGTAATATTTTCGAAATAAAGAATCAAAGCATCTTGTAACACCTCACTTGTCACATTTGCTTCATGATTGTTTTCTTGTTGTGCATCTCCTTCTTTTCCCTTCAGAGATCTATAGTCTTTCTTTAGGTGTCCTTTCTTTCTGCATTTCTAGCACACTATCCCCGATCTGGACTTGGATCTTCCTTTCCTTGATTTACTGCGATATCCTGAGCTCTTTCCTCTTTCCATTTTTCTTCCCCTAGACTATGCACTCAAAGCATTACCCGATGTCTCGCCGGAGCTTTTCCGTCGCATTTCCTCGCTAAGGATAGCACCGACAACATCATCAAACTTTAAAGTACTAGATCCAGAAACAGAGTTACTAATGGCCATTACTAAACCATTCCAAATTTCTGGCAATGAGCACAAGAATAACAGAGCTCTAACTTCATCATCAAAGTTTACCCCTACAAAACTTAACTGACTTGTAACAATATTAAAATCATTTAAATGGTCTGCAACAGATCCACCTTCTCACATCTTCATATTAAATAACCGTTTCATAAGAAATACCTTGTTTGAGGCCGAGGGTTTTTCATATAGTTTTGCCAACGCCTTAATCAAACCTTCTATCATTGTTTCCTTCGAAATGTTGAAGGCGACTGATGCTGCGAGGCACAACTGTACTGTTCCAAGTGCCTTTCTATCGAGAAGGTTCCATTCTTCATCTATCATACCCGTCGGCATCTTTATTTTTCCACCCAATGGTAGGTACATATCTTTCTGATACATATAATCTTCCATCTACATCTTCCATACCAAGAAGTTTTGGCTATTAAATTTCTCGACCCTAAACTTACCATCTTCTGCCATTTCTCCCACTTGAACGAGGAACCCTTCTTTCTTACGAGTTTATCAGCCAAATATACCTTCGGCTCTGATACCAGTTGTTAGAAAAATATTATATGTGACAGAGAAATGCAAGCTATATAATATGTGGAAAAACACAAAAACATAAAACCAGAGAGACACAGATATACATGGTTCACCCAGTTTGGGCTACGTCCACCCTAAACAGCCAGTCCTTCCTTTCTATTATCCAGAAAAATGAAGAGACACAACCTACAACAGATCTGTTGTAATATCCTTTGTTTTCTCTCACAATCTCACCTCTCTGTTTCTCGCTCGGAGAATACACATCTATTACTCAGCCTCAATACAATGCCCTCATACAAAGAGAGGGGTTTCCTTCTAGGGCAAAAACCCTAAACTAAACATAAGTTCTACCGTCTGATCATCCGCCTAATGAATGGCCCAGATTGACTAGAAATTACTATACTTTTACAAGGCAATTTTACATCTATTTTTAGCTTCGGGGATGCTGCCCTGAAACCCCCCCCCCCCCCTGGGAGACTGCTGGCCCCCGGACACCTGAGTCTACGGGGATCGGCCCCCCCGAACCCCCGCGGGGGGGACAAGTCCCCCCCGCATCCCCCTGCGTGGATGGGTGTACAATCTTCCTGGGGTATACATCCGGCTAAAACAAAGACCTCTAAATAATCATGCTCCACACCCAACAGGTTGTTGTGTGGTTGGCTTCAAAAAACTCATCTACATTTTCCCTTCTTTTATGTCAAAGGTTGTTATTAGCCTTATTTGGTTTGTTGGAGCCATCTTCAGGTAATGTGCATAACTTTGCACCCTTAGACTTTCATTCCTTGCTTTGATTTCTTTGTATTTTTCCTTGATATCTAGGATCTGTCCAGTAGGAGCCCTGAAGGAGGATACTTCCACGCTCTGATGCCTTTCCAACATTTGAGTTTGGGAGGTGGAAGGTTCGTGTGTACCTCCTGAAGGAGTAGTGTGCATTATTTTTGTCCTTTCTGATCCTAAATTTGCTAATGTTTCCTCAATGTATTCCTGCTATGCAAATGGATTCAACCTTTGCCTCTTAGCATAGGTTTCGGCAACAGGTCTGCTAGAAGGAGTGACCTCCTCTCGTTCTCTTTTAAGCTTCCTCTCCTCATTTAGAGGAGTCTGCAAAATAGGATAATTGCTCATGATTTTTTCAGGTTGAGCAAATTCCTCTAAAATATCAGGTTGTTATGATTCTTCTCATTGTTCTGAAAGCTCTGGTTGCTCTGATGGCCTTGGTTTCCCTGATGGCCCTGCTTCTATTGTCTGCCCACTATGTCCCTGTGATTGTCTCTGAGATTGAGACTCTTCTGGCACCTGTACAAATGAATCCTCATCAAGTCTTCTATCTAAATCAATCAAAACATTATTTACAATAGTCTCTGTGCTATCCTGGTCTACCAAAGTATTTTCCACCCATTCAAGTTGATTTGCATACTGCTCAATTTCAGGGATTCTATGATGGATGTAAGGAGATAATTTATTCTTTTGTCTCCTATTCAAGATGATTTGCATACTGCTCAATTTCAGGGATTCTATGATGGATGTAAGGAGATAATTTATTATTTTGTCTCCTATTACAAATGAAGTCTAAGGGATCATAATTCCATATAAAACTCTGTTTTAGTTTCAACCTTTGAAGGATTTCATCTGCTTCCTTTCCTACTTCCCTACTATTACAAATAAATGGGCCCAACTGATCTTTTATTCTAAGTTGGGATTTCTTCTTGGATTTCACAAAATGCACCTCATCTGAATTGATCATTTGCCTGTAGTACTCCATAGAAAACAATCTCATGGGGAGGTATCTAGGCAGCTTGTAGGGAGCCAGCTCACATCCATAGATTCTGATTTCAGTGTGGTTTTGGTACAAGTACCAATCCCCCACTTTGTATTTCTTAGACAACTATAGGACCCTCCTGATGTCTGCACTGATTCTTGGGGGAGGGCTTCCTAGCAGCATAGTTGTCACGGGATACACAAAGAGATCTATGGAGTTGGTATAAGAATATTGAGATTCAAACTGATAGATTAATGAAGTCCATAAAATCACTAATCTGGGGTTGACTTTGGTATCAAGCTTTTGGAGGGCAATTGGAAATCTATCAGCTTGATAATACAAGAATAAATGATACAGAACTGAGGAATACTTAAACACTCTTTCATTTTCTAATCTCATGAATTGATCATGCATTTTGTCAGCAATAAACTTTGCATAGTCAAACATGATGGCTGGTGGTTGGCCAGGAGAGTAGATGGACATGAGGGATATTATGATTTCACCAAAAAATTCGCTTGTGGTGTAGCCTAGCACACTAGATATCATGTCTATGATGTCTCGGCCAAGGTTGGAGAATATAGTCCACAGATAAGGGGGAGAGTCCTTTGGGGTGTATTGTTCTTCTCTGATAAAGGTCTAGAATAACTGGGCTACTCTGATTAATGTGAGGGTAGGGTATCTATTCAGCATATCTCCAATGGAAAGAGGATTCAGGCTTTGGCTTGGTTGTAATTGTAACATTTCATTAATAGATTCGACAGTAATGGTAAATAGAACAGATTGGTCAGGGGTTCTTACTGCCCTTTGGATAGGATCATAATTCATGTGGCAGTAATGTACTATCTCTGGGAAGATATGAACTCTGGGGAACTGGTATTTGGGTAAACCTGATTCCCATAGTCCAATTTGGTCTGCATGGTTTAAGTATTGGTCTCTGTACTTGCAGAAAAGTTTCAAAGGGGATTTTGAGACAGAGGTATCTTTAATCTGGAAATCTTTGTCTATAAGTGGGAGATGGTCTAAATCTCTATGAGGAGTTATAATGGGCATTATATTCAATGCAATTGGGGCATCCATCCTTGGTTCTTGTGGATTCAAGGACGTGGGCAAAGGGTTTCAGAGAAATTGGGATGAACTGGTCTGTTTCAGGGTGTTTGAGAGTCACCAGGCAACTTATCTAACTAAATTACTTAGTATTTAAAGCAATTTAGTTTAGGCTTGGCAAGAAAATATGATTTCTCGGTGAAATTGGGGTAAATACCTAGTTTCGGCTGTTGAACGGAGTAATGGCGATTTTGCATTGTTTGCAAGAAGCGCACGGGTTTGCAAGGTGGTCTGGAGTTCAGCAGCTTTGGTAAGTTGGCGGTTGATAGCAGGTTGACAGTTGCATGGAAGTCAGAAAGTTCTTTTCACGATAAAATGGAAAAATTATAAGTTTTTTGGTTTTATGCATAAAGTCAATGACTTTGGCAAGTACATTGGGAAAAGGACAGTTGGCACCAACGGGGGATGTGACGTTTTGGCGTGTAGTAGAGGCGGCAAGCGGCACTGCTTTTTGGGATAAGTGGTTTTTGGGGGAGGCCACCCAATGCCATTCATCAGGCACCATGTAGCGGCAGAGTGAACAGTGAAACCGCTCACATCGGGCAGGTAAAGGTCGGTTTTCGGAGGCCGCCCGATATGAGTGTCGATCGTTGGATCTGAAGGGGTCATATCGCACAGTGATCAGGGGATGATTTGATCAGAGGTTTAATGGAGGGGCCCGACAAGGTTTTAATGAGTGGAAAGGTTAATTAACTGTGGATTAGGGAGGCTTAATGACGTCGGGGGTGATTTGATTGGCGGGGACAGATTTAATTAATCATTGATTGACTAATTACTCTTTTTATTCAGCAAAGGGTTATGCTTCTTAATTGGCCGCTGATTGACTAATTAATCCACTTAATTAATTTATTAATAAGGCTTATGTTTCAAACCTCGGGGGCAGGATATTTATGATATGGGATTTAATAAAATATACAGGGAAGGGTTCATTTTCGGGAGTTAATAAATATAAATAAATTTAAATGTTAATATGAAATGAAAGCGGAAAAGTGACTTTTGTGATGAGTATAATGTCTTTGACATTTATTTACATATTCGCATTTACACATTATAACTTAGGCTAAATACCTTTTATGGGTTTTTGTGGAAAAAGGGGTTTTGAATATGGGTAATAACTTTCCCTAGGTAAATGGTGATTTCACCTTAGGAAAAGGGATTTTTTAGATGAAATGAATGAATTATGGAGGGGTGAATATTGGTAATGGGGCTTTAGTTCTTAGATCCTGTAAGTTATTGGGCCGAGGGTCTAGTCCCTCTAGAAGTTAGAGAAATTCTCTAAGCCCCTTTAACTTAAGGTTTTAGGTGCTTTTGACTTTTCTTATGGGAAATTGGTAAACTTTAGGGTAAAGTGAATGGGGAAATTAATCATTTGACTTTGTAAATGTTCCATTGTCATCCATACTTTTTGCAACTTGATGATGAAAGTAAGCGATATGATTTTATCCAATCAATCACCATAATTATGCAATCATCCAACTACTTACCCATCTACTCATCCTACCATTTTTTCTACTCTTTATTAGGGTGCACTTAAATTGGCAAACCCTTATCAAAACATTTTTCTTTTCTTTTACAATAGAAATATATTTAATTCTATCCTTATTACATCCAAGGGCTCAGATTAAACAATTAAGCTCCTTTTATTAACTCTACCTATCTACTTATCTGCCAAGATTAAATAGTTTGGTCAAATTTTATTCTCTATCTCTAAGAATGAAATTCAAAACATGGAATAACAAAGATTAAAATTTTTGGTTCCCATGGATTGTGGCATAAATAACAAGTTTCACACAATCATTATTATGCAGAAAAATAAATAGCAGTGGCATTTGGACTTGCATACTTTCATGGTCTTTTTCTTTCTTGGGGTTCATTTTTTCATCTTTTTTTACCTTTTTTAATATTTTTGTCCCTTGATTTTCCTTTTGGGACATACCCTCTTTACATTTTTTTATTTTTTTATTTTTTTGAATATGGAAAACATTTGTAGAAATCAAAGGTATGTACATATTACATATTTTACCTTAGCCATTCAAAAATTATGACACCTATTGGTATAGGAACATAACACAACACACAAGTAGTACTCAAATATAGGATTTGGGATTGCAAATTGCAGTGGATCAGATCTCACCTTCTAGAGCACACCAAAAATGTATTCACTATTGGGGTTCAGACGAGCTCTATATTGTTACAAGAAATTACTTAGTAGGCAAGAGTGAAATATACCACAAAAGTCATAAATTGGTGTCTTCCGGGACTAGTTGTGGCTTCATTGAAAGAAATGTATCTTTCATTATAATTGAGGCATAGAAGGATTTGAACCAACATTGATGTGGTCCTCCATATGTTCCACTTAGCTTCATCCTGACGTAGTGATAAGAACACATGGTCAACACTGCTCCTTGCCACATTATTTTCCTAAAGGGATTGTATATATACTACTATAGACTTATTTTGAGTATCATCAACATAAGTTTTCATCCTTCTTAAACCAAGGAAAAAATGACCAATCATGGAAATATCAATAAAGATGTTCAGATGTGTCAACAAGGAAATCTCAAGCTCTCTCATTGGTCCAATTGCACAAATAATCATACAAGTTTGATGACCCTCAGGTGAACTATCATGTTTTGTTTCGTTTTCTAGAAATGAGAAATCAAGTGAAAGGATTATGTTCATTCCATTGTTGGAAAAAACTCCCTTTCATTTTCCTATTTTGTGACTAAATTTCACTGAAAAATCCTCTAGGAGCATATCATATTGTTGTTCTGTACACCCACACCAATATTATCTATAACATCAAGCAATTTTCCATAGATATCAAATTGCCATACATCAATTTTCCTTATGGCTAGTTCACCCTTGCTCGATCCATCATACCTTCAGATAATGGAAAAATACATGGGATACAACCATGGCTCCAAAACATTATGTGTTTGATGTGAATGTCTATGATGGAATTTTTTGTTTGTGTCCCATGTGGTTTTAGCACAATATGATCATCATCAATAGGAAAAGTTATTCCATAAAAAATCAATGGATGATAACTGGATTTTTTATCCTTGGGAAACCATTTGAATTCCATCTTGCTGGTAATATTTAACCAAGGTGTTGTTCATTGCCAAGAAATCCAATTTTGTTCATGTTTCCACCATTTTCATATAGGGGAACAACCATAATGGGAGAGAGGAAAAATCCAGTTTCCATTGTGTCAGGAGACTCGGATTCCTTTTCTTTCTCATGGTAATTATCAAAATTTGGTGATCCCTAAAAACAAATTCATGTGACCTTCCCCTATTTTGTTGAGAATGAAATTCTAAATTAATATCATTCCAATTGGGCTTGTTATACTTACTCCCTAGCCAACAAGGATGGTTGCGATTTTCCCTTCTGACATCATAACTTTGTTCAAATTCCATCTCATTAGTGCTAAAAAACTCATGATCCTCTGTATTCATATTTTTCTCAAGCCTGGAATATGGTTTCTCTTTTAATGCAAAGTGAAACAAATATTTGGACATCGCTGTCATCAAAGGATGAGATTGATAAATCATGTGCAACAATGGTGGATGGTGGTTCATTTACAACCAAAGTGGCCTAGTTCGTTGGGAAGGTATCATGAACCTCATAGTTAAAAGTATTCTCTTCAAAAGTATATGAAATTCTTAGGGAAATCTTTTCTGATGTGACCTCTTCTGTGGGAATAAATTTGTTCCCTCTGCAATGACTATCATTGTCAAACTACAGAGGACTGCCCTGTTCAATTTTAGCACGTGTCTCATTAGCAGCACAGAGAAATAAATTTCTATTGCTACTTAGCTCTAAATATGAGTGAAAATGTTGTGTTAGGAGCTTTTGGAAGGCTATATTGTTTAAAATATTATCATATACAAAGTAATCCACTCCTTTAAATCTAGGAAATACTTTAGACTGAGAAACATAACCATTGTTTTCATCAACTTGATTAAGGTGGTTGATCTATCTGTCTTCACAATTATTCTTTACAACTTGATCACACCTAATATCATTTTCTTCTTAGGAAGAGTTTGGCTCTGCCATAGGGATAATCAGATCACAAAACTCACAATCTATATCAGTGTTGGAACCAGAAGAGTGAGGCTAATCTAGAGTGTCTTCTTTGTTAACAATGTCGTAATTCTTAAGAATGCAGTAAACTTGAATGACATTTTGGTCATTTGAAAAATAGTATGGGGACGGAAGTGATATCATCAAATGATTTCCCTTGTAGGGAGGCTCCATATCAATGATTATAACCCCACCCCTTTCTTGGACATAAGAATCCCCAACACGATCATCAATATTCTATTTTTTTACGAAATCAAGGCTCTCTGTGATGCCATGACTGCTCCTGGGAAGTTTTCATCCTTCCTTATTTGTGTGATCATGACTATCATCTTCACAAATGAATTATCAAACTAATTTTATGCCATATTTAAATGATCAAGTCATGCCCCTTCAATGTGATTCTCAGCCACCAGCCCAGTGTGTTGTTTTTCTTTGCAATTCTCGTATCACGATAAGGGACATCATTGAAAAACATGAAGAAAATGACTTTCCATGAATTAGACACAAAAAATTATTTAAATCACATTATTTAGAGGCTAGCTCTCTACAAAACTACATGATGGATCTCTTATTTGTATTTCATGTCCTCCTACCAAACTACTACGATAACCCTTTGTGGAATAAATCCTAAGAATTCCATCTTCAGTTTTATCTCACCATTTTCTTCACCTTCAAATTCTTCCCAGAGAAACTCAGGGTGGCCTTTTAGCCCCTAAATCTTCTACAACTTCTGACTTATCGATAGGAAACTCATGATCTTCCCTTTTTGCAGTAATAAGCTTTTTTCTTTCAACAATATCTTCTTCCGGGTCTCCCCATTTGTACTTGGCTATGTCAAGTTTTAGTAGCTTTTTAAACAATATTATACGTTGATCACTCTTCCCGGTGTCCTCGAAAAGGTTTATCTCTGCATTTATATTGCCATTTTTTTCTACAACTGCACAGAGTGAATTAAGTGCTTCATATGCTTCAAGGAGTTATTGGGAAATCAAATCTTTGGATTTTTTATGATAATTTTGCATAATGACATCAAATCGTTTCCTTATTTCATCATGAAGATTGAGCAACAAGTCCCCATCAAAGTTTTTGATAATTTTTCATATTACCTGCTATCTTTTTCAATGCCATCTCCGAAAGGTTAAAGACAAACTTTTTCTTATAAGGCCGCCATCAAATTTTAATGGGTATCTTCATATCTTTGAAATCGTGGACCCCAATTCTTGACAAAAAAATTCAAATAAATCTGTTATAGAAGATATAACTTATCGTGTGCAAGAATACATAAAGTTTAGACCATTCCATTTATGGCACCAATGAATAAGTGAATAATTTCATCAAGTTGTGTTCATCAATCACATCTACTTCTGAGGTTTATTTAAAAGGTCATACAATATCATGGATGGCTGAAAAAGGGAAACTATCAAATTTTGGACAATCTTCAACCAAACCACATTATTGTGGTTTGGGTACCTTGGGATACTCTTTCCAGCAATTAGCCTTATATATCTCATGAAATTCCCAAGGATCCATGTTACATCAATATGGGAGCTTAAATTGATAATAATGCAATTCTATAACTTATCATAATGAGTAGCAAATGTGAGCTATCAATGTCTTCAAAATGATGCTTCTCTCGCCTCACGAGCACAGTCTTCAAAACATTTAAAGAAGAAGGTCTTCGTTTTTCCAAAGGAGTCACCAATATGAGTAAAAAATTTAAAAAATGAATCCTCATCCAATGTTGTACCTTTTCTATAAATGTGTTTTAGGAAATGGCTTTTATATTTGGCAACAATACCAAAATATTATTACGCAAACATATACCTCTTAATATAAAGTCCAAAAGTTGAAGTGCAGTTTGAGTTCAACTAAAAGGGAGGCCACTGTCACTCCACCAACCATGTTCTTCACTTTAGACTAGCTCTCCTCCAGCTCAAGTGGGTCTTCCCTATATTAATATTTCTTGGTTTTAAGGCAATGAGTTTCAAGGTGATACGAAGACTAAATCTAAAAAAATGGTTCTAAAAGAGTTTTAGATTATGGAATTTGATGGAAGGACTAGAGACCACTCTCTTTCCTTTGGGAAAACCAAGTCAACTAAGGATTCCCTTAGGAGAAATTAAGTGGATATAGGGTTGATAGGAGTCACCAATATGAGAAAAGATATTCAAGAATGAATCCTGATCCAATGTTGTAGCTTTTTTATATATGTCTTTTAGGAAATGGATTTTATCCTTCGAAACAATGGAAAAAATGTTATTATAGAAACTCTTACCTCTTAAGATAAAGTCCAAAAGTTGAAGTGTGCTTGGAGTGAAACTAAAAGGGAGAACAATGCCACCTCACCAACCCTCTTCTTCACTTCAAGCTGGCTCTCCTCCCGCTTAAGGCGAGGTGGGATGGGATTCCCTAGCTTAAGATTGCTCGGTTTTAAGGAAATGAGTTTCAGGACGATATGAAGAGTAAATCTAGCAAAATGGCTCTGAAAGGGTTTTAGATCATGTGTATAAGTGTATGTTAAATTTTAAACTTTTGTGGTCATTTTTTGGAAAAATATGACCCATATTATCCACAACAATTTTTTCCATCATGTCGATGTTTCGAACCCCAAAGGGGTTCCATCACCAGGACAGAAAATGAGTGATAGATTAAGAGAAGAATTTATCGATCAGAACAAATAAATAAATACCTACTGCTAAATTAAAGTAGAAGCTGACTAATTCATAAGACTAAAATATATAAACTATTCAATTATATTTGCTTTATTTCTTATTTTAATTTAACCTAATATGAATTACTAAATAATAAAACTAATTAATTCTAAATAAATAAAATAAATATCATAAGTTTATTATTTCATTGTTTAAATATAACCTAATATGGATTCCCAAATATAATTAGTTTATTTTGATTTTAATTTTTATAATAAATAATAAATCTAATTAATTCTTATTTTTATTTTTATTTTTATTTTTACTGAAATAAATGAATAAATTAAATATAATTCATTAAATACCTAATAAATAATAATAAATAATTTTATTTAGATTTAAATTAATATATTATGTATAGTGTAGTGGGGTTTACCATTATATCAATAAATACAAAAAATCTATTTTATTTCTCTTCTCTCTTCCTCACCTATATATGGAATCCTTGGATTTAATTGGCTTCAAAAACATAATCCAGAGAAGTACTTTCGGGATAAAATCATTTAGTTTTTTGTCTTTTGTTTCTATTTTTAATAGTGACATTTTGTGTGTGTGTAGAAAAAATACTATTACTATAACTTCTCAATTAGTGGACGTTGATAGGGCTCCATTGTTGTCTCTTTCCATTTCTACTTTCTAATCCAAGTTAGTAGGTGTTACCGGGAATAGTGTCTATGCAGAGCTGCTAATCCCACTAAGGCTGGTAGCTACCTTAGAAACAAACAAACTAAAACTACTTTCGTTTTCCTTTATGAGAAATAGATGAGAGAAGAATAAAGGAGACCAACCTCTGTCTTGCGCTTGGTTCCTTGTTCGATTCCTCTCCCTCCTGATAGATATTTTGCTACTCGCTTCCTTGTCCACCCAGCTTCACAGGGTACCTGTAGAATCAAAGTAGCATAATACTATCCAAGAACATAGATCTATTATCATAAACAATATAGGATCAGATGTACATTGACCACACAAATGAATAAACATTAATCATACAAACATGTGGAGGAAAACTTGAATAGCTTTATTGATAATCAAGAAAGAGCCAAAAGAATTACAACCAATTGTTCTGACCTAGCATCATCCTCTCAGCAAGAAGCCCTTCTTCACCTCATGAAAAGCTTAGATCACCCAACACTATGATGTTGCACCAAGAAACCAACAGCACTTCCTTACAAGATACAAAATTCCAGCCTCTAGATCTCTGGGATGAGGGATCCATATATAGATGTCTGCAAGGGAGGTGAGTCAGCTTTTGATATTTGATTAGTGTCTCCCCTCTGATAGTTCTTGATTCCACTTGGATATTGATGATCTCTTACTCATCCCTGGTCAAATTCAGAGAGGCAAGTGTCACAGGAGAAGTTTCTGGAAGATTACATGCTTCTCCACCTTGCGGATTGACCCTGCCATTTGTCCCTTCTCGCCCATCGCACCCCATAGAAGGGATTTTTGACATGAAACGCACCTACTGTGTGTATTTAGGTGGGATGCAATGCACTTTGCCTATGGAGCAGGTGAAATGGTCCAGTTTTGACCAGTTCTGAGTGGTTTTTCATGGAGAACTTCTGGGAGATGCTGTAATCAGTTGACCTTGTTCTTTTAGGGGTTGGAACAACACCTTTAGGGACTTAGGAGCCCTTGGTTTATGGACATTTATGCTTGGAGTTGTAGTGCCCAAAAATGTCTATAATAGTTTCCCCCTAAAGCATGAGGTTGTTAATATTTTTGATGTCGGGTGAAATTCTTTATCATGAGGATCCGAAGTTCTTTCAAGCTGGAAGGAAACCTGTAATAAGATACAATACAATACATTATCTTCATAATATTTTCATGATCTAGCTGAGGCGGGCATCCCCATGCTCAGCTTTATAAATTCATTTTTCATGTACATGAGACAGACAATCGTCTGAGTGTAGACTGATGATTCTGGTAGAGCCATCATCCCTTCGATTGGATGATTATCTGTGCAGCAATGATGTACATTTGATGTCTTTATTTTCCTGAATATATATCACAAACCGGATGGATGAAACTAGATCCGAGGTCTTCAATCTCAGTCGATCTTCACTCAAAGTACAAGTCGATCCATGTGAGAGATGTTCTGGAGTCAAACATGGAAAGACATCGCCTGATTACCAGCCAATGATGTAAGTTGTTAACAGGCGCGAGAGAAATCACCGATAATGATAATGATCCTCAAGGTACTGTAGTACAATTCACGTGGTGTGAATAAGGGACTTGGCGTCGAACACCACGCAAAATCTTTCGGTCGAAGGCCATTGATGTAAACCTGTCGCCGGAAGTGAGAAACTTGCCATTGAGGCATGCAAGCTTCAAAGTACTGAAAGGGTTGTTCCTAGATCGACTTCTTGGATATTGAGCTGATGTCGACAAGAAGTAATCCGTCATAGGAGGGCCTTAATGAATCCCACATCAATGACACGGAATGGAGCAAATGATTTTAATGGAGGTGAAAACGATCAGGTGATATAAGGTTCAGGGTGGCGGTCATGAAAGAATGGAGCGTAAATGTATTGCAGTGGGTGAGACACAGGTGAATTCTCTGAGCAACTTCTCCTGAACATATCGGCGACACTGACATGATGGATCAGTAGCATTAACCCCAAATGTGGATGGTGTGATGGAACCATGGTGATGTGACCAGTGAATGGAACAACCCAACCCGACTTGGATGCGGAGTGAAAGTGTCATGTTCAAGAGTGACTTGCTACCAACAAAGTTTCTTCAAGTTTTCTTCCCAATTTTTCCCCAGTCATTTCTGACCAGTACCTCTTTATTTTTGTAAAGCTTGAGGAGGATAACATATGCTTGTTCTATAATTTTCCCTTTGGGCAAACCCATCGCTATGTTTTAACGAGCCTAGCGATAGTGAAACTCGTTCTTGTCTGTTATGGACAAGTTTGTCGCTATTAGGTTTTAACGAGTTTAACGACAAAGATAACTCGGTCCTTTTCAATTTTAGAGAGTCTGAAAAGGGACGTAAAGGAAACTCCAAAAAATCCTTTTTCGTCATCTAATCCCTTAAGTCCGAAAAAGTATAAAATAATACAGAAGGGATGAATTTTCGGTACTTTTAACGAGCCAAACAAAACAAGCGCTCGATCTTTTTGTGTAATAATCCCTTAGGTCCAAAAAGATTAAAATCTAAAGGAGGGATAGCAGTTCCAGTCACTTTAACGAGCTGGAGAGGCCAATGGATCGGCAATCTTTTCATATTTTACGAGTCAGTTGAAAAGAGCTTAAAGGAGACTTGTCTTTGAGGAACGAGTGATAAATTCGGGTAGCAGCTGATTCCAAGTAAGGTTTGGAATTTTCCAATCATGGCAGTGTCACAAGGATGGCTAACAAGATCACTCTTCACAGCTGTTCCTCAAAAGGGGTAAACAATCAAGTGGAGGTGAATGATCGGCCAATACAGAGTGGAGGTGATGATGAGAACACAACTAGAGCTTCAAAGGCTGAAGTACTACATTCACGACAGTTATTTACCGCAAATTGGTTCATTTTTTATTTTAAAATGAGCTTAAATGCTGGGGGAAACACTTGCTCATTGCTTATGTTTATTTTTTAACGAGCATGAAGTCCGTGTTAAAACTGCTCGATCCAGTCGTATAATAAGGATGTCTCATCTAAGATGCCATTTTTGTGGAGCTTGCACCTTACAAAGCTTTGCTCCAGATCCTTTCTTTATGCAAGTTAGGAAACGACTAATCCTACAAGTTTAAAGGGTTAAAGGACCTACAAATTTAAAAAATAAATAGTTGCTCTTCGCTTGTACGCCAAAAGGTTTGCATGCCCCCAGGTATAGAGAAAAATTTCCAGGTTACCAAGAAAGTTTCATCCGCGTAGAGGATAAAATTCTTTCTCGGCGATGCCTATCGAAATAGGCAAAGGGGAGTGGTGTCACCCGGCATAACCTTAACAAAGGTATCTTATTCCAGTCTATTCCCATTTTCTTGTAAGGACGGTTTCGCCAGATTAGTCATATATCCTTCACAGAAATCAACCCTATACCCAAGGTTCTCTTGCCGAAGCAGACTAGGGTGCATACCCCCTGGGTTTCAGTCATGTCCCCCGAATCACTCGCGCTCATCAGGTGGACGGACTGGGGATTGATGAGACATTCCTTGCATGAAAAGACCATTCAGGGATGGTATATGACTATTTTCTATGCATGATCCGGGGAATGAAAGCTGGTCTATGAGCTTGACCACTCTTCCTTCGTGCGGAAAACACATTACTCTAAAGAGTGAGGAGACAATGGCTCCCATGCAATAAATATAGTCTCGTCCAAGGAGTAGATTATAATCCAGGGGTCCTTGGACTACCATTACATTCATGTGAACGGTTTTCCCTCTCAATGTAATGGGCACATTGGGAAGGATCCCTAACGGTCGACTGGTTCCTTTGTCAAAGCCCGTTAGATTTCTCATTTCAGGCAAAAGCGATGGCAAACCAAGCACTTTCCAAGCAGTTGAGGAAAGGATACTCACAGAAGCCCCTTCATCTATGATGGTACCGGCCATAACCATTCTATATACTTGAGCAATGATTCGGAATGGTACACTAGCCGTTAAATGGGGTCTGCCTAGTAGATTCCAGTCAAAGGAAATAACTAGGTTGCTTGGAGGTGGGACAGAATAGACGGCCGGGTATGACTCTGACGAACTTCCTTCCTGCAGTAAAGGAATGGGTAAATTGCCCCCATGTTCATCGGAGTTGTGCTTACGAAAAGAATTTGGACGGTGTCATCTTTGTTCTCTTCGGTGACTGTATCATCTGAAGATAGAACCTCTGAAGGCAAGACTGGGTCAACTGCCGCCTCGACCTTTTGACTTTCATCTGTTATGGATTCAGATGGTTTATCTTCAATGATAGATGCTTCAGCCGACCACAAGGGCGTGTCAGCCGGATTTTCAACTAGTGACGGACTCAACAAGAGTTTCTTATATCCAGGAGGGAGCCGTAATGGTGAAGCCGGACGGTCGTCCAAAACTCTTTTAGCCTCATCTAAGAAGGGACAATGGTGGACGACATGATCGCCTTCACACAGTTTACAAGGAAATTTACATTTTCCTTTTTGTCTAGGGGCTTCACTTTCACTAGTTGACGGTGTACTTTCAACATGATCACCAGAGGTTGACGACACCGGATTGTGCAAACGAGGAGACCAGTACCTTAAGATCTGAGGGATGCAAGGACAATCTCGATGATAGTGGTCTCCTTTGCAAATGACACATGGTGATTTAGGCCTGGTCGGTGCAATGTGTGGATTTTCGCTAGACGATGCTTGGTTGCCCCTTTTCGCTTTTGGCTCCTTCTTCTTCTTCTCTTTCTTCTTCTTTTCCTTCTTCTTCTCAGGTACTTGATTTTTGGTTTTACCAGCTTCATCAAGTGAAGAGGAAGGAGGAGAGGAAGAATTGGACAAAGTAGAGGGTTGGGGGGTAACTCTGGTATCGTTTAGTTGCTGACTCGATTGTTCAGGAATCGCGGTGTTCTGAACGACGGAGGTTGAGAAAAGCCATACGGGCAAGCCGATTGTCAATCCTGGAAGCGACAATGTGGCCATATGGGGTGCACCAACATCTCCCCAAGAGGAGAAGGGACTAGGATTTCCTCCAAGGGGAACTCCTTGGTTGGTGGACTCCATTTTCTTCAACCTAAGACCAACGTAGGAAAGGTGATAATTATTCCATTTAAAATAAATTTTAGACGCTTTGACACAACTTGTTTTCTCAATTTTTAAGAGTCGAGAAAAAACAAAAGATGACTCTAGTCGCCTTCGATTTTTAATGAGCCTGAAGTGACAAGTGCTCAGATGGACCTTTTCCGTTAAGGAGTCTTAAAAGGAATGAAAGGGACTACTCTGGAAATCTAGACAGAGGGATTACCAAACCAATCGCAAAACTACAGAATACTTTTTATGGTACGGCAGTCAATCTTCCCGAATGCTGTGTTCAGTGCATTGCGATCGATTGGGCGGCAGACACAACTTCCTATGGGTAAAGGATTAAGCCTATTGTGGTCTCCAAAAATATACTTGACAGTACGTGGGAGCACACGTCCGTACTAGCACTTATCGTCTCAAAATGGAGGAATCACCCAACCAATAGTGAAAACAACAGTTACCAGGCTTTACGACGCCGAAATACGTCTCTAGCCTAGACTTCTAGATGTTGTGCGTTAGGTTCCAAAGCATTTTTAGATTCATTAAATTTATTTTATGGTTGATCTTGCTTAAGAAATTTTCCTTTCAGGTTCACCGCGTGATGTAGATGTACAATTCCTAAAATGCAATCTAAGATGATAAACAGTCGTTTAGTCTTCTTTTCGCAAATGAAAATCCTAGCTACTAAGGAAAGAGAGATGGCGTTCTTTCAACAAAGAGCAAAGAGCACACACTATATGCATTGTCCTAAATCAAACCAACAAACAGTCTAAATGCAAATGCACATGCATGTATTTGTTTTCAACCTTCTTAATGTGTAAATGATAAAAAGAAAGCTAATGTGAAAATCTGAATTATTTTTCAAAGCGACAATTACTAACAAGTTTCTTTTCAAAACAAAATGAGGACAATGACAACACTTTGCGATTTGGAATTGAAAACTTGCTTTCTACACTAGAAAAAACTACTAATTTAGATCAAATACAAGAGTAACAAGGTAATCGACTATCAAGAACAATCAGATTCTCTTCTATGATTGAAAATGACACTTGCGACACTTTCAAATCAAGAAACGACAGTACAATTACGCTACTTTTTTGTAAAGGAGAACTGAAAATGACTCAAAAAATACATAAAAACATTTACAGTTCTTTGCACAATGGAGGCGGAATAACAACAAGGAAAGGGGTTTCAAACAGAGGTGTACTGACTACAAGCAGCAAAACTCCTGAATAGATCTGAAAAGAGTGAACACATAAACCAAAATTTAGGAACAAGGCCTTGTCTGATCAGCACACCTGTAACACAGTGAAACTGAAATGCAACGCACCTACTACACTCGGGAAGTGCACTGCATTTGAAGTTCACAGAATAGACAGTGTGCTAGACCAGGGACGAGACTTTGATTGGGTTCCGGGTCACAGTTTGCAGTTCAGTTCAGGGATTTTGGCCGAGCAAGTGGTAATCAGTCAATCAATCACAGGGGTAGATCTAAGGAGGTTACTAGAGCCACCACAAGGGCAATTAGAGAGCTTGTAAATCAGTTGTTTATTTCATAAACAAAACCCGGAGATTGACTGAAGCAGCGTTGATCTACTTTGCACTTGCATAGCAAATGCAGTTTGAAGGCTAGCTGGCTTGAGTTCAGGCTCCGTCTGTAAGTTTATAAAGTAAACAAATGTAGATGAACAAAAAATCTACTCGATGCCCAGCGGAGTCGCCATTTTGTTACCGGGAATAGTGTCTATGCAGAGCTGCTAATCCCACTAAGGCTGGTAGCTACCTTAGAAACAAACAAACTAAAAATACTTTCGTTTTCCTTTATGAGAAATAGATGAGAGAAGAATAAAGGAGACCAACCTCTGTCTTGCGCTTGATTCCTTGTTCGATTCCTCTCCCTCCTGATAGATCTTTTGCTACTCGCTTCCTTGTCCACCCAGCTTCACAGGTTACCTGTAGAATCAAAGCAACATAATACTATCCAAGAACATAGATCTATTATCATAAACAATATAGGATCAGATGTACATTGACCACACAAATGCATAAAACATTAATCATACAAACATGTGGAGGAAAACTTGAATAGCTTTATTGATAATCAAGAAAGAGCTAAGAGAATTACAACCAATTGTTTTGACCCAGCATCATCCTCTCAGCAAGAAGCCCTTCTTCACCTCATGAAAAGCTTAGATCACCCAACACTATGATGTTGCACCAAGAAACCAACAACACTTCCTTACAAGATATAAAATTCCAGCCTTTGTATCTCTGGGATGAGGGATCCATATATAGATGTCTGCAAGGGAGGTGAGTCAGCTTTTGAGATTTGATTAGTGTCTCCCCTCTGATAGTTCTTGATTCCACTTGGAGATTGATGATCTCTTACTCATCCCTGGTCGAATTTAGAGAGGCAAGTGTCACAAGAGAAGTTTCTGGAAGATTCCATGCTTCTCCACCTTGCGAATTGACCCTGCCATTTGTCCCTTCTTGCCCATAGCACCCCATAGAAGGGCTTTTTGACATGCAACGCACCTACTATGTGTATTTAGGTGGGATGCAACGCACTTTGCCTATGGAGCAGGTGAAATGGTCCAGTTTTGACCAGTTCTGTGTGGTTTTTCATGGAGAACTTCTGGGAGATGTTGTAATCAGTTGACCTTGTTCTTTTAGGGGTTGGAACAACACCTTTAGGGACTTAGGAGCCCTTGGTTTATGGACATTTATGCTTGGGGTTGCAGTGCCCAAAAATGTCTATAACAGTAGGTGTTGGAATAATGGTATTATGTTTAAGCCAGCCACCACATCCAGATGTCACAACTGGAAAACCATTAGAAAAAATATGTTGATCAGTATGATTCCTAAGTTGTTTAGAATTATGGGAATCTTGCATAAGATCATCATTTTACTTATGTTTCCTATCAAAAAATATTCCTACAGCGTGTTCCTTGTGATAACATTAGAATCAATAGGGAAAGGAATTCAACAACCTTTCACCTAGGATCTATATTCTTTGGTTGGATTTTCTGAGAAGACCCAATAATTAGATTTATTAACTTCCTTGTCTCAACTGCACCCTTACTAGTACGGAAAACGGGTACTTCTAGCTCCTCTAAAGAGCAAGTTTGAATCTTTAACCCCAAAACATTGGATTCCATGTATGATTTCAATTGTGGAATTCTGGAATCTATTATTCATTCATTCATTGATCAAGCTAAATAAACAAACACAAAGTTTAGACATACAAAATATTGTGCACAACAAATCTATTGGCAAGGAGCATATATTTTCACTTAACTTCGAGTTTTATTTAAATCTTATATCTTACAATGGCTTCAATATTATCTAATTTCATATAGTACATTAGGATCCTTCCTGATACATAACAATTATAGCACCCAAAATTCCATAGTTCCAACCAGATATTGGAACAAGGACAACTTTAGAAGAAGAAAAAATACACAAAAATATTATTTTCTTTATAAGATTAAATGACTCGTCCAATTAAAAAATGGTTAATTAGTAGATATGGAGAAATGCTTGCACCATACTTAGAATTGTCATTGCCGCTAATTTCAATTGGAGAGTCATGTATACTATATTTCTTGGTTTTGGTGGCTCTTGCTTGGACAATATCCTGAGATGAGTTCAACATGATGATCATATGAGGCTAGAAGCTACTTGATGTAATTTTCCTTAAATCCTGAAAACAACGGAGCATAAATATCATTTTTTATCAATTTCATTAAAGCATCTGCATACAATAGACATTCTCACAATTGTAACACAAGCATGTTCCATCAGTATGAATTATCAAATGTTGCAAGCCAAATTGCAAGGAAAATTGCATTCAATTTAGGCAAAAGAAGAATATGACATTAAGGTCCATGCTAGCAAAAATTATGCAGACAAAGTTTTTGAGTCAATACTTACCATGTGTTTCAGAGCCATAGCGAAGGTTGCCTTTGAGAGTGTCCACCCAAATCCAGTGCTCTCCTAAGACGTCATTGAACTCACTGTCTCTTAGGGTTGAAAGGTGGCATAGACAGACTTAGTTGATTGCTTTACTATACTTTGAGAGAGAGATCTCATTTCATCTATACCTTTCTACCATCTTGCTACCAAGTGAAATGGACATTGTCACACTGTGAATGTCATTACCATGTAGTTTGGTATTCTACAAACCAGACCTATCACTAGTAAAGTTTTCATACCAACACTTTCTATTTCTATGCCTGGTGACCATGACTCTTTTCTCGGACTGCTTATAATAGGAGATTCAATGCTACATTGCGCAAAGTTCAGGGCTCCAGGTCTATACTTATTAGCTAAAGCTATCTTTTCTAGCATTGTGTTCCTTACATTTGGAGGTGTTACACCTAGAAAAGTATGTATTAAAGAAGGATGCAAAGGATTTATTTTCACTTTGAGAGAAATTCCTTGTGGCATTACTGAATTTCTAGATGACATGATGCTAGCTATTCTCACAGAAGAAGGTTCTGGAGAAGGAATTAAATTCTTTTGACTTAGTTTTGGCATGGAAGATTGAAACAGTGGTTTTGATGACCGCATGGATCACCTTGGTGAGGACTTTGAAGCAAATAATATTGAATTTGAAGATGGGTTAGAAGACCTTGAAGAAGCTGCAGAGTTTGGTGTTTTTTGTTGTTTGCTTTAATCCAGACATAATTTACCTTGACTAGGGGATTAAAGACCTTGAAGAAGCATTAGATTAGGTTTTTCTCACTCAAGGTTTTCATGTGGTTGTGTTTCTTAAACCATAATTTCCATAGGACATCCTTGGTGCATAGATTCTTGATCTTAATGAGGGGATGGAAGACCTTGAAGAGGGTACAAATTTTGGTGACATCACTGATGGTTTCTCTATTATTGTGTTTTTTAAAAATTTTATCCTAGAGGAGGGTGTTATCCAACGTGAATTTGAAAACACCCTCACAGTTTTCAATGAAGGTTTTATCCAAATATTAGGGAGATGCACATTATAGAAAGTCAATCTCATGTACCAAAAATTTCACAGACACTCCAAAAACATAATCAACCTATGTATGTTAAAATACTACTGTTTTGGTGTGTCTCATTGTTGTTTCTCCAAATATGAAGAGAGTGACAATAGCGCGGCCATAATGAGCTATCATCATTCCCTCCATAGGTCTGTAATCATCAAGCACTGAGTTTATTGTTGTCTCCCAATAAACAACATCACCCACAGTATATTGAATTCGTGTGAGATAAGAATCTTACATATGGACAAGAAGCCCAGTTCTCTGGCTAAAATATCCAAAGAGAACATGTCTAATAATCTTAGTACGGTCATCAATTCTAGCCTTTAAGGTTGATGGATCTGCACAAAGATTAAAAAGAAAGTAGCCTTCCCCATTTATCTTCTTCTCTCCAATGAATCTAGCATCAGAAAACATGGTTTCAGTGGTTCTTGGATCGAAGCCCTGAACCAAACACAATATTTGAGGACTTGAACACCACATAATTTATTAATTCAAACCAGAAATGAAGAAGAAATATAACTTCTAAATTCAGAAAAAATGTGGATTTTGTACTTTATCAAGAACTAAGTGTGAATGTAGGCTTTGGTAAATGGGTAATGAAAAACTAAAATTTGGAAATAGGTATTGTGCAATTTCACTAAAACTATCAAACACATATTCCAGATATCCTACACATCTAGGACATATTAAACACATGATCCATCAGGTTCTATTTTGGCCAGGTTACAGAAATAACCATTCCTATAAAAGACCAACAAGAAACACAGGTTTTAGCACCTATCTAAGAGTTGTCAAAAATTAAATAAATAGATCATAACCTAAAACTAAAAAAAATGTCTCAAATATGGCCTGAGTGAAAAAACTGAATCTATTAAAATATGGCAAAATCTAAAATTAAAAAGCCCTTCAACTAGTAAACAAAAACAAGAAGAAAGCACATAGAGGACCACAAATAATAGCACAATAGAGAAAAATAATAGTATCTCAGCAACTATAATTTCAAGGCATAAATTAATATCATATATTCCAATTGCAACACTGAAAGAAAAATCAAAATAACATAGAAGCAAAGACAACACTGTATTACACAAGTAAACATTGTTAATGGAAAGATGAAACATGGATTAGCATAATCATGTTTTTTTCAATGAAATTTCATCAGACCATTGAACAATTTCACGTTGAAAATATTTAAAAAAGTTAAAGCAAACCCTTGACCTAAATTGTACAATTTCTGGGATGGAAATCAATATGTAGAAATCTTCACTTGGTTTTAATTGGGTAGAGGAGGAATAACTTACAATGATATTGTATGTCTTCTCATTTTAGAACTCAACTTTTCAAGAATGCTTTAAGTATCCACATTTCAAGAATCATTGGAAGTGGTTGATAAAGAATATAGGGAAAAAAAAAACAATGGTGTAATCAATGGCTTTCTTGGGAGGTAGATTGACATTGGCCAAGGCAATGTTGGAAGCAAGTCCAATCTATTGGCATATTATGGCCTACATCCCTAAGGGGTATTGAAATAATTATAAAGAAATGCTTTAAAGTTTTTGTGGACAAGTAAGAGGAAGAAAGAGGGCATTCCACTTGTTAAATGCTAGTCCTTGTCTAAACCAAAAGAAACTAGAGGTTGGGATTTCAAAGACATTCACTTCTTTGGAAAAGTTCTAGCTACCAAAATTCCATGGTATATTATTTCCAAATAGGGACTCTGGAGGCAGGTGATATAACAAAATCACATTGAACACCCTCACATGGAATAATGAGATAGGAAGGAAAACAAAACTATTCAAAATGGGTCTATAGTCTAGAAATCATTGGCACTGACTTTCACTTTGATAGGTGTATGGTTAGTATGGGGAGTTGGAAAAGGGGATCAAATCATAATACAAGCTAATCCACAGGTTCAATGTGGAGAAGCCTACATATTACCATTATATTTTATTTCTACTTTGCAACGTCAAGAAATTCATACCCTCGGTTATGGAGTCGATGCAATATCTGCCTCGTTTTGGAAACAAAGATGGAAGAAAGGAAAGGAGTTTGGTTTGAAAAAGAAGGAAATATGTCACTAGAAAGTATTTGTGGATTACTATAAGAAGATTCATATGAGAATACCCAAGCAGTATGTTATGTTGTACTCGAGGAACCCTGCCTTGGGGGGATGTACTCCTATATTAGGGTACAAAGAAAAGTTTGTAGATACAACCTAGGAAGAGGAGGCCTAGAGGTGAAAGATTCCATGGAAGTCTTATGCTCCTCTAAATTCAAAGGTTTAGATGTCATTAGTTCTTTGGAACAAAGCACTAACTTGGAAAATACTTCAAAAATGTAGCAAGAATGGTCTAGGGTGGTGTACACTACGTAAGAAGGAAAGCGAACCAGTTGATCATTTATTAAAAATTACACATATGCAGGTAAGGTATGGGAAGAGATGAAATAACTGAAAATTTGTAGGGAAGGGTGACAAGTGCAGAATATGGAGGAGGCTTTGAAGAAATGGACCCATAATAAAGAACTTGAAGCTTTTGGAGCTCTTCCTGTTGTGGTTTCTTGGAGCATATCATCATCTTGAAATGCTGATATATTTCAGGAGAGATACATTCCTCATTTTCAATGTGAATCTAATATTAGGTCAGTGTTTGGAATCATAAAAATACATCAAAAGACACAGAAACCTGGGATGCAGAAGAAACCATGAATTGATAAATTGGGGCAACTTGTATGGTGCTAGCCAAGAGAAACATACTCTTTGTACTGCAGGAGGTACCTTATTTCTAAATGATTCTCTTCTCCTTAATTTCAATGCAAGCTTGGGTGCAGTACTAATAATTATGTTGAGTTGATGGCTCTAATGATCTTAATGAAACTGGAAGCATACATGGAGGAGAAAAAATTGTTGATTTTTGGTGACTATTATGTGGTTATACACTAGATGAATGGTTGCTGGAAAATGGGGAATATGAATTTGCACCTTATGCTAGCTCAGATGAAAAAAATGGAGACATTCTTATCCAACATATCCTATCATCATGCTTGTAGAGAACCAAACATAAGAGCAAATGATTTATCAAAATGACTACTTCTGGGAGTCAAATAGGTGTGATCCTGAAGGTTGAAGAAGGAACCAACCAGCTAGAAATCTTCAAGATAATAGTTGGAGTTTGAATTTGTTTACTAAGTGTTGAGTAGTAGTATGTTCAAATTTTGGTTTACTAATTTCTAGAATTGTTGAAATTCAAATAGTGTTTTGTTGAAAGACTTATGTATATGGACTATAATGTATTTTTTAGAAGAAAGAAAAATCATGCATATTGCTTTTGTTTTGGAAAATTTGTTTGTTGTGAGACTAAAGTAAGGGAAGTGTGGGTATAATTACCAAAGACTACTAGTATGCCTCTAGTTTTTATGAAGATTGATATAATAATGTGAAAAAAACATAATAAACAAGTACAATGTGTGGGTGGGAGAGCGAAAATGAGAACGCGGATAGATATGTATACCAAGTTATTGTTAGGGGTGTCATAGTAGTTTGGATTTGTTCAAACTTGGGAAAAACTAATTGTTCTTCCACTTCTTTCCCTCTAGTTATTTTTCTTTGTCTCTCTACCTCGAGTTCACCTATATGCCTCCCAGATAGCCACTCACTAGTTGCCGAAAAGTAAGTATCATCTAGTTTCCTCTTTTTGGTAATTGATTGAACAAAATGTCCATTTGTAGTTTCTTGATGGTTCAATACTGGCCCATATTTTCTATTATTTCCATTAAATGCATAATTCTTCTCATTTATCATTGACAACAAATATTCAAACTTTACCTCACTAGGAAAGAATGGAAGAGATTGCATTGGTTGAGTCGATTTTAAAGGGGGCTAAACTCTAGTGATACCTTGAAATTTAATAGCCTACAGAAGAGTATTATAACCATTAGTCAATTTAGGTCAGGTTTAATTTTATTAAAAGCCTTCAGGCATCAACTCTTATTTGGACACATATTTAGCAGAGATCCTGCATTTTGTAGTGAATATGGAATCCTACTGAAAAGTCAAAAGCTATGAAATGGAATGTACAAAATAAAACATCAACCCCGATCTTTAAGCTATGTGAGTATACAAACAAGTATCCAAATCATTGTAATTGATATTTCTAATATATATATCTCCTTGTTAGGAATTTTCACGTTTGTCAAAAATAAATGTTCGTTTCCCATCCTTGCAAATGTTTGATAGTATAGTAAAATATTATCAACTTCAGAAAAAAATAAAAAATAATAGAATAATGTTGGTTTCCCAACATATATGTGAATATCCAAAACCATTTCCAATGGGATTGTGAGCCAATGGTGGGGGCGGTGGCTTCTCAATCCATCCACTAGGGTTCCAATCTCCGAAGGGCATGTGCTTAAGAGTTGCCCCTTGTGGAATGGTTTGCCTGTGCAAGCAAACAACATTATGGTTCAACCCTCCTGGGATAGTTTACTCTGTGAGTGTGGCCAGGGGAAATGCTAATTTCATTTTTAGAGGTTTTCCAGTGCAATCAAACAACATTATGGTTGAACCCTCATGGGCCAGTTTACTCTGTGATTGGGGCTAGGGGAAATGATAATTTCATTGTTCAGAGGTTCAAAATTAACATCAAGAAGAAAGTCAATATGTTTAGCTTCTGAAAAAGTAAGGTAGAGATATAGTATGTGCACATTTCCACTCCTAATCTATTCCTGATCTGGAATTTGATGGAATTATTTCCCATACATTCTGCAATAGATTGTAATTCTATGGATGGATGCACCTAAGCTTAAAAATCTCGGCTATAATTTCCTCGGGAAAATCATGTTTTATATGATTCCATTTCTTTATTCTTTATGTGATTTAAAGCTTAACATCTAAATATTATTTTCACACAAAAAGATGAAGGCCCTTTCAGGCCATCTCACATTTAAAAATCAGAGTTAGAAAGTCAAACTTTCTGTAGAGTAATTTGACTCTGTTATCTTCGATGGTGTAGAAAAGGAGAAATTCAAAGCCAAAACAACCAAACGTTACAACCGCCCTATGCATGTAAAACCCTCAAATTGTCGTAGAGTAAAGTTACAAAAATGAAAAAGAAAACTAAAAAATGGTATATTTATGTCTACTGACAATTGCAATCTCATATACCCAAATATGGAAAAATTCCTAAGATTCATAAACAAAATTCATTTCGAGAGACGCAAAATATTTGTTAATTCATTTTATCAACCAAGTTCAACATTGTTTCCACCATAGAGACTCAATTATCCAAAAATATTAGATGCAGGTTATTTAAACTGTCTAATGACAAGCTAGTTTAGTCAGGAATTAGTAGAAAGTTTTGCCTCCAGCAATAACTAGTTTGTTTCCTACTAAGTCACCACAGGGCCCTAACAATGTGAAATCTAACCACTAAATCAATTCATCCCACTAATTCCTTGATCTAGGTCATGCTCTAGAATTTATTTTAGATTAATTTAAAAACATGTGCAAACTGAATCCATTCTACAAATATTTGAATCTATTGCGTTACCCCTCAACGAGATAAACTTTATAGTTAGGGTCTGCCTCGAGTTCTCACAAGGCATGAAGAGGTTAACTAATTGAGTTTTAGAGTTTGCAGGTGCTACACTAAAGGTGTTTAGAGGGATTTTTTGAGAGTTTCCTAGGCATTGAGACTAGAAAGCTTTCATATCTTGGGGCTTAACATAATGTGCAATCATCGTGCAAACCATAATAGAATGTGGGTGTCTCACAAATGTAGAGTGCATGCTCGAACACTGAACCTCACCAACTCAAAAAAAAAGACGATCCCATCAAAATCCAGGAATAGGTAACTAGCCCAGCAAAATTCCATACAAGAAAATAGGAAAAAATACAGAAGGAAAAAAGAGAGTTTTTTATATTGTAGAAAACAGAATATCTAGCCCATTCCAGATTAAAAGGAGGGCTTAGGATTTACTAACTGTAACTTATATTTATTACACAGAATTTAGCTATGACAAATATTCAACAGTTAGTACCATCCAGTAACAGATGCTAGGAATATACCCTCGGCTACCATGACAAAAATGAGCATGGTGTTCATTCCCATTGATCCAGGTGGCTCAAGAGACACACATAGGATAAAGGGGGCTTATAAAAGCTCAAAAATCCAAGTGATCAGAATGCTTTTGAACCAAGACCAAAGCATATATCTTTTCATCTTGATTGCAACGGTGAGAACAGTTCGTCAATCTGAGCTCGTATGAGGGAGAATGAGCCAGTCAAAGTTTTGGTAAAACTTGGGTTGTGGGCCAGGTTTAAGTGTCCTACAATTGACCAACCCTAGGGCATGAAACCTAGCTCCCGAAAGCAGGCGAGTTTGTTGGATAGTTAATTTTTCTAATATCCCCTATATTAGACAAATACAAGAAAATGTGTTTGTTGTTATAAAAAACAAAAAATATATATATTAATATGGGTGGAGAACATGACACCCGCCGCCCCCAGCGGAACCCAAATCAAATGTTAAATTAAAATTGGGCCAACAGGCCGTGACCCCCACCAGCCCCAACCCTCTCTATAAAAATTAATATTAAAAAGTGGGTCGACGGGCCATGACCCCCACCAACCCTCCAACCTCCAACTCACATAAACATTTTATCATATATTTGGGCGGTGGGCGGGCCACCTCCAATGGACCCGGCCCATGCTCCCACCCATTAAACAATTCCATACATAAATGTGAGCCAGCAGGAATTGAACCCACCCGACCATGTGGTCGGACCGCTCTGTTATAGACATATTTGGGCACTGCAACCCCAATCACATATGTCAACAAACCAAGGGATCTCAAACCCCTAAAAGTGTTGTTTCATACCCTAAAGGAACAAGGTCAGCTGATTACATCATTTCCCAAAAGTTCTCCCAGAAAAACTGCTCAGAACTGGTCAAAACTGGACCATACAAACTACTCCATGTTGAGGGTGCGATGCATCTCACCTTGTACACACGGGGGGTGCGATGCATACTGAAAATCCCTTTTGTAGGTGCGATGAGAGAGAGAAGACAAATGGCAGAAGCAGTTTGCTAGGTGGAAACTCAAAGAATCTTCTAGAAGCTGCTCATATGACACTTGCCTCTCTGAATTCACCCAGGGATGAGTAAGAGATCATGAAATCTCCAATTGGAACCAAGAACTATCAGCGAAATGACACTAATCAAAATCCCAGAAGCTGACTCACTCTCCTGCAAACATCTATATATGGATCCCTCATCCTAGAGATCCAGAGGCTGGAATTTTGTAATTTGTAAGGAAGTGTTGTTGGTTTCTCTTTGAAGACATTGTATTGTTGGGTGATCTTGCTTTGTATGAGGTGAAGAGGGCTTTCATGCTAGGAGGATGATGCTGGATCAGACAGCTTGGTTGTAATCCTCTCTTCTACTACTTCTATTAATAAAGCTATTTGAGTTTTCCTCCATATACTTGTATATCTCTGAATCTTGTATTTGTATATGCATTTGTATGGTCAATGTACATTTGATCCTATATTGTTTATGGTTATAGATCTCTATGCTTTGATGGTATTTTGTTGCTTTGACTCTATAGGTGTTCTTTGAAGTGGGACAAGTGAGGAAGGAGTGCCAAAAGCTCTATCAAAGGAGAGATGTAACAAGCAAGGAGACTAGCGAAATACTGAGGTTGGTACTCTCTGCTTCTCTCTCATCTATCTCTCATAAAGGAAAACACAAGTAACTTTGGTTTGTTTGTTTCTAAGATAGCTACCCGTCTTAGTGGGACTAGTAGCTCTGAATGGACACTAGTTTTCCCGATAACACACTCCATGGGTGGCCCAACCAACAAACCAAACAAACAACACGCCACCATTAATGTGCCCATGTACCAACCATTTAACACAAACCTTAACGTTGGTTGCAAACAAGAAATCCGCGCCACGTTTAAACTTAAAAAAAAAATTGCCATAGTTTTATGATGCGACAACTCCACGTCGGTGGTAATGGTTAGTGTAACCATGCCTAATTATAATGGGTGTTATAACAAAACATGACCAAGATTTGGGGGTCGAAGGAATTCGAACCCCAACCACCCCGCTTCCATTTGTCCTCCTTAACACAATGCCAAACAACCTCATTTGGAACTCTCCACCCATAAAATCCATATAAACACATTTTCTCAATGCACGGTGAAGCATGGAGGAGACAAGAGTGTGCACGGAAATCAAGGCACTATTTATTTAATTAATTTATTACAGGTGGAACCATGAGCCCAAAGAAGAGGTAGGCAGAACCATGATTGGGAAAAATTCTCAGGAGGGTGAAATTTTTGCGGTGTCCAAATTGGACAAATTTTATGTCGATCTTACACCTCTTAGTGACATGAGCCTAATGGCGCAGTCAGTTTCCCGATCTGAGCAGCTGATTTACAGATGACCTAGAGGAGGGAATCTTTGAGGAATCTAGGTGGAACCTAAAAGATTCCTTAAACCCCAAATTTCTACTTTCTCAGAATTCAGAAATTTGACAGTCGATTTTGCACTATTCGACGCCACAAATCTGATGGTGCATTCAAATTTCCCATTTTACCATTCTATTTTTCAGCCACTTTTCAAAGTGGATTGCAGGTGTCAGCATTCAACTTGCGAGCAGTCATTCCATGAGATTCGACGCCGCAAGATTGATGGTATGGCCAGCTTCAGCAGTTTCACATCCTCCTCTTCAGATGACCCCAAGAAGTGAGGTATATGCAGTTTGTTCACGTACTTATTTTTGCTATGAGATGCATTGTGATGCACAGATCCCTGTTTGATGTTTGATGTGGATCTTGTTTTCTTACTTGTTCATGAATCCTGCTTAATGTGATGCGGAATCATCTGCGCAATGTACTTGTTGTCATGATTCATCATGTTTTATTTGTGATCTCTTTGTCGTCATGTTGATGGTACACTCATGTTGTCACCATGTATGTCTGAATCAAGATCCCTTTTATGCCATGTTGGCGGGATGCTCATTATCGTCATGCATGGTTTAGGTCATACTAATAGGAGTCCTTTTTGAATGAGAGTTCCTGTAGCGGAACATCTCTTAGAGCCACTCCTGCGTGAGGGCATTTTTTCCTTGTATGATAGTGACGTCACCACCTATGTACACCATCACTATTTACAACACTTAATGCAATGGCCTACAACATCTTGACACCAGGGCCCAGAGACGTAGTCCCTCCTGGACGAACTCTGTTATCAATGTCTTGAGTTTTATGTTGTTGATGATTGTCATGTTCCTTCTTCTTTACAACATGCATATATGTTCAATTATGTTCTTTTGAAAGCAATTCTAATCACATCACGAAAGTAAAAGATCTTGGTTAAATCCGAGAGTTGAGTCAACTCGGATCAAGTTTGGTATCAGAGTGGTCTTTGCGTGGATGTGAATTGCAGGCGTGAACAATGGAATGTGCAGCGGCAGAGGATGAAAAAGTGATGTACGAGACCATGCTCAAAATTTCCCAAAGGGTGGAAATAATGTATGAAGCTCTAAAAAAAGAGACAGAGGAAAAGGAGCGATTGCAGCTTCAGCTACAAGCCATAGAAGAGGCCCTGGAAGAACTGAAGCACAAAAAACATAATCTTCAAACAAAGAATATTGAATTGAAGATGCTTCTACATGAAGAGAAAGAGGAAAAACAAAGTTTGCTACGACAGCTGCAAGCTAAGGATGAGGCCTTGGAAAAGCTGTAGCATGACCCATGTGAGGTAAAAAGTAGTTCTCCATCTTCATGTATGTGTTTTGATGACGATTTCGCTATTTTTGAAAATCATACCACGGGAACTGGCTCCAAACTGTTGAAGAGAATGGGGTATGAAGGAAAAGGCTTGGGCGTTAATAGCCAAGGAATTATCAACCCCATCAAAGTAGAAGAATTACCCCATCATGCAGGACTTGGTTATTTCAGGAAATAAGTTGGGGAATGCGCTAAGACAGCAAGTGAACAACCAACAACAGATGATGAGAAGCCCTCATCAGTTCTTTCGAAATCGACAGAGGAGGTAAAATATGTTGATTTCCTTTCGGTTTTGTCTTCACATAGTATGATTTCTGTTGGAGATGTGGAGATCCCATTTACAGGGACAAACATGAGGCTCCTTACCAGGACAAGGCACTAGGAGGAAAAAGAAATTGGTGTTAATAACCAAGTCATAACTCAACCATTGGATTTTGTGCAAAGACCTCAATTTGCAGGCTTGAGATACATCGAGGGAGAATGCTCGAAGATGTCAGATTCTTCCGATACATTGTCGAAATCGTTAAGGAAAGAGAATCATGGGAAAACATCCCCATCATCCCATGGCAGTGCCCATTGCAGGGAAAGAGCAGAGGCAAGCTCTCATCACCATAATGACACCAGAGGCAGCAAGGAAAGGTATAACCAGTCTCGACATCCAAATGTTCATTTCGATTATAATCATGTTTTTAATGATGGACATAAATCAAGATATCGAAAAACATGTACCTTTTGTGGATTACATAACCATACATTTTATAAGTGTTGGAAAAGAATAGTAGCACACAAAAGGATGAGGCGTGAAAGACCCTCTCAACAGAAGGTAAAGAAACATGGTAAGCAGATCTGGAGGAGAAAGACCTATAGCAGTCATTGCGACAAAGGTGGCCATCAAAGAGCCACTTGTTGGAGGCTCCATCCATAGCAACACCTTAAATAAAAAGCGTCGATGCATGAACCAGGTGAAACAATTTTTTGACAAGAAAAACCACCACAGGGGGATGACCCATTCACAGCAATAAGTGAAAAATGGTTTCTAGATATGTTAGCTTATCATGGTCATGCTTTTGTAAATCATTTGTTGCATTTTAAAATGTAAAAGTGAAGACATGTTTTCCATCACTTGTTAAGCAACAATGATGTCTGGTCATGTTTGTGTTGCATGTTAAGGTGATGTTGTGTTTCCATCACTTGTCAAAGCAAAAATAGTGTTTGGCCTTATTTCTGTAAATCAAGTGTTGCAGTGATGATGTGTTTTCCATCACTTTTTGAAGCAACAATGATATGTTGGCCTTGTAGCTAGGGTATTTTTTACATTTTGATGTAAACTTGACCACCGAGTATGTGTCATAAACTCATGGCAAGTATGGGATGCTTGGGTCATTAGTTGGTCATGTAAGACAAGCATGTAATTTGGAAAACAATGTACTACATGTTGCAGAGGTTGGAGGTGTCGGCTCATCGCTTAAGGCTCCGAAGAACAAAGGTGAAGGAGATGGAAGCGGGACCCTTTTCAGGACACTTGTGATGCAGACAAGGTACAGAGAAGTTGCAGATTATCTTTCATGCTTTTGGAGGTCCAAAAGCTCCTCAGTGGGGAAGATTGATCCAGGTGGCTCCAAAGACACACACAAGACAAAGAGGGCTTATGGAAGCTCAAAAATTCAAGTGATCAGAATTCTTTCAAACCAAGACCAAAGCGTGGATCTTGTCATCCTGGTCGCAATGGTCAAACGGTTTGTCAATACGAGCTCGTATGAGGGAGAATGAGCTAGTCAAAGTTTTGGTCAAAGTTGGGTTGTGGGCCAGGTTTAAGTGTCCTACAAATTGACCGACCCCAAGGCATGAAACCTAGCTCCCAAAAGCAGGTTAATTTGTTGGATCATTAATTTGTCTAATATCCCCTATATTAGACAAATTCAAGAAAATGTGTTTTTTGTTATAAAAACAAAAAAATATATATTAATATAGGTGGTAGTCCATGACCCCCGCCACCCCCACTGGAACCAAAATCAAATGTTAAATTAAAATTGGGCTGACAGGTCGTGACCCCCTTTGGCCCCAACCCTATCAATAAAAATTAATATTAAAAAGTGGGATGACAGGCCATGACCGTCGCGGACCCTCCAACCTCCAACCCACATAAACATTGTATCATATATTTTGGCGGTGGGTGGGCCACCTCTGGTGGACCCAGCCCATGCCCCCACCCATTAAACAATGCCATACATAAATGTGGGCTGGCAGAAATCGAACCTGCCCGGCCACATTATTGGCCCACTCCACGGGTAGCCCAACCAACATACCAAACAAACAATGCGCCACCATTAATTCGCCCATGTACCAACCATTTAACCAAACCTTAACATTGGTTGCAAACAAGAAATCCACGCCACGTTTAAACTTAAAACAAAAACTATCACAATTTTATGATGCGACAACTTCGCGCCAGTGGTAACGGTTAGTGTAACCATGCCTAATTATAATGGGTGTTATAACAAAACATGACCAAGGTTGGGGGTCAGTGAGATTCAAACCCCGACCACCCTGCCTCCATTTGTCCACCTTAACACAAAGCCAAATGACCTCATTTGGAACTCTCCGCCCACAAAGTCCATATAAACTCATTTTCTGAGTGCACGGTGGAGCATGGAGGAGCCAAGAGCGTGTACGGAATTTGAGGAACTATCTTTTTAATTAATTTATTGTAGGTGTAACCATGAGCCCAGAGAAGAGGCAGGGATAACCATGATTGGGCGAAATTCTCAAGAGGGTGAAATTTTTGCAGTGTCCAAATTGGACAAATTCTAAGTTGATCTTACACCTCTCATTGACATGAACCTGATGAAAACAGTCAGTTTGCTGATCTGAGCAGCCAATTTGTAGATGACCCGAAGGAGGGAATATTTGAGGAATCTAGGGGGAATCTAAAAGATTCCTTAAGCCCTAGATTTCCACTTTCTCAAAATTCAAAAATTTGACAGTCGATTTTGCACTATTCGACGCCACAAATTTGATGGTGCATTCAGATTTCCCATTTGACTATTCTCTTTTTTTGCCACTTTTCAAAGTGGATCCCATGAGATTCGACGCTACGAGATTGATGGTACGGCCAGCTTCATTAATTTGACATCCTCTTCTTCAAATGGCCCTAGGATGTGAGTTATATGCAATGTGTTCATGTACTTCTTTTTGCTATGAGATGCATTATGCTGCATAGATCCCTGTTTGATGTTTGATGTGGATCTTGTTTTCTTACTTGTTCATGATTTCTGCTTGATGTGATGCGGAATCATCTGTGTGATGTACTTGTTGTCATGATTTGTCATGTTTTATTTGAAATCTCTTTGTCACCATGCATGTCTGAATCGAGATCCCTTTTATGCCACGTTGGCGGGATGCTCATTATCATCATGCATGAGTTTAGGCCATACTGATAGGAGTCCTTTTTGAATGAGTTCTTGTAGTGGGACATCTCTTGGATCCACTCCCGCGTGAGGGAATTTTTTCCTTGTATGATAGCGACATCACAACCTATGTACACCATCACTATTGACAGCACTTAATGCAGGAGCCGACACCATCTTGACACCGGGGCTCGGAAACATAGTCCCTCCTGGATGAACTCCATTATCAACGTCTTGAGTTTTATGTTGCTGATGATTGTCATGTTCCTTCTTCTTTACAGCATGCATACATGTTCAATTATGCTATTTGAAATGCAATTCTAATCACATTATGAAAGTAAAAGATCTTGGTTAAATCTGGGAGTTGAGTCAACTCAGATCACCCATCCACTCAAGGAGTAGGAATGATCTTCTTAAACCCCAAATATCTATCTAAAAAATATGGAAACAAACTGTAAGATAGAAATGCAGTGTTATTGCAAAATTCATCCTTTGATTAGAAAAAAAATGCATATTAATGCATTCAATAGGCTCCACATTCAATGACCAATTTGAAGATGACTAAAAAAAAAAAACATTAGCCTATTCAGAATTATACTTACTAGAAATAAAATCCCAACCATGTAATTTTTATAAACACTCACGAAGTCAACATAAAGAGGAACATTTCAAATTGGAGGAGAACATGAAAAAGTGGAGAGAGGCACCATCAAAGGTTGTGTCTGGTACACACATGCAACTTCGTTGAAATCATTTGCAATAAACATTTGTTGATTACCTTGGCATCCTACCTCTAAACGAAAATGAGGAAGTGGGCCTTGATGATATTCTATGTAAGCAGTGCCAATCATGGCCATAAAAATGTCTCATCCTATGTGATCTTATTCCTTAGGAGAATAGCACCCATGGCTCATATTTCCACCTATGTGATCCTCTTCCTCAAGAGAATCGCCATGGCTTGGATTTCCACCTACACACATGACTGTAGGAATGAACAAGCTTAGGGCCCGAGCATCTAGGTGCTTCTCCTTGTAGATTTTCAACAACACCTCTGCTTGGCCTCTCTCCTCATTGTCAACACTCATGAAGTACATTTTTTTCTTTAACATTTTCATTAAAAGGAAATGTTATACATTTTCGAAGATATTTTTAAAATTACAAAGAATATACCCTTGATGAGAATATCCTAAATACATAGCAGAGTCTGGAATAGAATTGTCAAGAATGCCACCTTGAAGCCACATATAGAAATAGAGCATATACATGGATCTGAAAGAGCTTATTCTATTTAATGAGACATAATGCAGAAGATCAAAAAAAGGAAAATTACCAAGATGACGCACCTAGAAATGCATCTAGGACATGCAAAGAGATTAACAAAAATCAAAAGAATTCAGGCAAAGGGAGATCCCCTCATAAAGTAGTTCATAACGAATCTACCCAGGCAGAAGGGACAAATCACGCTTGGAAAGTACATCAACTTTAGAATTTTTCTCCTTAAAGACATGTTGGAAGGAGATCTCTGAGAAGAGGAGCTTTAGGCCTGAAATCCACTACGTCCAGTTAAAACGTGAGGGGATCTGTAAGGCATTGTGATATTGAATACATATGAGCATAGAAGGGGATTCACCAACAACCATAATGAAATCAACATTTAGCCATTGAGCCACCTCTAAGGAACCCCATAAGGTGAGCATTTCTTCTCTATTGTTTTCTCCCAAGCAGGGAAACCACCTGAATTGATAGGACATAACTAAATTGATATGAAGGGAGACACCGCATCCACATCTTCCACAGGTGGAAGCTCTATAAAAAAACAAATTTGGAAAATATTGGACAAGTCAGCATAAGCGATGGACCTGGTAGATTATTCGTGACACCAAAGGCCAACTCTTGAAAGTGAGTGGTGATGCGAAGTGCAATCAAATTCATATTGGGAGGAGTCTCTTCAAATATGTACTAATTGCGAGAGTGCCAAATGCCCCAAAAGACGTATAGGGGGAAAACCCTATGCTCTTTCGATTGGAAGCCCCAAGAGAAAATCCATTCCATAATGGAGGAACTATCACCAATGACTTGGGTCCCCAAGTGAGAGGATACTTTCTTCCAGATGTCCTGTGCAAAAGGGCAGTGAATGAAGAGGTGAATACAGTCTTCCAATGCAAATTTGCAGTGAGGGAATCTACCAGGACCCACAAATCCTCTCTTCATGAGTGTGTCCCAGGTCAAAATCCGATTGTGCATGATAATCCAAGTGAAGAATATAATCTTGAGAGGAATATCCCAGGACCACAATTATGCAGTGAGCTTGGCAAATGGAAAAATTGGATAACATGAGATGATGTGTTCATATACTTCCGTGGTTGAAATTATTCCATCTAATAAATGTCTGCCCCAAACCAAATAATATGGATGGGAGGATAACATGATTCTGGCCTGGCAAAGGTTGTTGTGATAAACTTCCCATTCAACAACCAAATATTCCAGGATGCCAATTTCCTAGGCATGTGGCCATATTGGGGGAGACAAGTGCATCTGAGGGCCCCTCACAAAGTTGGCCAGAGAGGAGTATCCCAACTGATTAAGGGAGATGATGATGGGGGTGGATAAATGGGGGCTTCCAAGCATGCCTTTGATGGCATCCATCCCCACATTGACCTGTAAACCGTTGCCAACAACCCAAACAAGGTTACTGCAAAGCCAAGGGACTGTGCTCCGTAGGCTTCTCCAAGTTGCAGACATGCATGTAGTGGATGGAACACCATTGCTAATCCATTCCTCCAATCCACTGTTATGTAGATATTTTGTGGCCATGACTTTTTTCCATAGACCCTATTTTGCAAAGATGTGACATAGGTTGGCAGACAAAATAGCCATATTGAATTTTTGAAATTAAGAATGCCCCAACCTCCAATCTTAATTGGTCTAGAGATTAGATTGAGGCTAGCAAGGGGGATTTTTCTTTTTGTGCTTAGATCCCGATGATAGAAAATGTCACACAATGGATTCAATCTTCTTCATAGTAGATTGAGGGACGTGAAATATATGCATCCAATAAACAAGGATGCTTTGGAAAACAACTCGAATCATGAAAAGCCTGCCTCCAAGAGTTAACCACCTATGATCCTAGTGGCATAATATTTGCTCGAATTTGTTGACTAGCCAATCCCAATCTGAAAGCTTGTAATTGTTATGTTCCAAATGGCATCCCAGGTATTTGAAGCCATTTGATAGTGGGAAAATATTTATCTCAAATATAGAAACAATTCCGATTACCTCCATTGAGGAACCATCATCATAAATAAGTTATGATTTATTTTTATTAATGATAAACCTAGATGCATTGCTGAATTTCAGAAAAATATATTGGAATGTTTCCCATTCAGATATTTTTTCCTCCCCTGCACATATGATATCATTCATGAACATCATATGTGATAGTCGACTATTTTTTGATATCCTGCCGCCTTTTATGGTTCCGACCTCTATCGTGGAGTTCATCCCTCTACTTAATGTTTCCATCACAAGAATAAACAATAGGGGAGATAGAGCACAAACTTGTCTCAGTCCTCTGCTCATTTTGAAGAAATTTGCGAGATCCCCGTTGATGAGAACTGCCATAGATGCAGTTTTGGTACAACCCATTATCCATCTGAAATGTCTGTGTTTGAAGTTGATTGTGTATAGGATCATAGTGAGGAACTCCCAATCAATACAATCGAAGGCCCGGATGAGGTCAATTTTCATGAAACGTGATTTTTTATTCCTTTATTTGGCTGAATGAATTCCTTCTTAAGCATTGGCCACTGCAACTTGTATTCTCTTGTTGGGCAAGAAGCCAAATTGTTCTTACGAAATATATGGGGAGATGATCTTTTTGACACGATCAGCAATATGATTGGACATCATTTTATATATGGAATTACATAATGAAATAGGCCTATAGTCATTGAGAGACAAAGGATTGTGTTTCTTAGGAATGAGAGTGAGAAAGGTTGAATTGATTGCACTTGGAATTTTGCCAAATATTCAAACCGCTTCCATCATCTTAACAAAGTTTGGGCCCATCAATTCAAAGAAGGAAAGAAAGAATTCACAAGGTCAGCCGTCAGGCCCAGGAATTTGGTCCTTTGTCATATCCTTGAGGGTTTGTAGCATCTCCTCATTGGCAATCTGTATGTCCATTGATAAAGTATTTTCATTACTAATCCAAGTAGGAAATAGATCGATTAGTTCCATCTTATCAACCATATGAGTATCCTCTCTTTCCTGAAATTGATTTTTGAAATGTTGATATGCTATCTCTTTGATCTCTTTGATGGATGTATAAGTGTGCCCTGCTTCATCTTTGATTGACCAAATTGAGTTTGTTTGTTTTCTTTTGGACGCGGCCCTATGAAATTTTTTTGTATTTCGATCACCTCCTTTGATCCATGCAAGTCTGCTTTTCTGGCGCCAATCTTCTTCCTGTAATTTTAGGATTTTATCTTTTTTGGAAATCAACTCTAAAATTGTTGTGTGTTGATGTACAGAAAAATAGCCCAACACAATAGGATCCATCAGCAGGGCAATTTCTATGTCTATTGATTGAAGCTCCTTTATGAGATTTCGTTTTTTTTATTTTTAATCCACTTTCTTACCATAGTTTTCATCCTCATCAACTTTGTAATAACCACCTTTGATGGATTAGTGTTATCTGGAGAGAGAGGGTTAGACCAAGATTGCAGAACCAGGTCCTGGAAATCAGTCTCATTAACCCACATTTGATTAAATTTTAATGGTATTTTTATGTCCTCTAGGTCATCTTGCCATTCTAGGATGATGGCATCATGATAAGATATATCTGAGAAGAAATTCCATGACTTGAGACTTTTCAATCTAAGTGATAAGTTGGAGTCCACCAGAAATCTGTCAATTCTTTTAGCAATGTCGTATGTGCCCATCCTACCATTCTGCCATGTTGGACATATTGGATCAGGAGAAATGTCACGGAGAGCCTTGTGGTTGAAGAGATCTGTGAGGATTTGGGTTAGCCCTGTGCCCCCAACATTCACCTACATTCATTGTTAAATTTAAGTCCCCTGCAACAATTAACGAGTGAATATCTAGTAAGACTGAATTGTCAATCAATTCCGAGAAAGGCTTAAAATTTCTATAAGGGCCATACATAATAATAATTCGGAGTCTACAACTCCAGCCCTGAGCATGTCATGTCAGTATTATGCCAAAAATCAGTTTGCAGGCTAGAAAGGAGAAATAGGTAGGGTCCCATATTGCTGCAAGACCACCCGAATTTCCAGAGGAATTGATAGCAAAACCATGCCATTTCAGGCGTATTTAGAGTAAGATCTCCAAGTATTTTTCCTTAGAAATCATAGTTTCTTGAAGGACAACAATTGACATATTTTTGTCTGTGATGTGGTAGTTTAGAAATCTTTTTGACTGGGAATATCCCAACCCTCTCACATTTAGGACATCAGCTTCATTGGGAAGCAGAAGATACGAGATTCTCTGCTCTAAGGTCCTAGATGTGTGAGTCTTCCCTTGGTTTAGTGGACTCGGTTAAGGGTCTCAGATTGAAGGATGGATATAGAGTCTCCTCTAGAGATTCTGAGAACTAGGAATTCATTTATGTTTCTAAGTCCCTTGTGAGAGTTAATTTTTTGAATTTAGGGGATTTATTCCTCCTACCCTTTTGAGATGAAAGAGACTTATTTATGTCATTCTCTGGTTCTTTACAAAGTGTGGCTTTTCTTGATTGAAATCCATTCTAGTCTAAGTCCTGGTTAATCCTCCAGATATAGTATATCCATGTCCTCCGAAATAGGAAAGGGGATCGAGTTAGAAGTGCTTCTCTTGCAAATAGGGGAGAGGAGGGAAGTCCTACTTGATTTCTATACTGAAAGAACCAATTCTTTCCCCTTTCAATTTGCGAGGGCCTGGAGTGCGGGGGCCTCCATTGTCTCATTAGCAGTTTTACCAAGCCCCCTACACTCAACATCCATTGAAAACATTGGATCAACACTTGTAGGCTAATCTTCTAAGTCATTTTGTAGAGTTTCCTTTATGATACCTGGTTTTCTAGCAGGGAGACCATCCATAAAAGTTCCCTTACCTCTCTTATAAGGTTGCCTGTTGTGAATGGTGATATCCTTCAACCTCCTATTCAAACACTCGAAGCAGAAAGGATACTTAGCCATAATATGAGCAATATTATGGCATTCAAGGCATCTAAACAAGATTCCCCAATAGTCAACCTATTGTGTGATGCATAAAGTAGCCCAGAAGATGTCAATTGTTGTTGGCAACCCTCCTGATAGATCCACTTCTACTATAAACTAGGCATCTTTCTTATCTAGTAGTCCCATGCATCCTTCATCAACATAATATAGTTTTCCTATTTTTTTGGTTAGTCCGTTTATGACTCCCTTTGACCATAGCTCAATGGGGAGCCTAGGAAGTTTTTCCCATATAATTTTTCTTTTTGGAGTCTCAACTACTGGGTCAAAGCCAAATTTCAAAGGCTGCATTACCAAAAAACCCCTACCTTTGACCCAAGGTAAACCAACAATGTTTTTGGCATCCTCCTCATTTAGGAAATGGAAGCCAAACTAGCCATTAACCATCGCACTTACCTTCGGTTGATAACCGATAAGAGAAGCCCAACTTTTCTGTGTCCAATCCTTCATCTGAACACCATTCGTTTTGTTGAACTCCCATCTTCCTACAAGCATATGATTTCTAAGTCTAACAACATTTTCCCAATACAAATAGACTCCTAGGATTATTTTTTGGATCTCTTCCAAGGCTTTAATTGGTTTTTTGCTATTAATTTTTTTTAGTTTCTTGTTTGAAGGTTATCCTGTAGTGTCCTTTCCATTCCAATCAACTCTGAAGATTTTAATGGGAGCTCTATCTCCGATAATGTACTGAGATTATGTGTCCCTATTGGGGATGCATCCTTCTTTACAAAACCTCTTGTAGTAGCTCGGATTCCCTTTTTGAATGTATTAGATTTCTTTTGCTAGGATCTGTATGAATTTTCATTTTCCACGGCCACAGTTACTTCTATGAGCGATTCCACATCAATGTCCAAGTTTGTAAATGGTGATTGGCCTTAGGTTGTTATAGATCCATTAGTTGCAAGGTGAGGGCATTCACGATCAAATGTAGGAAAATATCATTGATGGTTGTGACCAATTAGCAAGAAGTCAGTGTGCACCCGACCCCAGTGAATTTGTAGGGTGAGACACCCGAATCACCCGAATTCACCAAAATTTGTCGCATAGATTACCATACATAGGGGAGTAGCCAACAAGAGGATTCACAACCAATAGGAGGGTTCAATGACCAACCTGGACCAGTCACTATTATAGAAAAGACAAACATAGGATATCTTGTGAGTTTCTAGCCGCCTCTTCAGTACTGACAAATTGATTCTAGGGTAGATTTAAATATAGGTAGCTTTACCAAGTGGACTTGATCGAGTTGGAGTATTTGTTCAAGAGCCTGGAGTAGGTGAATCAGATGTGATTGACAAGATTTTTGGTATGATTTATTTAATTTGTTCCATTGGGATATCCAGATTCAAAATTTTGTGGGACCGTTTGGTGGCGACCAATCCCACTACCATCAATTGTTTCTAAGTTATTCGATGTTCATACTCTGGAGATCCTTCAATGACATCCTTTTCCTCAGACAACATGTCTTCCTAGCTAGATGTTTTCAAAAGTAACTGCCACCACCAACCAACTTAATTTCTATCGGAGCCTGGGGCACGACAACTGAGCAAGGCCAAGTTTGAAACATAGAAAGTGCAATAGTTCTATAAAGGGGATGAATATCCTACATCCATTAAACCAACATCCTACTCTAGAGAACCCCAAGAGTGGATAATTTCCGGCATCGCAAAAAATAATCAAGCCCATCGCTAGAGATGTGGTGGAAACCGGTTGTGCACATATTATTCATCAACACTCCATCGATTTATTTCCAGATGATTGAGGAGGTACTCCATCAATTTGTTGCCAAATTTTTGAGGAGGTGTTCCAGATCGATTGTAGTTATCCTATTTCACTATTGATTCTTTTCTTAACTTAGTTCCATATATCATTTAGCATTTGAAAAAGTATTATTTTTGAAACAACTATTAATATTAGCAGAACTATACAGTCAAAAATATCTTCTCTGTCCACACCTAATTTTTCAGGAATTTACCTTTTCAAATTATGGAGTATTGATCGCTCAGTTCTAACTTATTTGTATTTTCGCATCACATCCTCTATAAATCCAATTTTGAGATGGATCCAATGGCGAAGGGGAGGAAACACCATCTCCTCGAAACTCCATAAATTTGCAATCCTTTGCATCGAATGTCCCAGCCTCATCTTCTCTCTTCTTTCCATCGAAGCTTGAATTTTCTTCCTATTCCATTCAACCTCTCCAATCTTTTTTTGTAATACATCATCCTCTACCCTCTATCTCTTCGGATCCTTGTAAGCCCTCCTTTCTTTTCGGCTCAATCCCTTTAATGGTGAAAACTACACATGCCATACATACTAATATGAAACATTACATTGCTAAAAACATTGTGTAGTCCTACTTGTGCCTATCGAGGCTGCTGATTTTCATTCCTTTCTCGGGCTTTCTGGCTCCTGGTCCCTATCTGTTCATCTCCATTTCTGGAATTAAACAATCATTATAAAACGCTTAAGGTATGCTGGCCACCTTTTTGTAACAGAAAGGACCACTGACACAGGTGAAATCCCCAGGAATACTTCTTGTTCAGAAACGGAAATACACTAAAAACAATGGAAAATCTGACCAACAGACCAAAGCCCGAAACTCAAAAGATATTGAATCCGACCTATAATCCTATCAGATCCGTGTTATATCGTTGTTGCAAGCCCACCATTGATCTGCGACCTTCCAATCCAATGGCTGACAACCATTTTGGGCGACCCATTTGCATGGAGATTACCCACCCAAAAAGGTGGTTTTCTCTCTCCTACGGGGTGTTACGTGTCGGCCGGTGTATGGAATGGGCAGAGCCCATCCAATAACACTTACTACCTGAGGCCCGCCCAAAATCCCGCTTACCACGGAACTAAAATAACATAAAGCCGCATCTATAAATCTTTTGGGTCCGGTGTTATCGCTTCAGGTGATTTCCTTTTGTATTTCAGTTTTATAATAGAAATGCGCTAATACACAGAAAAAGCCCAAAAAACACTTTTATATCGGAACTCAAAATTTATAGGGCCACATTTATAAACCTCGTCGGGTCCGCCTCAATTGCAATCACAGGTCGCATCGGCTATGGGTCTTCAACACTTTGTATTGTTGAGATGCAATATTGCAATGCAATATATCACAATTGCATATCGCATGGTCTTCGGGCCTTCGGTAAGTCCTCCCTTTGGAAATATCGTGGCGCGATAATGTAATATTGGCGGTTTATCTACATGCTTGATCAATGGTCCACATTGTGTCGCTGGATCGCGATCGCAACTTCCATAGGTCCGCCTCCGATACACTCCGTCGGCTGCAATATCACCGATCCCTCTAATGTGATTCGCCGATTTGATCTAGACCATTGATCGGTCTGATCCAATGGATCTGGTTCAATGATACTTCAACCTTCTCTTTACTCTATTTCCACCAATTCTTTAGTGTTTTCCTCTTCGATAAGGTTTTCCGATAGTTTTAAAGACTTAGACTTAGAGGGTTTAGGATCCATTTTGGATCACGCCTTCCCACTTAAAAGATTTTGGACCACCAAAAGTTGGTTTTTAGGAATCGATCAAGTGAGGATAGAGCTCCCTCACTTGTCCAATTTGTTGGCATTATGTTTCTGGTATGGCTATATGTTACAGATGTTGTACTTGATGGCAACACCCATGGCAAGGCTCTCAATATGTTGAAAATTAAGAAGTACGCAGGAGATCAGTTCAGAAAGTGCGTACCCGCAGGTACTCCGTGAAGGGACCGCGGCCTGATACGCAGATCAGCCATCTGTGCGTACCCCCAGTGCACACATTTCAAGGCAAAGAAAAGCACACGTGGGGTTTCTTATGTTTAACCTTTAGTATTTAGCCGACGGTATTTGTGTTACTATGGTTTTGGCTCGTGGTATTGATCCATGATTTTAGGAGGAGCTTGCCTATATAAAACAAAGGAGATCACTTGGCTAAGTATCTTTTGCAATTGAATATCTTAAGATCTGAATATTGGGTTATGGTCTTAAAAGCTTGATCTATATGAAGTTGAAAGCGAATCTGTGAAGGGTGATCTCTCGAGCGCATGATCAGATCTGGGCATCTGAGCATCTGTGCCACTCTGGTGGACTGCCTATTCGGCCCTAATCAGAAGTACGCAGGTGTTTAACAGGAGAGCTGCGTGGGTACGCAAAGCAGAAATAGAAGATCTGCGTGGGTACGCAGAGCAGAAATAGGAGAGCTACGTGGGTACGCAGAGCAGAAGAAGTGGAACTGCGTGGGTACGCAGGGCGACGAAGGTTCAGGTGCATACGCACAGTAAAAGTACGCGGCGCGATAGTATATCTGCTTGCGTACATGCAGTAACAGTACGCGGCGCGATAGTGTCTCTAGGTGCGTACCTGCAGTAACAGTACGCAGTGCGGTTGAAGGAACAATGCGTGGACACGCAGTGCGGCAGAAGGATCTCTGCTGATATACGCAGGGAAGCAGAAGGTGAAGTGCGTAGCGACGCAGGGCACAGAAGGGAAAACTGTGTATCTGTCTTAACATCTTCTGTTGATTGAATTTTTCTGTTGATAAGGTGTTCTAGGTTAGTTCTGTTATAGTTGATCTGACAACTGTAGTGGACTGTAACTTATATGTACTTGATGATCATTTGATGCTTTATGAAAAGAAGTAGGGGGTTGTAGCTCCCTTCCAGGAAAGACTGGAAAACGAGAGAGAGTTGTAGCTCTCTGCAGGTTGCAGCCTGCGTACTGGTAAAGGACTGCACTAGTACAAAATCATTGTAAAAGAAGTTTCTAATTTGAAAGAAGATAGAGACATATTGCAGCAGGTGGTTTTCACCCACATTGGGTTTCCACCTTACATCTGGTGTTCTTTGGTGTTTTCCTTGTTCATGCTCATTATTTTTATGGTACTGATATGCTGAAATAATTCAAAGTATAAATAAGGAAGATTTGCTAAAAAGAATTTGATAATACTGATTCACCCCCCCTCTCAGTATTATTTCCAACAATTGGTATCAGAGCAGGTCCTTCAGAGAAGCTTGATCGCTTGAAGGAAGATCATTCATCATGAGCAACTATGAGAGGGAAGCATCAATCAGACCACCAATTTTTGATGGGACAAACTTCAATTATTGGAAGGTAAGAGTTACTGCCTATCTTCAATCTCTTGGCACAGAAGTTTGGGATATCATAGATACAGGCTACGCTTTTCCTTCAGCTACTCCTACAGATGCGGCCGAAAAGAAGAAATATGAAACAAATGCTAAAGCAGTCAATACTTTGCTGGGATGCTTATCTCAAACAGAATTCATAAAGGTTATGCAATATAAATCCGCAAAAGAAATATGGGACAAGATTGTCTTGAGCTACGAAGGAGATGAACAGGTAAAGCGTGCTAAACTTCAAACTCTCAGGATTCAGTATGAGAATCTCAGGATGTATAATGATGAAAGTGTGGCTAACTATTTTCTTCGGGTAGATGAGATTGTTAATTGCATGAAAATTTTGGGTGAAGAAATAAAAGAGGCTATTGTGGTCGAAAAGGTTCTAAGATCATTGTCCCCCAAGTTTGAATCTAAAGTATCTGCAATAGAAGAAAAAGAAAATCTACGAATTCTTACTATGTCTCAGCTTCATGGAATTCTAACCGCTTATGAAATGAGAAAGGGAGGTCCATCAGATAGAAGAGAAGCTGCTTTCAAGGCATCAGGCAAAGGAGATTATTATGAAGCAAGTCACGTACCAGAAGAAGAAGAAGAAGAATCAAATTTTGTCAGAAATCTTCAAAGGGGTTCTAGAAGGTTCAGAGGTAAGTTACCTTTTAAATGCTTTGCTTGTGGAAGAGTAGGTCATTATGCTGCAAAATGTCCTTATAAGGATAAAGGAAAGGAACCTGCTAGATGGAACAAGAAACAGGGTGCAAATAAGAAAAGCTACTACACTCATGAAGATAGTGATGGTCTATCAAATAGTGATGAAGATGAACAAGGTAATGAATATAAACTGTTAATGGAATTTGAAGATGATGATTATATGGATGCTATAGATGTGGATAACCTTTTTGAAGAAATTACTAGACTCAAGAGATGTATAGAAGAAAAGAATATGATCATTGATACTCTACAATTTCAAATTGATGAAAAGGAAAAACATTTTGAAAAATTAGAAGGTGAAATTGTTGCTCTTAGAAAAGAGATTGAGAAAACAAAAGCTATTAATCTTAAGTTTGTCAAAGGATCTGAAACTTTGGATGAGATTATCAATGTGCAGCGGTCTCCACTAAACAAGACAAGTCTGGGCTATAATGGAGAAACTTCTCAAGCATCCACCTCAAAAAGTTATCTTGATGCAGCAAGAAGAAATGAGCAAAAGCACAATGAAGACCATCAGGTAAAGCAGGGACGAATTGCAAACAGAAACTATCAGGGGAATTCCAACTTAAGGGTGAACAAAAGCTACAACCAGCCACAGGTAAAATCTTCTCAATTTGGTTCAAGAATGCATGGCAATAGAAATTACAATCAATTGGCTGGTAGATTTGATAACCGCAGAAGTTTCTTCAATGGACAATGCTTTTCTTGCCATAACTTTGGTCACAAAGCAGCTCAATGTGTTGCATATAAAACGATCATGACTAGAGAAGCTCAAAAACAAAGAAGTATGACCGGGATTACAAAAAGGACCTATAACAACTTTTCGGTTCTTGAAAATGAAGTTGAATGTTCCATTTGCAATAACTTTGGTCATGAAGATTCTGAATGCAGGAGCAGGTTTCAGCAGAAAAAGGAACAAGCCTCAAGCACCAAAACATGGAGAATAAAGGAACCACAAACAGAAAGATGTGGGATAGCATTTTATGCAGAGGGACAGGAAAATCTATGGTACATTGACAGTGGATGTTCGAAGCATATGACAGGTGATAAAGAAAAACTTGAGTCATATTCTGCTCTAGAAAAGGGAAAGAAAGTTTCTTTTGGAAATGATACTCCTGCAACTATAAAAGGAAAAGGCATTGCTCAGTTAAAAGAAAAGGTCAAGGCTGGAAATGTTTTGTATGTTGATGGATTAAAGCATAATCTTCTAAGTGTCAGCCAGATGTGTGATCAAAGAACCGAGGTTATATTCAGATCAAATGGATGTCTTGTTCGTGATCTTGATACAGGTAAAACAGTGATCAAAGGTAAAAGAACTCCAAATAATCTATACATATTTGAAGAAGGACAACAACAATGCTATCTGAGCAAGGATGATGAGCACTGGTTATGGCATCGGAGGTTGGGACATCTAAGCTTTTCACAAATAAGGAAAGCATGCAAATATCAGGCAGTTCGCGATCTTCCAGATATCAAAATTCCTGACAACACCATATGCAAATCATGTCATTTTGGAAAACAAACCAGAACTAACTTTCCAGAGAAGGAAGGATCAGCTAGCATGCCTCTTGAGCTAGTTCATACAGATACATGCGGTCCATTCAGGAAAAGAACGCCTCGAGGAGAAGAATACTTGATATTATTCATTGATGATTTCTCCAGGTTTGTCTGGTTAGGACTTATGAAGCACAAAGATGAAGCATTCGAAAAATTCAAATCCTTCAAAGCCTTGGTTGAAAATGAATCAGGTCACAAAATTAAGTGCCTCAGATCCGACAGAGGTGGGGAATTTACCTCAAATGAATTTTTCGATTTCTGTGAAGAACATGGGATAAGAAGAGAATTCTCTACAGCTAGAACTCCTCAGCAAAATGGAGTTGTGGAAAGAATGAACAGAACAGTCCAACAAATGGCTCGTGCTATGCTTGATGAGTCAGGAACTCCCGCAACTTTCTGGGGTGAAGCTGCACATGCTGCGGTTGTTATTCTCAACAAAACAAATGTTCGGGTGAACAGCACTCAAACTCCTCATGAGCTCTGGAGTGGTAGGACTCCTTCGCTAAAGCACTTCAAAATCTTTGGGAGCAAATGCTATATCAAGAATACTGATGAGCAGCTTGGCAAACTTGAACCTAGAGCAGATGAAGGCATTCTTCTTGGTTACTCTCCACATAGCAAAGCATACAAATGCTACAATAAAAGACTTGGCAGAATTGTTGACAGCATTGATGTAGTGGTTGATGAGAAGGGATACATTCCTAGGCAAGTACATCATGAAGACATCGAAGAAGATGAAGGCTACCCCCAACGAAAGAATGATGAAGAAGAACCTCAAGAAGCACCAGAGGAGCAAACAAGAATAGAAGAAAAGACTCCATCCAGATATGTTCAGAAGAATCATCCAGAATCTCAGATTATGGGGCAGAAAGAAGCAGGTGTACAAACAAGAAGAACAGTTGCAGAAGCTTCAAGCTATTTGGCATTACTCTCCTCTACTGAACCACAAAATGTGAAAGAGGCATGCAAAGATGAATGTTGGGTGAAAGCAATGGATGAAGAACTTGAGCAGATCGAAAAGAACAACACTTGGGAGCTGGTTCCTAGACCAAAGGATAAGAATGTTATCAGAACAAAATGGGTCTTCAAAAATAAATTGAATGAAAATGGAGAAGTAATTAGAAACAAGGCCAGACTTGTTTGTAAAGGGTATGCGCAGCAAGAAGGAATAGACTTTGAAGAAACCTTTGCTCCTGTTGCAAGACTTGAGGCTATCCGAATGTTCCTTGCTCTCTCAAGTTTTCAAAACTTCAAAGTATTTCAAATGGACGTGAAATCAGCCTTTCTGAATGGAGACTTGGAAGAAGAAGTATACATTGAGCAGCCAAATGGGTTCATTCTTGGAAATGATCCAAATCTTGTATGCAGATTGAAAAAGGCTCTCTATGGTCTCAAACAAGCTCCAAGGGCTTAGTACTACCGTTTGGACAAATATCTTCATCAACAAGGTTTTTCAAAAGGATCAGCAGATAGCAATCTTTATATAAAAGTTGAAAATGACAAATTGCTAATACTTGTTGTGTATGTAGATGACATTATTTTTGGCAGCAATGAAGAAGCTATGAGTCAAAGCTTTGCCTTGGTCATGCAGAAAGAATTTGAAATGTCCTTGCTAGGAGAACTGACATATTTCCTTGGTTTGCAAATCCAACAAAAAGAAGGAGGAATCTTTTTATCTCAAACCAAGTATCTCAAACAGATTTTGAAGAAATATGGCATGGAATATGCAAAACCAGTATGTACACCCATGGTCACAGGATGTAGCCTCAGTGCAAATGATGAATCTGCAGCAGTACATCAGCCAACCTACAGATCTATGATTGGAAGTTTACTTTATTTGACAGGTACCCGACCGGACATCATGCATGCAGTCGAAATAGTTGGAAGATTTCAGGCAAATCCGAAGGAGACTCATCTTCAGGCAGTGAAGAGAATTTTCAAATATCTTCAAGGGACTCAAAATTATGGCTTATGGTATCCTAGAGATACAGATCTCACACTTCATGCTTATACAGATGCAGATTGGGCGGAAGCGTGGATGACAGGAAAAGCACAAGTGGTGGTGCGTTCTTTATGGGTTCCAGACTGGTATCTTGGTTCAGCAAGAAACAGAGTTCGATTGCCTTGTCTACAGCTGAAGCGGAATATGTTGCTGCTGCATCTTGTTGCACTCAACTCCTTTGGATGATGCAGACTTTGCAGGATTTTCAAATCACTTGTACACCACCTATCCCCATCTTATGTGATAACACAAGTGCAATCAGCATCTCAAAGAATCCTGTCATGCATTCAAAAACCAAGCACATACCAATCAAGTATCATTTTCTCCAGGAACAAGTGCTTGAACAGAAAGTCAAGTTGGAGTATGTTCCTTCTAAGGAACAAGTTGCTGATATTCTCACCAAACCATTGCCCAGGGAGACTTTTGAATACCTCAGGAAAAAGATGGGGGTTGTTGATGCATCATCTTATTGTTGAAACTCTTCTGTTTGATGGTTGTACGCATGGTTCATCTGGGGTATAGGCGTACATATGCTGGGTGGCTGATTGGTTGAAGACTGATGGTACAGGTTCAGGGGGAGCATATAATGCATTGTTGGCATTATGGAGGATGTACAGAAGGAGATCATGGAAGTAGCTGCAATATGTATCTATCTCTTTCATGGTGGATTATGGTTGCAGATCTGGTTCATATTCAGGGGGAGCATGTTCTTAGGGGGAGCATAACCCTTTTCCCTTGATGTCAAAGGGGGAGAATGAAGCTGAAGTTTTTGCGGTTGCCATCAAGTCCAAAGGGGGAGATTGTTGGCATTATGTTTCTGGTATGGCTATATGTTACAGATGTTGTACTTGATGGCAACACCCATGGCAAGGCTCTCAATATGTTGAAAATTAAGAAGTACGCAGGAGATCAGTTCAGAAAGTGCGTACCCACAGGTACTCCGTGAAGGGACCGCGGCCTGATACGCAGATCAGCCGTCCGTGCGTACCCCCAGTGCACACATTTCAAGGCAAAGAAAAGCACACGTGGGGTTTCTTATGTTTAACCTTTGGTATTTAGCCGACGGTATTTGTGTTACTATGGTTTTGGCTCGTGGTATTGATCCATGATTTTAGGAGGAGCTTGCCTATATAAAGCAAAGGAGATCACTTGGCTAAGTATCTTTTGCAATTGAATATCTTAAGATCTGAAATATTGGGTTATGGTCTTAAAAGCTTGATCTATATGAAGTTGAAAGCGAATCTGTGAAGGGTGATCTCTCGAGCGCATGATCAGATCTGGGCATCTGAGCATCTGTGCCACTCTGGTGGACTGCCTATTCGGCCCTAATCAGAAGTACGCAGGTGTTTAATAGGAGAGCTGCGTGGGTACGCAGAGCAGAAATAGAAGATCTGCGTGGGTACGCAGAGCAGAAATAGGAGAGTTGCGTGGGTACGCAGAGCAGAAGAAGTGGAACTGCGTGGGTACTCAGGGCGACGAAGGTTCAGGTGCGTACGCACAGTAAAAGTACGCGGCGTGATAGTATATCTGGTTGCGTACCTGCAGTAACAGTACGCGGCGCGATAGTGTCTCTAGGTGCGTACCTGCAGTAACAGTACGCAGTGCGGTTGAAGGAACAGTGCGTGGACACGCAGTGCGGCAGAAGGATCTCTGCGGATATACGCAGGGAAGCAGAAGGTGAAGTGCGTAGCGACGCAGGCCACAGAAGGGAAAACTGCGTATCTGTCTTAAGATCTTCTGTTGATTGAATTTTTCTGTTGATAAGGTGTTCTGGGTTAGTTCTGTTATTGCTGATCTGATAACTGTAGTGGACTGTAACTTATATGTACTTGATGATCATTTGATGCTTTATGAAAAGAAGTAGGGGGTTGTAGCTCCCTTCCAGGAAAGACTGGAAAACGAGAGAGAGTTGTAGCTCTCTGCAGGTTGCAGCCTGCGTACTGGTAAAGGACTGCACCAGTACAAAATCATTGTAAAAGAAGTTTCTAATTTGAAAGAAGATAGAGACATATTGCAGCAAGTGGTTTTCACCCACATTGGGTTTCCACCTTACATCTGGTGTTCTTTGGTGTTTTCCTTGTTCATGCTCATTATTTTTATGGTAATGATATGCTGAAATAATTCAAAGTATAAATAAGGAAGATTTGCTAAAAAGAATTTGATAATACTGATTCACCCCCCCTCTCAGTATTATTTCCAACACAATTTCTATCCATCGTGCCTTGCTTGGATTTGAACCTTTGAGCCCTACTCTTAGGTACTCAACATCCCCTCGACGTGTAATTCTCACCTTCCTGTCTAGAACTGTGTCTTCCTGTAACTCATTGAGATATTCAAGCAACAAATCCTGAATAGAAGGAAACTGACTTTGCTCTTCAGGATCTTCAATCAATGAAGGTTCATACAATCTCAAGTTTTCTGCATTAACGACTGAATAGATCTGCATATAAGCTGGTAAATCAAGGAAAAAATCATTTTCACCAATTTTATCAAGTATCTTGAAAGGTCCATACCTTATTGGTTTTAGCTTCTTACCTTCACCTTGCATTCTGTCTTTGCTTATGTACATCCAGACTTGATCACCAACTTGAAAACTATGCTCAACTCAATGGTTGTCATGTCTTGCCTTGTACTTGGCTTGAATTCTTTCCAGTTGTTCCTATACTACCTGGTGAATTTCTTGGATTTGTTCAATGAACTTAGTTAATTTGTCCACATCACTGTGTCCAGCAACTACTATGTCTTTACCAAAGACAAAATCCAAGGGAGACTTTGGTATGAAACCAAAACAAGTCTCAAAAGGAGATCTCTAAGTAGAAGAGTGCTTGGCATGGTTGTAAGCATGTTTCACATAACACAAATGCTCATCCCAAAGCTTTGGATGTTTGCTGCAATAGCCTCTGAGCAACTGGATACTGTCCTGTTGACCACCTATGTCTGACCATCTGTTTGTGGATGAAATGTTGTGCTCTTCTTCAACATGGTGTCCATCAACTCCCATAGATTTGACCAAAACTTCCCAACAAATTGAGAATCTCGATTAGATACAATAGAAGTGGGTAAACCAAAATGAACCCATACATTATGAAAGAACAACTTTGCTATTTGTTCAACTGTAGCCTGCTTGTTACAAGGTATCAAAATACACATTTTACTGAACCTATCCACAAAAACATACAAATAATCATGACCTTTTCTAGATTTGGGCAATCCCCCAACAAAGTCCATGGAAACACTTTCCCAAGGACGAGAAGGAATTAGAAGTGGAGTGTACAAGCCTAATTTTCTATTACTGGGCTTGCTTGTAGCACACATAGTACACCCTTTGATATATCTAGAAATTGTATCATGCATTCTTGGCCAACAACAAAACCTTTGCAATTGTGCAACTGTTTTACTTACACCAAAATGACCTGATATAAGAGAAGTATGTGCTTCTCGAATTATGTTAACTCTTTCAGTTTGTGGAATGCATAACTTTCCCAAATGATATAAGAGTTGGTCCTTTACATAATAATCTAATTCTTCTACCTGTTTTCCATGACTTAAAGTTGCATATACATCTTTAAAATCTACATCTTGAGCATATTGTTCAATGTAGCTTTCATGAATTACTGAGTTATGCTTAAGTATAGTAGATGCATTTATGATTGGTCTTGATAACATGTCTGCAACCTTATTGTGTATGCTCTTCTTATATCTGATGACAAGATGAAATTTCTATAGAAAACCCATCCACCTATAATGTCTTGATTGCTGCAATTTGGTTTGTGAGTGCAAATATTGAAGTGGTTGATGATCTATATGTATGATTGTTCCTTTACCCATTAGGTAATGTTTCCACTTTTTCACACTTTTTACTAATGCATACAATTCTTTATCATATGTGGGATAATTAACTATTGCAGAAGTAAATGTCTTAGAATGATAGCATATGGGTTTTACCATGTTGCATCAACACTACTCCCATGGCATAGTCACTGGCATCTGTCTCAATCTCAAATGGATGTTGAAGATCTAGCAGTGCTAGTACTAGTGTTGTACTAATTTTTTCTTTTAAGGTTTCGAATACTTTTTGCTATTTGCCTCCCCACTAAAACACCTGCTTCAATCTTGTTAAAGCATGTAATGGAGCTGCAATCAAAGAAAAGTTAGCAATAAACTTTCTCTAGTATTGTATTGCCCCTAGGAAACTCCTCACCTCTATAGCAGATTTGGGTTTAGGCCAGTTCACAATGACTTCAACCTTAGAGGGATCTATCTTCAATTCACCAACCCTACAATATAACCCAAATAATTTAAAGATGTTCTGCCAAATTCACATTTTGATAGTTTTACATAGAGATTTTCTCTTTTTAAAACATCTAAAGTTTTCTTTACATGTTTTACATGGTCTTCCCATGTCTTGCTAAAAACAAGAATTTCATCTAAATAAACAATTACAAAATCATCAATAAAAGGTCTAAGTACATCATTCATAACTCTCATAAATGTAGCAGGAGCATTAGTTAAGCCAAAAGGCATAACCAACCATTCATAAAGTCCTTCTTTCTTGCAATGAGTGCATGAAGGTTTATCATTATGTACAGTGTTTGCTTTGCTCTCCTTCCATTTTAGTTTCTTCTTTTCCTTGTTCTTGCTTACAGAATATTTAGATGTTCCCCCAACCTCTGGGTTTACATTCTTACATCTAGCTTCTAGCTGTGTGGCTTGAACTGATACATCATCTAAGCTAGTGGGATTAAACATGAGAATAGCATGCTTTAAATAGCTATCAAGACCACCTATATACTTCAATAAAGTCTCAGGTGAGTCTAATGATATTCCTAGAGTTAAAGCTCTCTTTCTAAATTCCTGAGTATAACTCTGTACAATCTGACTCTTCAACTCGCGAAGAGTTTGCCAACTCATCATTGCCTGTTGCATGTAAGCTAAAGGATAGAATTTCTTTTTGATAGCAAAAACAAATTCATTCCAGGTAGAAATGATTTTACCATGTTTTTGCAAATCAGCTTGTGTCTTGCCTTCCCACCATACTAGTGCAGTCCCTCCAAGTCGAAGGCTAGCTAGCTGAATCTTCCTCCTTTCTGAATCAATGTTCTGCACCCTGCAATATACATCAATCTGTCTTATCCAATTATCTAGCTTCTCTACATTTAGTTCTCCATCATAAATTGACAAATCAAACTTCACATCTAACTTAATCAAAGAAGTTTTCTTGTTTTTCTTATCAGGGCTAGTTTTATGCGAAGAAGATGATGAGGATGATGAAGGTGATGATGGAGGAGATGGTGGATGAGGCATTTCCCCTTTCCTTTTGCCTTTTGGAGCGGCAACTAGAAAAGGTTCCTCTACTCCCTTGTCTAGTCTAGGTGTTGAAGTGCTTTCACCTCAACTCTTCTTAAATTCCAGATACATCTCTTCCACCATGGCTTGCATGGCCTTAAAAATTTCTATAAATTGAGATTCTGATCCCAATGGAGCTTCTTTTGCCATTCTCCTCTGAGAATAGACTCTTCCAATCTCTGGATTAGCCTCAACAAGTTATCCTTCTCCTAGTCTGAGCTTTAATCTAGTTAGCATTCAAAATCCAGCACAAGCTTGTCTAACCTTAACAAAACCAAATGCTCTGATACCACTTGATATGAAAATGAGATCTTAAATCAATATTAAGGTATTACAGACTCATGTGCGGGAATACCTATATTACTTAGTGCAATGGATCGACAAGATTGTAAATAATATAAAAAATGAGCAGTTAGAAAACATAACAGTCACAACAAAGCAAATAATCAAGGAGTTCACCAGACTTCCTGGCTATGTCTCCTATTCCAGCTTTCAGTGTCGACCTCTATATTAAGTTTTTAAGAGCAGAATATTACAAATGTGAGCTCAAGCAGAGATATAACACAACAACAGTGATATTACACAGGGATTTCACTCAAAAAGCTCGAGTTTTAAAGAGTACATAGATTCTCCCTCTTAGTGCCTCTGATCCATTATTCGTAGCTACGTTTTCTCTGACTCTCTGTCTCTAAGCAACTACCTCCTTCTGTCTCTGCCATTGAATGGCATTTAAGCCTATCGGCACTATCGGTTTTCATTCCTTTCTCAGGCTTTCTAGCTCTTGATCCCTGTCTGTTCATCTCCCTTTCAAGCATTAAACAATCATTGTAAAATTATTAAGGTATGGTGGCCACTTGTTTGTAATGGAAAGGACCACTGGCGTGGGTGAAATCCCCGGGAATACATTTCTCATTCAGAAACGAAAATACACTAAAAACAATGGAAAATCCGACCAACGGACCAAAGCCCGGAACTCAAAAGATATTGAATCCGACCTATAATCCTATCGGGTCCATGTTATATCGTTTTCGCAAGCCCACCATTGAACTGCGACCTTCCAATCCAACGGCTGCCAGCCATTTCAGGTGACCCATTTGCACAGAGATTACCTGCCCAAAAAGGCAATTTTGTCTCTCCTGCAGGGTGCTACGTGTCGGCCGGTGTATGGAATTGGGCGAAGCCCATCCAATACCACTTACCGCCTGAGGCCCGCCTGAAATCCCACTTACCATGGAACTCAAATAACATAAAGCCACATCTATAAATCTTTTGGGTCCGGCTTTATCGCTTCGAGTCATTTCATTTTATATCAGAACTCAAAATTTACAGGGCCGCATTTATAAACTGTTGGGTCCGCCTCGATTGCAATCGCAAGTCGCATCGGCTATGGGTCTTCGCCCTTTTGTATTGTTGTGATGCGATATATCACAATCGCATATCGCATGGTCTTCGAGCCTTCAGTAAGTCCTCCCTTTGGAAATATCGCGACGTGATAATGTAATCTTGGCCGTTGATCTGCGCGCTCGATCAACGGTCCACGTTGTGTCACTGGATCTTGATTACAACTCCCATAGGGCCGCCTCCAATACACTTCACCGACTGTGATATCATCGATCCCTCCGATGTGATCCGCCGACTTGATCTAGACCGTTGATCGGTCTAATCCGACGGCTCTGGTTCAACGATACTTCAACCTTCGCTTTACTCTATTTTTTTCCAATTCTTTAGTGTTTTCCTCTTCGATAGGGTTTTCCGATAGTTTTAAAGACTTAGACATAGAGGGTTTAGGATCCATTTTGGATCACCAGGTGCATTATGTATATGGGACACATTGTATTATTTTCTGGCTCTGTTATGCCAGCATGTCATGTACCATTCAGCATGTACTTCATTGCTTAGTTTTATGTTTCTAGGTGCACCATTATTTTTGTACTAAGCTCCCTCAGTGGGTATGGGTATGCCTCCCCCACCTCATTGAGGTCTGGTACCACAACATAAAGGGAGACTTGAATTAGTCTCGCCCCCTCTGTCCCTATCCTCAATTGCTTCAACTTTAATGGTCTCTCTCTCTCTCTCTCTCTCTCTCTCTCTCTCTCTCTCTCTCTCTCTCCTGTTTTGTCTATTGATTGCATCTTTACAACGTACTTCGGTCATACATTTTTCTCCTAACACTCGTATGTTGGGGGGCAATCTACTATCACCAAAAAATTGATCATCTAGCCTAATTTACTATATGGATTGAAGTACACCATGTAAAGCTAATTTTACCATAGTAGAATTGCTTTCATTGTGAGAAATTACTTAATAAACCACATTTGTTAAGTAATTTATAGTTAAACCCATGAAGAATAATTAAATAAATCACTATTTATTTGATTTTCTTCTAGGAATAATTAATTAAACCATTGTTCAAATATTATTCCTTGTCATATTTGACCCAATCATAAAAATAAACAGATAAATCATTAATTATCTTATTTTTCTCTAAGAATAATTAAATAATCACTAATTAATTATTATTCTTTGTCAAATTTGACTAAATCCCTTAGGAATTATTAAATAAATCATTATTTGTTGATTATTCCTTAACTAATTTCTTGAGATGATAAATAAATCATTTATTTATTTATTATTTCTAAATAAAAGTTTAAATATGTTTTCCCTCCTAAACAAATATAATAAAATATTCCAAGTGGTTATTCCAAAAATCGAGTTAATAATATTTTATTATTGCTCATTATTCGAGGATAACTCAATATTTTGTTATAAATAGAAGGGTTTTCCATTCATTATTCACTTTTGATTATTTTCATTGTTGCACTCATTGTTGTAACTCTAATTATTTTCATTGTCCCACGCCATATATTTGTTGGGTTTACACATTATAGAGGAGAGAGACTCTACACAAGCTGAAGACATTTTAGGATAGCCAAGAACCCATCCCATAGAAGGGGGTTGGTAACATTTATTTGTTCCCTTCATAGGTGTTATAATAAAACTATTCTTTGTATTTCTAGTTTCCATTGGATGATTGGAGTTATTACTATTTCTTTTTGTTGTTTAACTATGATTGTGGCATAGATCATAATTTTGGCAGGTTTTGCTTCTATTAGTTGCTACTAATCTACAATGTTTAGCATCCATTTATATTGTTGAGATTGTTTGTCATCCACAATCTTAAGTGGGTTCTTTTCATACATCTTTGAGAAGAAAACACTACAACACTGAGCTTTTCCTTCAGTGCCAGCTTCTTGTGCTCACTGTTGTTCTAAAACAGGTTTGTCAAGGCCTTCCACATTGCATATGGAGTCTCCTTCCCATGGAGGTTTGAGACAATACGATCTTGAGCTCCTTCTAGTATGATCATTCTCACCTTTGCAACACATTTCCTCCACTCTGCCAAATCTTGAGCATCAGTTGTTATGATCCAAGTGGATATTGGTGGTTACCTGCATATTCCACCTAGACCCCACAGTCAGTTTCATCTGTTTCCTTGTTCATTTCAGCATATACTATTTTTAGCATTTTTTCAAGTCCTGAACTTTCGGAGCAGTTTAGACCCCTTAAACAGTGTCTTTTTGGGGTTCGCATCTATGGTCATGTGGAAAAACTTGTAATACTCAAAGAGACATTTCAAACAAGGTACCGTACGTGCCAAACAGAGATAATATGACCAAGTTACAACCCCGGGAAGTTGGTTGCCCAAGTAACCCCAACGGGGCCTGCAAACTCTTGGTGTTACATCTCCTCGTGTTAGGGTTTTGGTTGTTTAGGGTTTTCTCATATTTTCCAATAATAAATAGGCCCTTGAGCCTCATTGTAACACAGTTCAGAGGCATGTATCTACCACATATCTTTTTAGAGATAAGCTACCATCGCTTAAGCTATCTTATTTCCATTATGTTTGTAAGCATAGTTCATTATTTTTCTATTAATGAAGGAAGTGTTTTTCTACTGCATATTTGTGTTTATGATTGCATTTATAAGTTATTGTGTTCTTGTTTAAGTTCGGATCAGTGGTATCAGAGCGTTCTACTCTTTCTTTGTTTTTCTTTACAGATACTCAACGAGGTGAGGGTATAATGAGTTAGGGCTTGACCTGGTTGAACCATTGCAAGATCAGCCTCGCAAAACTCGACAACCTCCCATGGCAAAAGAAAAGAAAAACCAGGGTGTAGGAGATCCTTTCAAAATATTTCTTGAGTAAGCCCTCAAGCGATAGAGGGATGCGATCATGGATAACTTTGTCCAGATCCTTTGACAGCTACCCACAGGCGATCCATCTTCATCCAACAGTCACTCTGGAGGTGCCACTCCTTTTAAGGTACAAGTTAACTTTGATATTCCCATATTCAAAGGCATGATAGATGCAAACACCATAGATAAATGGTTAAATTTATTGGAAGGATATTTTTTAGTTCATGACTTTTCCATTCGGGAAAAGATTACTTTTTCACTTATTAAAGCCACCCCACACGTCAAGGATTGGTGGGAAACTTACTATGAATAAAAGGATGAGAGTGAACCCTCATTGAATTCAACCGCACCCACTTGGAATTCTTTCTAAGATGCCATCAAGGAAAAATATTACCCTGTCGGGAGCTATGAAGACAAATACAAAAAGTGGACCACGCTACGGTAGGGAAGGGACCAAGATGTGCTAGAGTTCACAAATACTTTCCATACCCTTCGGACGAAGCTAGGTATCAAGGATACTGAGCAGAATTTGGTGCTCAAGTACCGTAGTTGTCTACACAAGTACATCCACAGTGATATGGAGTTCCTGGACATTTCCTCACTCGGCACTGCGTATCGGTACGTTATTAAGATTGAGATGGATTTTAAACAAAAGAAGTGAGACTTTGGATCTGCGAATCCAAAGTAAAGAAATGGTGCCCCCAAACTACAAAAAAAAGGACCAAGTCAAGGTGGCGCTACCCATGATAGCCTGCCAATGACACAAGAAAAGAACAACACCCCAAAGATGAAGAAGGACACGGGAAAATGGTGTGAGTTAGCTGCACTCACAATACAAGTGAGTGTCAAGCCAAGCAGTCACTAGTGGCCAAGCTGAAGGCTTCCGAATCAGACGCAAGTTCTGACTCTAAAAGAGAACCTGATAAAGGAACTAGAAAAGGGAAGAAGATCATTGATGCGGAGCCCAGTGCCACTGTGGCCACCACCAAGATCTAGAAGATTGAGCTTGAAGATCTAGAAGAGGGGGAATGCCTCTTCCACTCACATATGTGGGTGAAGGGTTCTCTAATGCAGTTTATTGTCAACAGTGGGAGCCAAAAGAACCTCATTTTAGCAGAGGTCATGAAGCAACTAGGCCTAAGACTATAGAACATCCACAATTGTACACTATCGGGTGGCTTCACCAAGGATGAGATCTTCGTGTCAGTCAGTAGTGTCACCTTCCATACAACATCAAGCCCTTCACGGATGAGGTATGCGGTGACATTTCTCCTCTTGAAGTTTGTGATGTATTGTTAGGACAACCATACTTGTGGAAGCGACATGTTGTATATGAGTCTATACCTCGCTCTACAATTATTACTTTGGCTAATAAGTTGTACAGCATACCAGAGGTAGCCCCACCTACCGCCATCTCTTTGATCACTGTAAAGAAATGTAGTAAGATCATTTCCTAGACCAGGAAATTTTTTTCCTTATGATTATCCCCCATGGCAAGAAGAATTTTGTGACCATGGCTTCTAGGTAGGGCTCCTCTACATAGTCACAATAGATGGACAAGGTCGTGGAGGATTACAGGGATATTTTCGCCTCACCCACAAGGGTACCTCTACACTGTCAGGTCAAGAACTCCATCAATATGACCCTGGGTGCATTGCTACCCAATGGACTGATATATCAATGTTGTATTTTGGAGAATGATGAGATCAAGAGGTAGATTCAGGAACTATTGTAGAAAGGTCACGTCAAGCCAAGCTCATCTCCTTGTGGGAGCCCAATTATATTGGTACAGAAGAAGGATGGGACCTGTATTCACTATCAGGCACTGAACAAGATCACTATCTAGAATAGGCACCCAATATCATGGATTGATGACCTTCTGCACCAGCTCAAGGGGACCAAATATTTCAGAAATATTGACTTGTAGTCAAGTTATCAGAAGGTGCCTATCGAACCCTCCGATGTGTGGAAGATTGCCTTCAAATCCAAGGAGGGCCTTTTCGAATGGTTGGTCATGTTGTTCAGATTGACGAAGGCCCCTAAAACCTTCATGAGACTGATGGAAGACATCTTGCAAGCTTTCACCATTGCATTCATGGTGGTGTATTTAGATGGCATCTTGATCTCCAGCCAAAGTTGGGAAGAGCAACTCCACCATATTCGACAGGTCCTTCAAACCTCGCGCCAACACAAGTCGTGTGCTAACCTGGAGAAATCCACCTTTGGCCTGACCCAGGTTCAATACCTGGGGTATAAAATCGATGAGAAGGGTGTACATGTGGACCCATCCTAGATACAAGTCATTCAGGATTGGCCAGCCCCAACCACTCTAATAGAGCTCCGCGGCTTTTTGAGTCTTGCCAAATGAATCTACTGTAGGTTCATGTTGGGGTTCTCTCATATCACTTGGCCTTTAAGTCAAGTCACCAAGGGTGGAGTGAAAGAAATTATTTTTAGTCAGAAACCCAACAACAAGCGTTCTCTAAGTTGAAGAATCACCTCTGTTCTACACCAGTGCTCACATTACAAGACCTGCAAAAACTATTTGAGATTGAGATAGATGCCTCTGACTATGCTATTGGTTTGGTTTTTACTCAGCATGGGCATCCAATGGCTTAACATAGTGAGATACTTTCAGACACAATTTGGAAGTACCCCACTTATGACAAATAAATGTATTCCATTATGCAGGTCTTTTGTCAATAGAAGCATTACATTCTAGGGAAGGAAATGGTCATCCACACAGACCACCGACCTCGATAGTTCATACAGAAACAAGGGAAGTTGCAGAACGATCGCCATCATAAATGGTCCACCTATTTGCAACAATTCCATTTGAACATTAAGTATAATAAGGGAAACACCAATAATGTTTTTGATTGCCTCAACACACCATCGTGCATGGCATTGATCACTGTGCTTGACTCCTATGGGCACAAGACATCAGGGTGGCCACATTTTTACAAGAGCGATCCAGAAATTGGGAGGATATACTAGACACTCCTAGAAGGGAAGCAAGTTCCAAATTTTCACCTTTAGGATGCACTATTATGCCACCTGGGACACATCTGTGTTCCTTCAAGTGAGTGTGCCAAGATGATTTGGGAGGCGCACTACAGTCGGGTCGCTAGACATTTTGAAGTAGAGAAAACAATGGCGGTATTGCAGAAATATTTTTATTGGCCAAAACTTCATCAGGATGTTGGGATGTACATTAGATCTTGCATTGTCTGTGTCATTTCCAAACCAACCATCAAGAAGCATGGCATGTTTACTCCTCTACCTACTCCTAGCTGACCTTGGGAATTTGTCTCCATGGGCTACATGTCAGGCCTTACTTCTACTAAGCATGGTAATGATTTCATTTTCATGGTCATCAACAGATTCTCTAAGATGGCCATCATGGTGACTTGCAAGAACAGTATCACAACAGATGCCATTGTTAAGATCTTCTTTGAGCAAGTATCGGTACACTTTGGGATCCCATAGTCGATTGTCTCAAATCGGGACAGCAATTTCCTAAGTGCATTTTGGTCAAGTCTCTGGTTGATGCTGGATACAAAACTTACTAAGTCCACAGCTTTCCATCCCCAAAATGATGGCCAAATAGAGGTTGTCAATAGGATGAGTGTACACATTTTGTGCATGTAAAACTCGAAGCATCCATGCACGTGGGATGAAAATATCCACTATGTCCAACATAGCTACAACAAATCTCTCCATAGCTCAACAGTACATAGCCCCTTTTAGGTAGGGCTGGGATTTCATCCATTATGCCCCAATTGATGTGGCCATACCATTTGCAGCCACTCAAGTAGATTCAGCTCACGTTCAATCTGAAGATGAAAGGGCTAAAAAATTCGTTGAGTGCATTCAACACATCCGCTAGTAGGTCCATGATATATTGGATAGAGCCAATACTAAGTACAAGAAGTGCCATGATTAGCATCGAATTCCACACAAGTTCTAGGTTGGTGACAATGTTTGGCTACATTCACAGAAGGAGCACCTTGCTAGACCCCACCGCAAGCTTTTCCCACTATGATATGGGCCATACACCATCACCAAGGCTGTCAGTGACAATTCCTTCGAGCTCAACATCCACAACCCGAGAAGTTAGTTGGCCAACTAACCCCGACGGTGCCCACAAACTCTTGGTGTTACATCTCCTGGGGTTAGGGTTTTATTTGTTTACAGTTTTCTCATATTTTCCAATAATAAATAGACCCTTGAACCTCATTGTAACACAGTTCAAAGGCATGTAGCCGCCACATCTCTTCTTAGAGGTTGGTCTGCACCCAGTGTTCAATGTAGATCGCCTTCAGCCATACTTTCCACCATTGTTGGACACATCTAACATTATAGAACAACTCAACCTAGACTGTATGGAACATGCCACAACTGATCATATCATGGACACATAGATCAATAACACTCACCAACAAAGGATACAACTATATTGAGTTGTCAAAGCAAGCCAACTCCTTCATGGGGGAAGTGGTTCACCAGGAACCAAGTTCAACAGAAATTTCCTCACCTCATGGATGCTCTCCACACAATGGGGACTATTTCTTCCTAAGGGGGGAGGAATGATCCAGGTGGATATTGGTGGCCACCTGCCTATTCCACCTAGCCCCCCCAGTCAGTTTCATCTTTTACTTTGTTTATTTCAGCATTTTTTCGGGTCTTGAATTTCTGGAGCATTTTTTGCCTCCTAAACAACATTTTTTGGGGTTCGCAATTATGGGGCTACAACGAAACCTGTAGTACTCAAAGAGACCTTCACAACAAGGTATCATACGTGTGAAACAGAGATAATATGACCAAGTTATGACCCCGAGAAGTTGGTTGCCCAACTAACCCCGACGATGCCCACAAACTCTTGGTGTTACATCTCATGGGGTTATGGTTTTGGTTGTTTAGGGTTTTCTCATATTTTCCAATAATAAATAGGCACTTGAGCCTCATTGTAACATAGTTCAAAAGAATGTAGCCGCCACATCTCTTCTCAGAGATAAGCTACCATCGCTCAAGCTATCTTATTTCCATTATGTTTGTAAGCATAGTTCAGTATTCTTCTATTAATGAAATGAAGTGTTTTTCTGTTTGATCTTTGTGTTTATGATTATATCTATAAGTTTTTGCGTTCCTATTTAAGTTCGAATGATGGAGGCTTAGGAATATCTTTGTCTATGAATTCCTTCAGCCCGTTGTCTTCCAACACTACCTCCATTATGTCCTTCCAAGCAATATAGTTTGAACAACCCTCAAGGGCATATTCGAGTTTCAATCCATAGAATGACATCCTGCTGAATTTGAAGAATGATACTGCAAATTTGATTTCACCTGCAAAAGACAAACTCATATTCTTCTCTTCCAGAACTTATGCTCTGATACCATGTATAAGTTCCTTGTAGATTCAAACTTCTAATTGTAATTTCCTAAAACAATAGACTTGAATCTACTCTACTCATTAGCTAAAATAATTAAATGATCATTAAATCACGAAGAATACACGAGAAAGAATTCAATCAACACATTACACAATGAATTCCTAGGGAAAGCCATAGCTAAAACACCTACTATCTATATATTGCATTAGTCAGAAAATATGAGAAGGTATAATGCTTTGCTCAAGCACGAGAAACCTTTGCAGTATCTCTATATTTCTCACTACTTCATAGACAAGTGCATGCCAATAATTAACCAAATTTTGTCTTGCCAAAGTCCATATTTCCTTGCAATGTTTCCTTGGTACTTAGCCCCCTATTAATTAGGGAAATTCCTCAATATGAATTGTGTAATCCTCATAGGCCTTCCTCTGACTGCATGCACCACATGTACAATTCAGATGATTATACAAGTGATAGTACATTGTCCCTGAACTCCAATCTCAACTAGGTAACTCTCATATATGACATGCATGAGTTATTTATGAGTGAATCATCAATTAACTAGTTGAACACATGAAGCAACACCCCATTGTCTGACCTGTTACTAGTTCCTCCAACGGTTGGAACTAGTTGAACTGACCTTAACTCAGTTAAACTGAATTAATTAATTACAACTCAAAATAAACTCAACTAGACCTCCTATACTATAGGAGACACTCTACATGACTCAAGTTAGACCTTCAACTCGAATTAACCGAGCCAACTAATTCAAATTAACTTAGTTAATTTGTACAAGTTGTCTTGCGATGTGGAATTACAATTTTATTCCTAATTTAATTCAAGGACAAAATTAAATTAGGATTTTCTTGTTGCATTTTCATCAATATCAAGAAAAAACAAGATGTTGGTCTTCCATGCAAATGCTAGAGAACTCATATTAGAGCCAAGGTTGTATTTTGGGAGGCGAATTTAACACTATTATCTATTCATGGGAAAAGAAAGTAGCATCCCAAGTTAGTGACACTTTTCACGAGAAAATGGAATACCTTATCAATAAATTGGGTTTGATAGATGTCAAGCCTCAAGAAAACAAATATATGTGGAGTATTCAAAAGATAGGCCCAGGTCACATAGTTGTGAGACTAGATCACTTTTTTTATAGATAGATCTATCTTAAATCAAAAACTAGTAGTTTCCTCTGAAATAATATATTGGAGTGGTTCCAATCACTGTATTATTTCTTTAGAAATTCGGCTTGTAGTGGACTATGTCCCTTCACCTTTCATATTTAATCCAATGTGGCTTCATAAGCTTGGATTTTGGGAAATTTTTCAACAAGCTTAGGGAAGTGGATAACATATTCTCCAATTTTATTTAGGAATAGAAAGATAAATATCTAATAATGGTTTTAAAACAATAGTCCAAGAAAATGATTCAAATTTTAAAAATCAAGTTCTTACCCATAAAAACTAGTTAGAGGCAATACAACAACAAATGACGTAGCTCCCTATCTCCAAGCAGTTCATGGTGGAGTAAACAACATTTTTTGATAAATATCTCAAGGCTCTTAGAGAAGAAGAGGAAGAATGGTGACTCAAATCCTGTAGTTTTTGGCTTCAAGGAGGAGATAAAAATACACAATTTTTTCATTATCAAGCCACAATGAGAACCTAGAAAATAATATAAACTCAATCTATGTGGATGGGAAACTAATTTCATATTTCTCACAGATTGAGGAGGAGATTGTTAATCACTTTTCTTGTCTCTATGAAGAACCAAGTAGCTAAGAGGATAGTGTTGTGTGTGATATGTTGGAGAATATTCCTCATTTGTTTTCCAAAGAGGATAAGATGGCTTTGTTATGCCCTATTACGAAATCAGAGCTATGGAATGCCTTACTTTCTTTCAGCCAAGATAAAGATCGAGGTTTGTATGGCTTCTCAACACATTTTTATCAGCAATGTTGGGATATCATTAAATTTGACCTTTGCAGAATGATAGATTATTCCATCAAGCATAAATATATTGTAGGGAATGTTAACTCATCCTTTCTCACTTTGGTCCCAAAAGAGGCCAACCCTTCCTCATTCCCTTGTTTTAGACCTATATCCCTTTGTAATATGTCCTACAAGTTTATTTATAAAATTCTAGCAATGTGAATCAAGCATCTCTTATCAAAGTTGATATTAGAAAACCAAGGAGGATTTGTGGGCAACAAAAAAATTGTAGATAACATAGTCCTTGTCCAAGAAGTTATCCATTCAAGTAAAGCTCGAGGTTAAAAAGGGATGATTATTAAACTTGACATGGCTAACTCCTTTGACAGATTTTAACATAAGTTTCTCTTTGAGGTGATGAGAAAAACCAGGTTTGAAGAATAGGTGTTGCAATGAGTATTACGTGGTGTTTCAAGCCCTTGGATCTCTCCTTTAGTCAATGGGAGACCCATGAGTTTTTTAAAGCTTCAATAACATTGAGACAAGGTTGTCTTCTTCCCATTTTTTATTCATCATAATGAAATATTCCTTGAGTAGAAGGTTAGACCTTAAATTGCAAAGAGAAAAACTTCCAGGCATCCACTTTGGTGTAGGTATTAAAAATATAAATCGTGCTCAATTTGTTGATGAAAAATTATTATTGAAGCGTGTCTTAGTTATTATAGCTTCTATATTTATTTCAGTTCTGGATAAATTTATTCAAGTCTCTGGAGGGTAGATTAACAAAGGTAAAAGTCAAATATATTCGTAGAATGACAATAAAACCCCCTTAGCCAAGACAAAATGTACTCAGGTATTTTCAATGACAAACAATTCGAAGTAGTTTAAGTATTTAGGTATTCTTGTATACCTAAATTCCCACTCTTCTGAATCATGGACTCCAATTATTTCTAAGTTCAATTCTAAATTTGATCAATAGGGAGCTCAATGGCTCAATCTAGTTGGGAATGTGGTTCTTATTCAAGTCGTTTTTTCAGTGCTTCCCTTGTTTCAATTCTTAGCCCTTTGAGCTACATTGGGAATTCAGAAGCTAATGTCTCAAGAGATCCATAAATTTCTATGGCACAGAGGCAAATCTAACATGAAAAAAAATCATTAGTCAAATGGTTCATTGTCTACACTCCCAAATTGCATGGTGGCTTATGCATTAAGATCCATTGCTAGTAAACATAATGATTGTGGAAATTTTAGTTTGGAGGTTAATATCTCAATTTGATGATTGGTGGAAGAAGGTTCTTAAATTTAAATACTTCTATGGGGATCAATTTTGATGTTTAGATTATCTTATTTTTGATTGGGTATGTTCCCCCATTTGGAAACTTGTATCATCAATTGTCTTTCTCATTATGGAAATTTTAATATGGATTCCAAGTAATAGGATCAAGATTAATATCTAGAGTAATGGGATCTTGGGAAACCCTTCGCTAACCCAAAATCCAGAACTTAGGAATATTCAAGATTGATTATCCTCTCAAGTTAAACATTCACTTGCAGACATCTCTTGTTAGATGCACAAAGGTAGATGTAAAGGATGGGATCTTCAAATTGTGTAGCCGTCCTTGCAAAAATTAGCTAGCTTGCTATAAAATAGGCTTATTGGTTATACTCTCAGGCGCAAGGAGGAGGAAGACACAAGAGGATGGAAAGCCTTTGAATATTATGTCAACCAAGGATATCTACAACTACTTTTTCCCACAAGAAATGCCTAAAAAATATTGCAGGTGGGAAAATATTTGGACTCCAAGTAATCCCCCTAAAATTAATATATTTTGTTGGACTTTATTGCATGAGAATATCTTAACTACTGAAAATATAAAAAATACAAGAATAATTAGTCCTTCTTGGTGCCCTCTTTATTCCTCTCAGGAAGAATATATCTCTCATTTGTTCTTTGAATGTCCCTTCATTCATTCAATGTGGTAAAATGATTTGCATCTTTTGGAGAATCGATTAATTTAGATGACCACAGTAAGTGAGTACTCCACCTCTTGGGATCGTCATTATTTAGGATCAATGCATGGTAAAACTTTCTTGAAGCATCTTTGGGTTGATTTTTGCCTAAATATATTTGTTGGAAAGTTTGGATAAATAGAAATAAATGTATTTTTCAAGATAAAAAAATTATCTCCCCAGAGTATAGCTATCAATATCCTATCCCTTTTTAAGGAATTTTAGTCTCATGAATCTTAGTCACGCCCTTATTCAAATTCATTGGATGAGCAAGAATTTGGATGGTGTGAAGCAAATGTTCTTCACATTTCCCTTCCTCCATCTTCCTTTCTCATTGCCTCTCAGAAATTGTAGAAATTGTTCCTATCAAAAGATGATTTTCAAACTGGACTAACTCACATTATTCACATGTCCTTTGCTTTGATGGAGCTTTTAAAAATAATCCAAGGGTGACAGGAGCCAAGGGGGTGATATTTTACCCTCGAGGAAACAAAGAATTGGACTATGCTTGGGTTTTGGGCTCGTTGTTTAATAATCTAACATAAGCATATGCTCTCTTATTGGGAATTTCCTTAGCAAAGAGCAAGCATATAATGTTCTTGTTGCTATTGGGAGAATCTCAATTGATCATTCAATACATTGTTTCTAATTATCTTCCACAAGACAATAAACTATGTCATGTGATCAAGAGAATTAGAAGTATGCAAGCCTATTTGTCCTATTCAAAATCCTTTCATATTCTCCTGACTAATAATCAAGACGCAAATGTCATTGCCCAAAAAAATAAACTTGTTAACACTTGGAGAAAAAGTTATTAATAGACAAGGCACTTTTTGCCTCGTACCATAACCTTCACTCATGAGATTCGTTATTTCAAACATACTGAATAGTAATCGTTTTGCGCCACATGCCAACGCCCCTTGCAAAGATCAACTTGCTTACTAGAAACATATATGAAGCAATGCCTAGGGTCATTTGATCCTTTGTTATAAAATTTAAATTAGATGGAACATAAAGTTTTGAAATTTTCAAAAATATACTGGAAAGTGTTAGCTTTCAAAAATTTCAATTTAATAATCAATTATATTTAAAAAATTTATGGAAATTATTACCTTTATTTTAAATCAATTATCCAACAATTTGCATAATTATATTTTATGTAATGGCTACCAACCATGAATAAAAAAATTATAATACAAAAACAATATTTTATAATACAAATTATAATTTCAATTAAGAAAAAAAATCTGAAAATGCACACCTTGTATGACCTTGACCCTTTCAATCTTGACCAAACTAAACCTCGTATGAACTTGATCTTTTCTAAAATATAACATGTGGAGCAAGATAACATAAAAGAATAATCCTAGACTAATTTAAATCGTTAAAGAAGACATACCACCGAAATATGTCGGGTTTTGTTGCCAAATTGTGAGTATGAGTTTCAACGTTGGGGATTTTTCTATAATCTATTTTGGTTCACAATTTCGGACTATTCAAAGTCGTGCGGGACTTTCCAACGAAAAGGTTACGTGAATACACCTTCCATTAAACTATACCGAGTCAAACCTTATTTTTCAATGCTTTGAGGGGCCTACCTATATATTCCCTAGCTTCCGTCCGTATTCAATTAAACTATACTCAGTAAAACTTATTTTTCAATGATTTTTTGGAATTTTTTTTGGTTTTTCTAATTTAATTTTTTTTAAATTCAATAAGAATTTATTGAAATCACAAATTTGATGGGTAAGGCACATGATCAGTTAAAAACAAACACAAGCATACACTTATTTTCAAGCACTTTTTAATTCCGCAATTGGTTAATCATAAGGTCTTGGGAATACTTAAGCTTTGGAAGTGGGAGAGGTTCTTGTAAGCTGACAAGAAGCCTTTAGTGCCCTATTTTCAGATCAAAAGAGCATGCATATAATGTTTTTATTGCTATTGAGAGACTCTCAATTGATCATTCAATACACTGTTTCTAATTATCTTCCACAAGACAATAAACTATGCCATGTGATCAAAAGAATTAGAAGTATGCAAGCCTATTTGTCCTATTCAAACTTCTTTCATATTCTCGCGACTAATAATCAAGACGCAAATGCCATGCCCAAAAAAAAAACTTGTTAACACTTGGGGAAAAAGTTATTAATGGACAAGGGCACTTTTTGCCTCGTACCATAACCTTCACTCATGAGATTCTTTATTTCAAACATATTGAATAGTAATCGTTTTGTGCCACATCCCAAAGCCCCTTGAAAAATTCAACTGGCTGGCTAGAAACATATATGAAGCAATGCCTAGGATCATTGGATCCTTTGTTATAAAATTTGAATTGGATGGAGTATAAAGTTTTGAAATTTTCAAAGATATACTTGAAAGTGTTAGCCTTCTAGAATTCTAGTTTAGTAGTCAATTATATTTAGCAAGAAAAAATATCATGTTCATGGAAATTATTACCTTTATCTTATATTAATTAGTCAACAATTTACATAATTGTATTTTATGTAATGGCTACCAACCATCAATAAATTTTTGTAATAGAATAGAAATTTTTTATAATACAAATTATCATTTCGATTTTTATAATACAAATTATCATTTCTATTTATAAAAAAAAAAAAAAAAAACTGATAATTCACACCTGGTATGACCTTGACCTTTTCAATCTTCATCAAACTAAACCTCATATGAACTTGACCTTTTCAAAAAAAAATCTAACACATGGGACCCTGAAAGATAACATAAAATAATGCCGTAGTCTAACTAGCCAGAGGAATTGCCTGGAAAGTTATGGAAATTCCGGTCATATTTAGAGAAAATCTGGCAAGGATTTTTGTAAATCTAAGTTATAGTTGTTAAACTTCAAAATTTTAGGTGTCCTAGACATTTTTGATGGCGTTGAATCCATTTCCACCATCAAAAACAAGATTCAAATACTATCTCTACAAGATTTTTTGAAATTTTTTTGCCCAAATTCTGATCACTTTTGATAGTTTAAACAATTCTTCCCCTGGTTAGACGACTTCTAAAATAACAATCCTAGACCAATTTAAATCCTTAGACATACCACCGAAATATGTCGGATTTTGTTGCCAAATTGTGAGTATGGGTTTCAACGTTGGGGATTTTTCTATAATCTGTTTTGGTTCACAATTTCGGAGACCTTCCTACCGCTGTTACGGACTATTCAAAGTGGTCGGGGACTTTCCAACTAGAAGGTTAGGTGAAGGTGAATACCCCTTGCACGCAATGGCACTTATTTTCCACCGCCGTACTCAATTAAACTCTACCGAGTCAAACGTTATTTTTCAATGGAGTTGTCTATAATTCGATTTTTTGGAGATTCCGGTGACGGAATCCGGCAGAAGAAATTGAGGTTAAATCTTGATTTGTTGCAGTGAAAATGGTTTTTTAACTGCATATTTGGATTCAGCACCCTGAAAAACCCCTGGGACACTTTCATTGTGCAGAAACTAGCTATCAAACTTGCGATTCCAATAAATTTCTGTCGAATTTCGACCGGAAAAACCCGCCCGAAAAACTTTCAAAAAATCGCATTATAAACAACTGCTTTTTCAATGCTTTGGGGGGCCTACCTATATATTCCCTTACCTCCCGTCCCTACTCAACTAAACTATACCGAGTGAAACCTTATTTTTCAATGTTTTGAGGGGCCTACCTATATATTCCCTTGCCTTCCGTATAAACAATGTTGCACAATTATTTCAAAACAAACAAAATTAAATCAAATCAAATCTTACTCTACTTTCAAAGCTTAGCTTTAAGTACACGCTTCATCGAGAAGGATCGTAGAAGTTGAAAGAGCTGGATTTTTCACTGGTAACAAAATTTTCAATTTTTCCAACCGCGTTTCCCAGAAACAGCGTCATTCACTTTGACAATTGGGGGTCTTTAATTACCATATTCAAATTGTTGATTATCGATTAACAATCCCCTATCGTTATATATTTTTGTTGAATACATTATACTGTTAGGGGGCATTATTGGCATGTTTATGCACTGCGGCTTTTCACTGTCCAATGGCCCTTTTTATATTTTTGTTGAATACATTATACTGTTAGGGGGCATTATTGGCATGTTTATGCACTGCGGCTTTTCACTGTCCAATGGCCATGAATACAAATATTCATATTCATGGAAGGGATTCTGCATGCTTTCCTTTCATCGACCAAAGCATTAAGCTATTCTACATAATTGTTGTTGTCGCAGCCTTCATCATTACCCTCCATGGACGCACTTGCAATGCACAGGCAACCATTTGCAACCGCAACTTTAACTATACAAATGGCAGTGTGTTTGGGAGTAATCTGAATACAGTCTTTAACAGTCTTGTTCAACACACCTCCCAAACTGGGTTTAACACTTCTGTGTTTGGCCGAAGTCCTAATCAAATATATGGTCTCCTAAATTGCAGGGGAGACATAACAGCAGATGAATGTCACAATTGCTCGCAAAGAGCAATTGCTGCCATACGACGAAGTGAAGGTTGTGGCAATGGGGTTGGGGGTACAATTTGGATGGATGTCTGCTTCTTGCGTTATGAAAACTATACCTTTTTCGGACAACTATACTCATATGGACGATATACCTATATTACGACCAATGTTTCAGAACCTCAAGTCTTTGGCGAGGCTCTTGACAACCTCTTATCCAATTTGTCGAGTGAAGCAGAATCTGGATCTAAGTTATATGCTTCTGGAATTACTACAGATTCCTTGTATCGAAAGATTTACGGTCTGGTCCAGTGTTGGAGAGATATATCTAGCGATGACTGCAAAACATGTCTCTCAAATACAATCAATTCTATTTTCGTAACTTTTCCTGGAAATCCAGGAGTTCAGGGTTTGATGGCAAACTGCATAATTCGATATGAAACATATTCTTTCTTCAAGTCGACTGCGCCTCCACCATCGCCTTCCCCTGCGCCAGTCCTACCGATTACGCCGGTGGTTGATCCAGGACGGAATGAAAACACACCACCCGGCAAGTCTTCAAAGAAAACTCCCATAAGTTTAGGCGTTGCCGCCGGCTTGCTGCTCCTCTTATTGATATGCCTGTTTTCATGTCGAAGAAGATTGAAGTCTGTCATATTCCGAAGGCCATCACAAGGTATTTTATATGATTATATGAACTGCTAGGACAGCCCTGAGCTTCTGTCGATTGCTGATTCGAATCAGCAATCGATAAAAGGATGCCATAGGACAGTGAGTAGCAAAACACTTTGCTTGGGCAAACATGTCCTCCTGGATTGGCACACATTGGTTCAGGGCTCGGACTTTAATGCCAGCCATTTTTCTCTGATGATAAATTTTAGGAATATTTTGGAGTTTGAAGTGATTTAAGTTCAAATTCTAAAATATTCCTAAAGTTTGCAATCAAATTAAATTCAAAATTTGGAACACAAAACTATCAAATTAAATTCAAAGCTTAAAGCACAAAACTATCATAGAATAGAAGAGAAGTTTTATTTATGTTCTCTGTCACTCTGTCAAATTGGAGCCCTCTAATATCTATGGATTTATGAGGCGGAGTAAAAACTTATAATAGACATCATTCAATTTTGGCTTCAATATTTTCTAACGCACTGTCTAATTTTTGTGACATAGATAATGGGCATGTGGAGGAAGAGGCATTAATGAATGAGGATCGGCAATTTGTGTTTACCATGGAAACATTGCTAGCTGCTACTGGAAATTTTCATGATGATAATAAGCTTGGAGAGGGAGGTTTTGGCGCTGTATACAAGGTAACATAGGCTAATAAAGCTTCTAATTTATTGATTTTTAAATGATAGTGGAGAGGAAGGTTTTGGCCCTATATACAAGGTAAATCTAGGTTAAGGAAACTTATAATCTGTAGAATTTTAAATGATAGCACTCCGCGGGCTGCTCTCATCGCACAATCGACTGTTGGTTGTAGATTACTAGCTTGAAAACAAGTTTGTTGTGTGACTACAAATAACATTAAATATTTTGCAAAATCTTCAGTTGATTTCTTCTCTGAATCTCGCAGGGAATTACTCCGGATGGAAAAGAAATAGCCGTGAAAAAGCTGTCGTTAAGATCTCTGCAAGGAAAGAAAGAATTTATGAATGAAGTTAAACTTGTGGCCAAAATTCAACATCGAAATCTTGTGAACCTACTAGGTTGTTGCGCAGAGGGATCAGAAAGGTTGCTTGTTTATGAGTACTTACCAAATAAGAGCCTTGACAAAATCCTATTCGGTGAGTTTGATTCTATTATGTATGCGGATAAAAAAACCATAGATGTCTGAGCATGCTTAATTAATAGTTTCCTATGGATGCAGATCCAAACAAACGCAACCAGCTTGATTGGCAGAAGCGTTACAACATCATAATGGGAATAGCTCGTGGGCTTCTCTATCTTCACCAGGATTCTCAACTGCGGATTATTCATCGGGACATCAAAGCAAGCAATATTTTGTTGGACGAGAAACTGAATCCCAAGATTGCAGATTTCGGATTAGCAAAACTTTTTCCGGACGACGAGAGTCATGTCAGCACGAGAGTTGCTGGAACCTAGTAAGTTTTCTAGACAATCATCACTCTCACCTATTAACAATTAGGGATGCAGCTGTTTTACTCTGCCTGATTTGATTTCCAGAGGAATTACGGTCTTGTAATTGTACACTACGCTATCATAATCTGTCCTGGGGGCATATGCAATGTCGATAAAGCTTTTAGTTTTTTAGGATCTAGGACTAGGTTTTCATTTGCATTTAACGTTCAATTTATCATTCCTAAATTTTCCTTCACTATATAATCCTTGTCATTGCAATTTGGATCTTCAGCGGGTATATGGCACCTGAGTATGCTCTGCAAGGGCAATTATCTGTAAAAGCTGATGTCTATAGCTTTGGGGTTCTTTTCATGGAAATTATGACAGGAAGAAAGAACAGGGGTTTGGGGTTCTTTTCATGGAAATTATGACAGGAAGAAAGAACAGGGGCTCTAATTTGCAGTCATCTGAAATGGAGATGCTTTTAGGATGGGTGAGATACTGTTTTTCTTTTATATTCTACAGGCTGCTACTTTAGCCAGGCTTTGTTATTTATTCATCTATAGACTCTTTTGCGAATTCAGAGTTTAGGGGGTTCATTGTTTTCCTGTTTTGATATGAAATCCTTATCTAGTGAGTCCAGAATAGAATTAAATTTAGGCCAATCTTATCAAAATGACGATCCGTTTGTGATTATGCAGGCGTGGAGATTATACAAACGAGGAGATATTTTGCAGATAATTGATCCATCGATAAATGAAAGATGCGATGAGGAGCAAGCGTGCAGATGCATTCATGTTGCCTTTTTGTGTACGCAAGCCGACCCGTCACTTCGTCCACAGATGTCCACAGTGAATTTGATGCTTTCATCTCATTCTGTGACGCTACCGAATCCCACAAAACCTGCTTTTGTGAGGTCTCATGCTTCCCAGAGCGCCAATTCCACCGGTTCTGGGTTGTCGCATTCATCTGCGACCGCATCTTCTTCTGTATCATCTCACACTCCTGTGGTGGCTCCTCCATCCAACGCCGACGCTTCCACCAGTGAGTTGGAACCTAGATAATTCGCCATTGCCATTGCCATTGCCATTGCCATCGCCATCGCTGTCCTGGTACCAAATATGATATACATTTTGAAGATGCTGCCAACTGGAGTTGCAGTTCTATGGACAAATAATTTTTGGAAATAATTTTGTCGTTAAAGACGATTATAGCATCTTTCAGAGATTGTGCCCAGCAACTCTGCATTGACGTTCCGCCTTTTTTGGTTCTTATGTGTATTTGACTTTCAACTGTTTGGTTTTTAAATGTATCTTACCTTGAATAAACTTTCAACAGTGTTGAAAATTTGTCGTTTAATAATTTAATTACATCATTTTCAATGGCGCGTTTACAAAGTAGAGGAGATTCAATGCTACTCATATTAACGATATTAATATTATGGAAGGTAGGCCCAAACCCTTTTTCATATTAACGATATTAATATTATGGAAGGTAGGCCCAAACCCTTTTTGCAAGGGGACATGGTTTGAGATTTGCAATACTTTTTATATATTTATTAAAAAAAATAGTTTTATTATTTATATATTTAGAAAAATTATGACAATATTGAAAGTAGGTGAATAAGTATTGTAGAAATTTTTACCAATTGAAAAAAATATTTTACTTTGTGCAAGAATATTGGGACACTATTAAATATTTCAACAATTAATTTAAATAAGCATAACAATAATCAATTTCAGTAATTTCAATGGAACACACAAAGAACAAGTAAATTTTCAAAATTGCTCTTTAATTCATTCATAGAGCAAGCTACAACTTGTTACAATTCTCAGTGGGAAGTTACAACTCCCTGATTTATTAGCTACAACTGAATGGAGCAACAACCCCAACCCTTGGAAGGAGCACCAACCCCTAATCTGCAAGCTACAACTTGCTAGAGAGCCAATGATTCATCTTTCATCCATTTTCACACTAGATCCATGAATGTCTTCTCTTATTTCAACAATAATTTTACTACAATCACCACTCAAAAATCATGTACAACAACACCACCATACCAAGCTCTAGAGAGCCAATGATTCATCTTTCATCCATTTTCACACTAGATCCATGAATGTCTTCTCTTCTTTCAACAGTAATTTTACTACAATCACCACTCAAAAATGGCGTACAACAACACCACCATACCAAGATCTAGAGAGCCAATGATTCATCTTTCATCCATTTTCACACTAATCCATGAATGCCTTCTCTTCTTTCAACAATAATTTTACTACAATCACCACTCAAAAATCACGTACAACAACACCACCATACCAAACTCTAGAGAGCCAATGATTCATCTTTCATCCATTTTCACACTAGATCCATGAATGTCTTCTCTTCTTTCAACAATAATTTTACTACAATCACCACTCAAAAATCACGTACAACAACACCACCATACCAAACTCTAAAGAACCAATGATTCATCTTTCATCCATTTTCACACTAGATCCATGAATGTCTTCTCTTCTTTCAACAATAATTTTACTACAATCACCACTCAAAAATCACGTACAACAACACCACCATACCAAGCTCTATTTTTCAACATTGTCTTCTTCGAGTTTGCTTTTAAAGTTTCCCTTTTTCTAATTTTGGCTTCTTGGTATTTTCTTGAATTTTTACATGAATCATTATTTTTTCTATCTGTGAATTCTTCAAGTCTGCTTTTAAAGTTTTCCTTTTTCTAATTTTGGCTTCTTGGTATTTTCTTGAATTTCTACATGAATCATTATTTTTGCTTTTGTCTTGTTCAAGTTAGTTCTCTAAGACTGATGTTCATGCTTTCTTGTGGTCCTCTGCCAATCCCAACATTTTCTCAGTTTTTTTGTTGAATTTAGTCAATTCGGGCTTTTTTACAGTGTTTAGCGAGGTTTATTAATTTTAGCAAACCCCCAAACTTGGTAAAAACTGTCAAAACTTCCTCCTTCACTGTAAGTCTGCAAAAACTGCCTTTTAACAAGGAGTCCCATCAAAATCAAGATTGTGGATCTGCCTCTTAAAAAGTAGTTCTAATCGAGCTATCAACTCGTTCATGCATTTTAGGGAACTGTTGTTTTGTTTGGTTTAACTGCCAAAACAATAAACTAAAGCTACCAACTCATTATGTCTATGCATGTGATCAGGTGCTCATGTCCTAAGTGTCGTAAAATGCTCAAAATTTAAAGTGCTTAGAACTGGTTCAAAGTTGAATGAATGGAAAGTGCTCGTCTTCCCGATTCCGGCACCGCAAACGATTTGAAAAACGGTCGCCGTATGAGGAAGTTATGGCAAAAAGAAGAATTTGTCCATAACATTAGAAATTTTAATTTTTCAAAAAAAAAATAAAAAAGGAATATTCCGCCAACACGAAATCCGAGGCAACCACCCAAACATCAAATGTAACTGCAGTTAAGTTGGCGGAATTTTGGTAGGAGCACCAAATTTGGCGGACCCGCCATAATTGGCGGAGCTATCTGGAGTTTTTCTAGGGAAAAACTGGAGAAACTTTAAATGGCCATAACTTTGGCTAGGAAAGTCGGTTTTGGACGAATTGTTTTTTGATTTTTGGTATTTTCGACCTTCTCAAGCCATTGGTGCAGGTCTTACAGCCATCTGAGGTCATTTGCAGAGGTTTTGGAGCCGTGAAAGTTCTAGGAGCCACTAGGGCCCAGTTTTGTGAAGACTGTATAGGGTTGCAGGTATCCATTGGAGGTGATCCAATAGTCAATCCTGAAGGATTCAAGTGTTCTGAATCCATTTTTACCATATATTTCTCCTATAGATGCTTCTATTCAGCTGTATTTTCAATTTGAGCATTTAATAAAAACAAGGACAAGCCCGGTTGGGAGCTTTGGACCCAGCAAACGTAGCCTAGGAGGGGGTGAACTACTTTATCAACTTCTTTTGCATTTGTGGTTGATTTATTTTGCAAAGAAAATTCGTTTTAATGTGTTAAAAAGTAAAAGGAAATAACTCTGCTATGCTTAAATGGGTCACGAACAGCTGAAAATTTCATGTGTCTTCTTTCTGCAAGACATGGAAATCTTTTAAACATGTTTAATTCTGAATTGAATACCTTGCAAACAAATTTCAAGTAGTTTCAAATTCAGATCAAGTTGGTATCAGAGCTCAGGTTTTGTGCAAAGATCTTCTAACTGTCTTGCAAAGTATTGATGCTTACCAGGTTGAAACTTAAAAGAGGGGAAGGACAATTGACTAGAGAACAAGAGAATCCTCAGTCAAGGAAGGCCAGAGAGTCATCACCTCCACCTTCAATTTCACCCTCAAGAGTCTCAGCAGAAGCTTCAAGGATGTCTACACATGAAGGAGAAATTCCTACAGAGACAGATCCAAGAGAAGAAGAAAGAGTCTTCAGAAAGGCTTTCTTGGACCTCATTGAAATGGTGAGGATATTGTACCAAGAAAGAAATGAGAAATTGGCTGGAGAAGGGTCCAAACATCCATATGAAGGAGAGGGCTCTTCATGAGGTAAGAAGGATGATGATCATTCCAAGAAACGACATGGAGGAAATGATGAGCCACCACCCCCATCTTCACCTTCTTCCTCTTCATCCTCGTATTCTTCTGTTCATAAGCATAGATCCTCTGGAAAAAGTCCTTTTTTGAAGCTTGATGTAAAATTCGAATTACCTATGTTTAATAGTGAAGTGAATGCAGAAAAGCTTGACAACTGGATTAGGCAGTTGGAAGTTTACTTGAGGATCCAGAATATGCATGATGATGCCACAAAGATTCAGTTGGCTTCTTTGAGAATGGATGGAGCAGCATTGGTCTGGTGGGAGGCCAAGACTAAAGAGGAGATCAAGAAATTTGGTAAGGTTACCTTAACATGGCCTGAATTTCTGTTATCCATTAAAAAATAGTTTTATCCTCTTGCTCACATGCAGAAAGCCATTATGAATTGGCAAAATTTCAGACAACTTAAGGGTCAGAGTGTCCAAGACTACACCAAAGAATTCAGGAGAAGAGCTCTCTTGTTAGGGGTAGATTTACAGACCCAAGAAACCTTGCTGAAATACATCGGTGGCTTGCATAGCTACCTTAGACACACCATCTTGATGTTTAACCCTACTAGCCTGGACGAGGTTTGTGTCCAAGCTACCCATTTAGAGGCAAAGGGAAAAAACACATTTGAAGAGGGTAGAAACAAGCCCCCCAAGGGGAAAAACAAAGAGAAAACCTCCAAGGGAAAGAGCAAAAAGAATGCATCTGTCAAACAGGAGAGTGAGAAAGTGATCTATAAACATTGTTCTAAACCAGGCCATGAGGAGAAAAACTGTTGGAAATTATATCCTGAAAAAAGACCTCAATTTAGCAAATCCAAAGGGAAACAGAAAACTGCTGCTACTACATCTACACCACAAGATTTAGGGGAAGATTCAGGTGATGAAACCAAAATTGCAGCCATGGGTTTGAAAAACTTGAAGGGAAAAGAAATTGAAACTCAAGCCAGCACTAGTACCTCAAACTGCCATGTACAAGCTCCTAATGAGGAAGAAAGAATTGAACTGTTTCATGTGAGGGTGATTTCAAAACATACTAAAATTGACACACTTTTTGATAGTGGGTCACAAGCAAACCTTATATCAGAGGACTTGGTCAGGCAGCTTAAACTTGAGACCGTTCCACATCCGAAGCCATATCCACTTGGATGGATTTGCAAGGATGCAAATTTACGAGTTTCAAGAAAGTGCACATTGCGCTTTGCAATTACTACACATTTTATTGACACAGTTGAACTTGATGTGGTACCTTTTGATATAGCAGGAATTGTTTTGGGAAGTCCTTACTTGTTTGATAGGAAATCTATCTTTCATCGCCATGAAAACAAATATCATATGTTCAAAGATGGCAAGGAGTTCATTGTTAGAGCTCATCGCAAGAAGACAAATATAGCGATGGTGAATGCAGGACAGGTAAAAAGGCTGGTCAATTCAAGTAAGAATTTTGTTCTTCTTATGATTAAGCCCAAGGTTGATGTGAATCATGAGTCATTTGACAATTGTGATCCAAAACTTAAATCAGATATGTATGATGTAGTTGATGCATATCATGAGATGTTTCAGGAGCCAACAAGTTTGCCTCCTAAGAGGGAGATTCAGCATGAAATCCATTTGCATCCAGATTGTCCTCTTCCAAACATAGGCATGTACCGCATGTCTATTATGGAGAATGCTGAAATAAAGAAGCAAATCAAGGACTTGTTGGACAAGGGTTTCATAAGGCCAAGTACTTCGCCATGTGGGTCACCGATTGTATTGATTCCAAAGAAAGATGGCACTTGGCGTATGTGTGTTGATTTCAGGGCCTTGAACAAGATAACGGTAAAGAATCATTACCCACTCCCAAGGATAGATGATTTGCTAGATCAGCTGAAAGATGCTCGATATTTCACTAAGCTAGACTTGCGCAATGGATATCATCAAGTAAGAATTGAAGAAAATGACATTTGGAAGACAGCCTTTAAAACCAAACAAGGACTCTTTGAGTGGCTTGTGATGCCGTTTGGTTTGTGCAATGCACCTGCAACTTTCATGCGGGTAATGGATGATGTCTTGCGTCCTTTTCTTGATGATTTCATTATTGTCTACTTAGATGACATCTTAATTTTCAGCAAGTCTAGAAAAGATCATGTCATGCATGTTAGAAAAGTACTTGATGTTTTGAAGAAGAATCGGTTATTTCTTAAAATGTCAAAGTGTGAATTTGGAAAGACTTCTTTGGTTTATTTGGGACACATAGTAGGAGGAGGTGCTTTGACAATTGATCCTGCTAAGATTGAGGCTATTGTGAAGTGGCCTACTCCCAAATCCATAACAGAGGTAAGAAGTTTTTTGGGTGCAGCTCAATATTGGAGGAAGTTTATCTCTAACTTCTCTTCTATAGCAGCTCCTATGCATGCAGTGACAAGTGTGAAGCATGCTTTCCAATGGGGAGGCAAGCAGCAAAAAGCTTTCGAATCTTTGAAAGAGAAGATTAGTTCAACTCCAGTCTTTGCATTACCGGATTTGAGACAACCATTTGAGATACAAACTGATGCTAGTGATTATGCTATGGGTGCAGTTCTTCTACATAATGGTAAGCCTATTGCTTTTCATTCTGAAACTTTTAATGGTGCTGTTGTAAATTATCCTACATATGATAAGGAGTTGTATGCGTTGGTACAAAGCGTCAAAAGGTGGAAACACTATTTGATGGGCAAAGAAACTGTTATACATACCGACCATCAACCCTTACAGTACTTGCAATCACAAAGAAAGTTACAACAGTCACGACATTTCAGATGGATGGGCTTCTTGCAACAGTTCCATTTGGTAATAAGGTACAAGAAAGGTACTTTGAATAAGGTTGTTGATATGCTTTCAAGGCTTCTTATTGGTGATGTTACTTTACTTAAGAATGATTCCATTGTACATGATAGTTACATAGAACAATATGCATCTGATGAAGACTTTAAAGATGTGTATGCTAACTTGAGTAAAGGGAATCATGTAGAGGAAAATGACTATCACATGCATAGCAATTTGTTGTTTCATTTGGGAAAGTTGTGTATACCACAGGGGGAGAGGATAAATGTCATAAGAGAAGCTCATTCTTCTCTTATTGCTGGCCATTTTGGTGTGAGAAAAACAGTTACACATCTACAGAGGTATTGCTATTGGCCTCGCATGGTAGATTCTGTTTCAAGGTTCGTAAGAGGTTGTTCATTATGTGCTACAAGCAAGCCTAGCAACAGGAAGCTTGGTTTGTATACTCCTTTTCCGCTACCTTCTAGACCATGGGAGAGCATCTCTATGGATTTTGTAGGAGGTTTGTCAAAATCTCGAAAGCAGCATGATTATTTATATGTAGTAGTTGATCATTTCAGCAAAATGTGTATACTTATGCCTTGTAAGAAAACTATAACTGTTGAACAAACTACTGAATTATTTTTTCATCATGTATGGATTCACTTTGGTTTGCCTACTTCCATTATTAGTGACAGGGATTCCAGATTTGTGGGGAATTTTTGGTCCAACCTATGAGAGATGATGGACAAAAAGTTGAAGAAAAGTACTGCTTTCCATCCGCAAACAGATGGACAAACTGAAGTTGTGAACAGAACCATTGTGCACCTCTTGAGAGGTTATTGCAGCAAGCATCCCAAGCTTTGGGATGAACATTTTCACTACATACAACATGCTTACAATCGTGCCAAGCACTCTTCCACAAACACCTCACCGTTTGAAGCTTGTTTTGGTTACTTGCCAAAATCACCTCTTGATTTAATTCTTGAGAAAGATGTTGCCATTGAGGGACATAGTGACATTGACAAAGCTCGTTCATTCATTGAAAGAATTCAACAAATACATTAGCAAATTCAAGAACAGCTTGAGAAGAGTCAAGGCAAGTACAAGGAAAGACACGACAAGCATAGAGTCGATCACAAGTTTCAAGAAGGAGAAGAGGTATGGCTGTACATTAGTAAGGAAAGGATGCAAGGAGAAGGTAAAAAGCTGAAGCCTATTCGTTATGGTCCATTCAAAATCCTCAAGAAGGTTGGAAATAATGCTTTTCAATTAGATTTGCCTTCCTACATGCAAATGTATTCTGTTGTCAATGTGGAGAACTTACGTTTATATGAACCTCCTTTGATTGTTGATCATGAAAATTTTGTTCAGCTGCCATCTATAGAAGATTTCTCGCCAGAATTCTTAGATGAGCTGAAAGAAGATACAATCCTTGATAGAAGGACACGCACCTCAAGAAGGGGCAGTGTAGATTATGTTCGGGTTGGTTTCAAAGGCAGCAAACCGAACAAGGAAAAGTGGATGGAGGTGGAAAAAGTGAGGGAGCTGTACCCTCACCTCTTTAACAGGTAGTTGAAGGCTTTTGGGGTCCAAAAGCTTCCCAATGGGGAGGCGTGATCAGGTGCTCATGTCCTAAGTGTCGTAAAATGCTCAAAATTTAAAGTGCTTAGAACTATTTCAAAGTTGAATAAATGGAAATTTCTCGTCTTCCCGATTCCGGCGCCGCAAACGGTTCAAAAAACGGTCGTCGTATGAGGAAGTTATGGCAAAAAGAAGAATTTGTCCATAACATTAGAAATTTTAATTTTTCAAAAAAAAATTAAAAAAGGAATATTCCGCCAGCACGAAATCCGAGGCAACCACCCAAACATTAAATGTAACTGCAGTTAATTTGGCGGAATTTTGGTCAGGAGCGCCAAATTTGGCAGACCCGCCATAATTGGCGGAGCTATCTGGAGTTAACTAAAGTTCGCTGGAGTTTTTCTAGGGAAAAATTGGAGAAACTTTAAATGGCCATAACTTTGGCTAGGAAAGTCGGTTTTGGATGATTTTTTTTTTTTATTTTGGGTAATTTCGACCTTCTGAAGCCATTGGTGTAGGTCTTATAGCCATCTGAGGTCATTTGCAGAGGTTTTGGAGCCGTGAAAGTTCTAGGAGCCACTAGGGCCCAGTTTTGTGAAGACTGTATAGGGTTATAGGTATCCATTGGAGGTGATCCAATAGTCAATCCTGAAGGATTCAAGTGTTCTGAATCCATTTTTACCATCTATTTCTCCTATAGATGCTTCTATTCATCTGTATTTTCAATTTGAGCATTTAATAAAAACAAGGACAAGCCCGGTTGGGAGCTTTGGACCCAGCAAACGTAGCCCTAGAGGGGGTGAACTGCTTTATCAACTTCTTTTGCATTTGTGGTTGATTTATTTTGTAGAGAAAATTCATTTTAATGTGTTAAACAGTAAAAGGAAATAACTCTGCTATGCTTAAATGGGTCATGAACAGCTGAAAATTTCATGTGTTTTCTTTTTGCAAGACATGGAAATCTTTTAAACATGTATAATTCTGAATTGAATACCTTGCAAAAAAATTTCAAGTAGTTTCAAATTCATATCAGTATGTGCCTCATGCACTTAATCATTGGCCCAAATCCTTTTTACATGGTGTTGCTCCCTAACTTGGCTGCTTCGCCAAACAACCACTCCACGAGCCTTTTTATTTTATTAAAGAAAATCTACCAATTTCCGTCGAAATTCACCTTAAGCCCCTTTCCCGGTATCTCTTCACTATATATGCTATAGGATGGGGTGTCGTGACCACTAGTTAAGCCTGTAGGCACTAAGTTCGTTTAAGGCTTGTTGGGGGACTATTTCCCTTTGTTAACTTGTTTCGTAGCCTTGGTCATCATTCAACACAAAATGACTAAACATAGGCTCCAATTCACTAGTTACTTTACTCGACACTTTCATGAAATACAATTCCAAAAAGGTTACGGGGTTTTGGGCTATCGAGGATGGCCCACAGTTTCCACATGTTGTCCTTTTGCAAACCTCCGCATGTCGGTCCCACTGCTATCCCGTATCTCTTTTAATAAAATTATGGGCTTCTGACCTTCTAGGTTTTCTCTGATACTGCTCCCTTCTCCAAGTGACCCCAACGCTTTCCAATAATTCCAATTCTAAAAAGTTACAGGATTGTGAGGCTATGAGGTTCAAGGTATTTTAGGCCTGCTTCCCAGTTCTCTTCGCAACGCTATTATGAGGTTACGAGATTTTATGCTTCCGGGGTTTCAAGCTTCTAGGATCCTATTGTGCCATACTCATTTAGCACTATTGCAAGGTTTCGGGGTTCTTCTCTTTCTTTGACTTTTGTAGGCACAATTTTGATTGGCTCCATCTCTTGATCTAAGAGACCATTTGTAGACTTATTTATACCATTGGAAAGATATTTCAAAGCAATTTCAAACTCAGTCTGTCCAATGGAGCCTCTAAGCTTATATGTTACTTGGAAAATGGCTTCAAACTCTCTGCACCATTTCTAATCCTTAACCCTTCTTCTATGCCTGTAACCTGCTCCATGAGACATTTTTTTGACACTTGTGCCACCTGCTATTGTCAATTGACATCAACGACAACATATTTCCAACAATATCCCCCTTTAGCATTGATTTCAATACCAATATCAAACAAAACATCCTTGGAAAAACTATCAACTTAAATTGTTTCCTTTGAGTGATGCTCCCCCTGAGATGAACTTCTCTTAGTTGTTTCTGTTGTTGTTATTTTGTTATCATTGACATTTCTCCTTTTACAATGGATCTCTCCTTTCACATTTTTATTTGATTATTATGTATCTCTCCCCCTTTGACATCAATGCAACTACACCAACATGATCCCCCTGTCACCATACTCCTTATGTCAACAATCCTTCTCCGTCATGTTAATCTTGTGGACCTAGCAACTTCATCTTGATATGTTGAAAATAAAACAACTTCATTTCTTCCTCTTGAAGGAAGAGTTAGTGTAGGGAGGCGAGAGGAACAACGCCCAATCTTTGCCTCAAATACTCAAATTGTTCTTTAGGAAGTGGCTTGGTGAAAATATCAGCGACTTGTTCTTTTGTAGGAACATACTCCAACTTCACAACTTGATTTGCAACCTGCTCCCTCAAGAAATGATACTTGATTGGAATATGCTTTCTCCTGGAGTGAAAAATTGGATTCTTGGACATGCTGATTGCACTTGTGTTGTCACATATGATGGGTATAGGTTGATCATAGAACACTTGTACATCCTGCAAGGTTTGCTTCACCCACAAAAGTTGAGTGCAACAACAAGTTGTTGCAATATATTATGTTTCATTTGTAGATAAGGAAATGGAAGGTTGTTTCTTACTCAACCATGAGGCTATACATTCTCCAAGAAATAAAGCACCACCACTTGTTCTTTTTCGATCATCTACATCATCTACCCCATTAGCATTAGTATAAATAGTGAATGAAAAATATTTACCTCTAGGGTATCACAAACCATAGTCCATTATTGCTCTGAGATATCTAAGAATCATCTTGGTTGCTAATATATGGCTTTGTGTGGGGCTGCTTGAAATATTCCAACTATAGCAATGACTTGCATGATGTCTGGTCTTATAACTGTCAAATACAAGAGGATGCCAATGATGGATATATATAAAGTATAGTCTACTATTGGAGATTCATCCATCTTGTTAAGGTTGTAACCTATCACCATTGGAGTGCTCACTAAAGAGAATTCTTTCATGCCAAATTTCTTTAATACATCTTTTAGATACTTTCTTTGAGAGATACAAATTCCTGAGGGGGTCTGCGCAATCTGTAATCCAAGGAAATAGGAAAGATCTCCAAGCATGGACATCTCGAACTCGGCCTTCATATCAGTTTCAAATTCATTAGCAAACAAATCGGAATCACTGATCAATATGATATCATCAACATATAAACCACCATAATGAGTTTGCTATTTTTTTCTTTGACATATAAGTTGTTGTCAATTGCACCTCTTTTGAATCCACACTCGAGCATGTAGTTGTCTAGCTTGGAATACCAAACTCTAGGGGCTTGCTTGAGACCATACAAAGCCTTCTTAAGTCTGAAAACATAATTTGGTTTCTCTGTCAGATGAAAACCTTTTGGCTGCTCCATTTAGTCTTCCTCTTGTAGTTCTCCATTGAGAAAAGAAAATTTAACATTCATTTGATAAATTTTGAATTTCTTAAAGCAATTAAATGGAAAAAACATTCTTATTGTTTCTAATCTAGCAACAATAGCAAAAGTTTCATCAAAATCCAAGCATTCTATTTCAGCATAGCATTTGCATACCAACCTAACCTTATTTCTTACCACTTCTCCATGGTCATTTAATTTATTCTTGAAACCCCACTTTGTGTCGATGACGTTCTTATTAGAAGACCTTGGAACAAGTTCCCAAGTTTGATTTTTCTCTATTTGATCCAATTCTTCATTCATTGCCTTTAACCAATGTTGATCTTGATTGACTTGAACAACATTTTTTGAAAAACCTTGGAGGTGTGATCTTCCACATTATTGGTACCATTTTCTCTTTAATACATAAAGCTTCCTAATATTGTAGAGTATCCATCTTAAAGATGGTAAGTAACATATGTTTATTTTTTTTGTTCTAGTAGTTATTGATACAACCCCTTAAATTATTCATCTTCCATACAATCCTCTCTAAATGCTTCATGAGAAAATAGATCTATATTCATAATAGATCCTAGAGTCATAATATTTGGAGCTGGTGGATTGGATATAAAATAAACCAAATTGTTGGTTGTTCCCATCTTATATTTAATCACTAGATGAAATTCTTGCAAAATTCCCATCTATTTATAGTATCTTACTTGGAGTTTACTCTAAACTTGCAAATGTTGTAAAGGTCGAAGAAAATCATAGATAAGGTATGTTTAAACAACAAATTGTTCTTCAACTTCTTCACAAGTTGAACCAAGGCATGGAGCTCCTTTTCATAGGTAGGGTAGAATCATACTATGCCATCATGCGGCTCCAAATGATAAAAAACTAGTTTCCTCCATTTCATTAACACTACCTTGATACCATACCCACTAGCATCGATCCCTATTTAAAGATAATTCCTACAAGTTAGTTATTGTTAAGACTAAGGTTCAACTAATTTATTTCTTTAATTATTGAGAGGATTTATAATGGGACCAACCCTCTTAAGCTCGCAGTTAATCAATAATTAATGGTATGATTAATTTAATAATAAAATAAACATAGATATTTTGGTTTTGATTGCACATTCAATTAGTGAGTACGGTGGTTGGTGTGAGGGACACCTATCCCGGCCTCGAACTCCGCTCTCCCGCGCTTGGCTTACACCCCAAACCCTCGTTCACCTTGGCATTTTGACATTGTGGTTCTGTTGTTCACTGTGAGGGTTTATCACTGTTACTTTGTGCTTGTTGTGGTTGTTGTAATGGTGCCCGACCTACACTTGGCCACAGGCCCTTCTGCCTGGAAGTCTGGTATCTCTGTCGACAACTCCTTAGCTGTTGACTGTTGGATTTCTCCTGGGCGTTATGCTGGTTGTTTCGTCGATTATCGTGGAGGGTTTCCTTTGTCCTATTATCTCGGTTTTCTCTGTGTTCTTTTGATGTTTAATTGTTTATTGGCTTGCTTAGTCGTTTCTCTGGTTAACTGGTTTCTTTGTTTGTATATTTTGCAGGTTGCAATCACAAGGGACCGGGTCCTCGGCTCTGCTCGTCACTGGGCAAGGTAAGCCCTCTGTCCTTGCTTTATTTCCTTCTCGTAGTTTTCGTCTTTACTAAGGGCAGTCACTCCTTGTGAGCAAGGACTCCCTCTTGTGGCTGCGACCTGGTTATGGGTTCTTCTCCTCGGCACCGTCCACTTCTCTGGTAAGCCTTCAAACCCTCTCCTTTGTTGTTGCATGCTCCTTTGATTCAATTTTGAGTAGTCAAACCTCTAACGCCTCTCTATTGGTTGTGTCTACAAGTGGGTTGTGGCTCTGGACGCTTGCTTCTGCGCCTGTTGCTGCCTGGTGAACTCAGTAGGGTCGCTCCTCATTATTGATTTATGTCTCATTTTGTTTTTGTTACAGTTCCAACGTTCTGGTTGTCTGGTAGTTTGCTTAGGTTTTGAGAGCCTTGGCTCCTCGTTTGTTGTTGGGTTATCTTCGGCTTCACCCTTCTGTATAATCTATTTTGTTGCAACAGCCATAGAGTCTTTCTGGGTATTCAAACCCAGGGTATGTTGTCGGTTGTCTATAATAATACTTGTCCCATCTTGACAGTTGTTGTTATGATATTTTGTAACTTATAACTTATTTTCGTGTAAGACTATTATTTGGAAAAGAAAGAAAATTTTCATATGGCTATGAGTTACCTGTGCATGCAATGCGGTTATTTTAATGTTGAGACTGTTGATCTGTTGAGGGTTTCTCCATGTCGTTTGTCTGCTCTTCATATGCTTGATACTTGTTACTAGCTAGAACTGTGAATTCGCTCTTTGTTATTAGGATGTCTTCGACTGCTTCTAGAACTTTGCTCGAGACACTCTGTTGCTAGATGACTGTTAAGAAATAAATGTTTTGGAAAGAAAAATGCACTATTCTGGTCTGTCAATGCACACAGTAATTTAATGGAAAGAGAGTAATAGCTAGCTGCAAATGGATTCAGATGTTTTGAACAGAAAATTTCTTTCTTTTCTTCTATTCTATCTCATGTAATCGAATCTGTTACATTTGTGGTACATTTTCTTTTAAACTCTTTTGAGACAATTTCACACAATTGTTGGCAGTTACATATGTAGTTACATGGTTATGATAACTGTTCTTTTTTTCTTACTCTGTTGGAATTTTACGAAAGACAACTTGTTAAATAAAATAAAAGAAACAAAAGGTGGCTGTAACAACCTTCAACTAACCATAATGTTCCTAAATGCCATTTTACTAATAAGTTAAAAATGCAAGTCCCTAAATGTTGTTTAACTAACAAATGGAAATGCAAACTAAATGATTAATGTGAACCTGTCCTTGTTAGCAGAGACCAAATACCCCAGCCATGATACCCTCAGCTGGATGCTCCTGCATCAGGATCTCAGGGTAATAAAAATTCATGGCTCCAGTCCATGAGCTCCTCGATTGAATACCCTGAACGTTGTATTTGTCCTACGTCAAGCTAGGAACTGTCCTCGATGGGACGGTTCTTCCACTTGACAAGATACTATAGGTACTCTTTCCTTCGAGTCTGCCTGGCCACCTGAGTATCGAGGATTCTCTCGATCTCAAGGGGCTGAGCTGAAGGCATTTGCCTCATCCATGTGTTACTTCCTTCCTGGGTGTCTCGTTTTGGCCGTGCCAAACTGTCGTCTTCAGGACTGGAAGTGTATGGAAACAAGTCTGCCACGTTGAAAATGGGCGATATGCCTATCCCTGGAGGCAGCTATAATTCATAAGCATTGGCAGAGAATTTTCGCAGAATTTTGCAAGGGCCAATCTTTTTATACTTCAGTTTGTTGTATTCACCCTTAGGGAACCGTTCTTTGCGCAAATGTGCGAGGACTTCATCCCCCACATTAAATTGTACCTCTCGTCGTTTCAGATCTGCCTGCTACTTATACTTTTGACTGTTGTCCTGCAATTTCGACTTTACCTGCTCATGTAGGTCATTCATTGTTTTGGCGAAATCTTCCCCATCAACACTCCGTCTTTCCAATTGTCCTAGATCTCGTAACTCATGTACTTCGCGAGGATGCATGCCATACAAGATCTGAAAAGGACTGTATCCCATGTTGCGAATCGGTGAATCGTTGTAAGCGAACTCTGCCTGGGCAAGTACACGATCCCACATCCGTGAATTTTCTCTGATCAAGCTTCATAGCAGGTTTCCCAAGCTCCTGTTTAGAACCTCCGTTTGTCCATCGGTCTGTGGGTGATAAGCGGAGCTGAAACTTAACTATGTGTCCAACTTCTTCCACAAGGTGCACCAAAAGTGTCCTCTAAATTTCACGTCCCTGTCAGAAACAATGGACTTATGTAGGCCATGCAACCTAACTATCTCCGTGAAAAACAAGTGTGCTATGTGAGTGGCATCACTGGTTTTCTTACAAGAGATGAAATGTGCCATCTTTGAGAACCAGTCTACTACCACCATCACAGAATCGTAACCTCGCTGCGTTCTTGGTAGACCCAAGACAAAGTCCAAGCTGACTGAGTCCCACAGTCTACTCAGAATAGGCAGTGGTGTGTAGAGTCCTGTATTCTGACTGTGTCCTTTCGCCAACTGACACACTTTACACTTGGTTACAAATCGCTGCACATCCCTTCGCATCTTCGGCCAGTAATAAAAGTGACTGAGCTGATCTAAGGTCTTATCAATGCCGAAATGTCCAGCTAGACCTCCGCTGTGCTTCTCCCAGATGATGTTCTCCCTCATCGAACAGTCGGGAATGCATAGTTGTCCTCCTTTAAACAACAGCTTCTCTTGTAAGTTATAGTCCAGCCATGGACTATTATTCCTCAATAAAGGGTTTTGGCAGGCTTCATAAGCCTCCTTGAAATCCGCATTTGTTTGATACAAGTCTATCAGGTGTTCGAAACCCAGTACTTGTACCGTGCTCTCCTGCAAGAGCAAAGCTCTCCTACTCAATGCATCTGCTACCTTGTTGGTCTGTCCATTGATATGCTTCAAGGCAAACGTGAAATTCTGCAAGTACTCAACCCACTTTGCATGCTTGTGATTCAGCTTATGCTGCTGCATAACGTACTGCAATGCATAATTATCAGAAAACAAAACAAATTCATTACCCACCAAAAAGTGTCTCCAATGGTTCAATGCTTGGACAACAACATAGAACTCCTTGCCGTAAGACGAATACTTCTACCTGCTTTCGTTCAATTTTTCACTGAAATAAGCAACAGGTTTGTCTTCCTGGCTGAGTACGACCCCTATGGCTATACCACTGGCATCACAACGGACCTGGAAAAGCTTGTTAAAATCTAGCAATCTCAGGATTGGTCTTTCAGTGATCTTCTTCTTCAACATCTGGAAGCTTTTCTCTGCTGCCTCAGTCCAACGGAAAGGCTGACTTTCCTTTTTAATAGTGTCGAACATAGGTGCACAGATCTCACTAAAATTCCTTATAAACTTACAGTAAAAACTTTCCAACCCATGAAAACTATGTACCTCAAACAGGCTCTTTGGGGATGGCCAGCTAATGATAGTTGCAAATTTCTTTAGGTCCATTTTCAGCTCATTTTTTGCAATCACAAAACCCAAATAAACTAATTCCCTCTGAAGAAAAGAACATTTTTTCAAATTTATCAACAACTTGTTTTGCTGTAACTTCTCCAGCACACTTTGAATGTGTTGAAAATGTTCTTCTCTGGTTTTACTGAAAATCAGTATATCATCAAGATATACAATCACGAACTTTCCAATGAATTCTTTTAACATCTTATTCATCAAGTGCATAAAGGTGCTAGGGGCATTGCTTAACCCAAATGGCATCACTAGCCACTCATACAGACCTTCATTGGTTTTGAAAGCGGTCTTCCATTCGTCCCCTTCTCTGATTCGGATCTGGTGGTATCCACTCTTCAGATCGATTTTCGAGAAATATGCTGCCCCGCTCAAATAGTCCATCATGTCATCCATCCGTGGAAATGGGAACCTGTACCTAATGGTAATATTATTGATGGCTCTCGAATCTGTGCACATTCGCCACTCTCCTCCTTTCTTGGGAGCTAAAACTGTTGGAACTACATAGGGACTTAAACTCTCCCTTATCAACCCCTTATCCAGCGATTTCTGTACCTGTTTCCTAATATCCTCGTTTTCCTTAGGACTCATTCGATACACTACCTTGTTTGGTAGACTAGATCCGAGTATAAAGTCTATGTGATGACAGATACTTCTCTTAGGAGGCAATTTATCTGGCAAATCTCCCACTACATTGTCACTGAACTCGTGCAACATGTTCTAGAAAATCTGCAATTTCTGTGTGTAACAACACTGCTCTTGGCCTCCTTACAACAACATATTTTATCTCATTGTCTTCGATCTATTTCAGAAATTCCTTTCCTCCCACCAACAATGCTTTGGTTCCACTAGTTTCTACTGCTTCTTCCTCCTTGATGGGTACAAGCGTGTGTTTAATCCCATCCTTGACAAACTTGTAACAATTTGTCTTTCCATCATGAACTACCTTTCTGTCATACTGTCATGGTATTCCTAGTAGTATGTGACATACGTCCATAGGCATAATATCACAAATAAACTTGTCCTTGTATCTGCCAATATGGAACTCAACTTCACAATGTTCATCAACCAACAGTTGATGAGCTTTCTGCAACCACAGTGGGGTGCTTCAACCATTTCAAACCCAACTTCTCCACCATCTCTGTGGCAACTAGATTATCCGTGCTCCCACTGTCGATAATCAGCTTGCAACATTTTTCGTGTGACTTACAGACTGTCCAGAATAATGCCTTTCTTTGGGTTTGGTCAGCTGTCTCCTTTGTTGGTTTTAGCAGTACCTTATTCAAAATTAAGGCCTCCCCTATCTTCGGCACATTCTCTACCTCCTGGGGTGGTGCCTCTGCTTCCTCGGGCTATGCAACATACGCTCCTCTTTGTCCAGCCTGTTCTCCTTTAGGACACTCAAAGGATCTATGCCCCCACTTGTGGCACTTGTAGCACTGGTAGGCAGCTCCTCTGCCTCTACCATTTCCCCTTCCTCTCTGATATGGCCTTCCTCCTCTAGTGCTGCCTTCTTTTTCTGTTGTCCCTGAAGTCTTGGAACTGCCGCCCTCTTCACTATTGTTGGCAGCTCTTCCTCTGCCAAAGGATTGTCCTTTCCCTCTGCCAGTTCCTCATCCTCTCCTGGCATTCTTCTTTCTTGTGATCTTCTCTTCTGCCTTTAAGGCACTCTGGTATGCTTCTTCTATGTTCCTTGGAGAAAGAATACTTATCTCGTCCAATATCTCCAGCCTTAGGCCATTCACAAACCTTGTTGTCTTTTCTGGGGTGTCTTTCGTATAACCAACTCTCAAATTCACCCAGTAGAATTCTTCAGTATATTCTTTCACCGTCATTCCTCTCTGCTTCAAATTTTGTACCTATCAATGCAGAGCAATCTGGTAATCTTTGGGTAAAAATCTGCCCTTCATCTTGGCGACCATTCTAGGCCACTTTCTAATTGGTAATTTATTCACCCTTCTTCTCTCTGCTTGGACATTGTCCCACCATAAGGCTGTGTGTCCTTTTAGCTTGGTAGTAGCGTATTTAACTCTCCTATCTTCGCTAACCTCACATTCAAAATATTTGTCCAACAACACTTCTGTGGACAAACTGCCATCGTAATTCGGAATCTCAGGCGTTGGCTTACTGATAGCCAACAAGACTGATCTCAATAACTTGATTTCAGGTCCTTCCTTATCCGATCCATCTGTCGTAACTACAGCTTCTTCTTCACTATCATCTCCTACCTCCGGATCCCTTCTCCTTCTTGCTTCTACTGCCTCCAAACGGGCATTCAGGATCCTAATCTTTTCCTGTAATCCTTCCTCTACTACTCTCCGAATATCTCTCTCACGACCTCGTCTTCCAACTTCCATTTCTTATGAGAAACTCAAAACTACTCTGATACCACAATATGATGGGAATAACCCTCTTAACCTCACAGCTAATCAATAATTAATGGTATGATTAATTTAAGAATAAAATAAACATAGATATTTTGGTTTTGATTGCACATTCAATTAGTGAGTACCGTGGTTGGTGTGAGGGACACCTATCCCAGCCTCGAACTCTGCTCTCCCACACTTGGCTTACACGCCAAACGCTCGTTCACCTTCGCATTTTGAAATTGTGGTTCTGTTGTTCACCGTGAGGGTTTATCGTTTTTACTTTTTGCTTGTTGTAATGGTGCCTGACCTGCACTTGGCCATGGGCCCTTCTGCCGGGAAGTCTGGTATCTCTATTGACAACTCCTTAGTTGTTAACTGTTGGATTTCTCCTGGGAGTTATGTTGGTTGTTTCGTCGATTATCATGGAGGGTTTCCTTCGTCCTGTTATCTCGGTTTTCTCTGTGTGCTTTTGTTTTTTAATTGTTTATTGGCTCGCTTAGTCGTTTCTCTGGTTTACTGGTTACTCTGCTTGTATATTTTGTAGGTTGCGGTCACAAGGGACCGGGCCCTCGACTCTGCTTGTCACTGGGCAAGGTAAGCCCTCTGTCCTTGCTTTATTTCCTTCTCACAGTTTTCATCTTTACTAAGGGCATTCGCTCCTTGTGAGCAGGGACTCCCTCTTATGGCTGCGACTTGGTTATGGGTTCTTCTCCCCGGCGTCGTCCACTTCTCTGGTAAGCCTTCAAACCCTCTCCTTTGTTGTTGCACACTCCTTTGGTTCAATTTCAAGTATTCAGACCTCTAATGCCTCTCTGTTGGTTGTGTCTATAGGTGGGTTGTGGCTCTGGATGCTTGCTTCCACGCTTGTTGCTACCTGGTGAACCTGATAGGGTCGCTCCTCATTACTGATATATGTCTCGTTTTGTTTTTGTCACAGTTCCAGCGTTCTAGTTGTTTGGTAGTTTTCTTAGGTTCTGAGAGCCTTGGCTCCTCGTTTGCTGTTGGGTTATCTTCGGCTTCACCCTTCTGTATAATTTATTTTGTTGCAACAGTCATAGAGTCTTTATGGGTATTCAAACCCTGGGTCTGTTGTCGGTTGTCTATAATAAGACTCATCCCATCTTGATAGTTGTTGTTTTGATATTTTGTAACTTATTTTCGTGCAAGACTATTATTTGGAAAAGAAAGAAACTTTTCATATGGCTATGAGTTACCTGTGCATGCAATGTGGTTATTTTAATGTTGAGACTGTTGATCTGTCGAGGGTTTCTCCATGTCATTTGTCTGCTCTTTGTATGCTTGATACTTGTTACTAGCTGGAACTGTGAATTCACTCTCTGTTATTAGGATGTCTTCGACTGCTGCTAGAACTGTCCTCGAGACACTCTGTTGCTAGATGCCTGTTAAGAAATAAATTTTTTGGAAAGAAAAATGCACTATTCTGGTCTGTCAATGCACACAGTAATTTAATGGAAAGAGAGTAATAGCTAGCTACAAATGGATTCAGATGTTTTGAACAGAAAATTTCTTTTTTTTCTTCTATTCTATCTCATGTAATCGAATATGTTACATTTGTGGTACATTTTCTTTTAAACTCTTTTGAGACAGTTTCTCACAACTACTGGCAGTTACATATGTAGTTACATGGTTATGATAATTGTTCTTTTTTTTCTTACTCTGTTGGAATTTTATGAAAGACAACTTGTTAAATAAAATAAAAGAAACAAAATGTGGTTGTAATAGCCTTCAACTAACCATAATGTTCCTAAATGCCATTTGACTAATAAGTTAAAAATGCAAGTCCCTAAATGTTGTTTAACTAACAAATGGAAATGAAAACTAAATGATTAATGTGAACCTGTCCTTCTTAGTTGAGACCAAATACCCCAGCCATGATACCCTCAGCTAGATGCTCCTGCATCAATTTCCAATAGTTCTTACATTAGTACAAACTATCACGAGTATTTTTTATAGCATGAATGGTACTGCCACAACTATGTATGATGTTATGAACTTTCTTAAATATTTTGAAGATCCCATAAAATTCTAATTGTAAGATATCTTCTAATTATCCAAATTTTGTGAATGTAATTAAGAATACTAATGTTGGATAATTAGTATGGGTCTTATGTCAAAATTTATCATGATGTAAATATTTTTTTAATGTGTGTATTTTTCAAACTGAGGAATAGGGTAGTGTACACAGTTCATGATGCAAAACAAAGATGCTTCACATAGGAACATTGCAAGGGGGACTGAAGAAATACTTCCTAGTTGAATTTATTTGACTAGACCTCATGGTGGTAGTTTAACTACCCAAGCTTCCAAGAAATTATGATGAATGTAAGCAATGGTACCAAACTACCTAAGGTATGTGTTACATGTACACATAATCCCATCAAGGCAGAGACCTAGGGAAAGAGGAAGGGGGATAGTTGCACTCATGTGCATGAGACAAAGGTTTCTGAAGAATAGAGAACAACATAGAGGGAATGAGGAGAATAAAAGAGGATTATTTACTAGATAGAGATTGTAACTCGTGGATTGGGTGAAAATATAGAGAGTAATCAAGGAGCCTTCATCTAAGTATGGGGGCATGAAAATAAATTTTAGGTAATTGTTTGACTGAGGGAAAAAAAATTAAATTGGATAAGGGAATCACTGAGGGAATTCTAGATTAGTCAAGGGTTCCATTTTGTGATGAGCAGGTCTTGGATGACCATGCTTGTTATGTTAAGAGTCCCAACATGGATTTTAAGTGAAATTCCTAAACCCTCAAAGTGAAGGAGAGTGTCCTTCATGTTTCTTACTTGAATTGAAACCTTGAGCAAGTTAAAGATATCAAATAAGTGTATTCACCTCTTATAAATGAAATGACACTAATTTTTAGAACCCTTGGATATTGTTATGATGGTTACTATGCCTATTAGAGGCAACAAAATGTTATGAATGTTGTGAACATTTGAAGTGTATGATTTGGAAATCTATTTAACACTTCATGTACATGGTTATGTTTATTCCTATGTATGTATGTAATCATAATATGAAATTTTATATGATGTCTATGTGACGTGTATTACTCTGGAGCTTAATATATCATATATTTTTTCTTGAATGTTAACTATTGTTTAATGAAGGTGAGATATAAAAGTATTATATGAACAAGTTACCTATGATGAATACAAATGTATCAATTAGTGAGGTGAATGTATAGGTCAATTGATCTCATAGCTCATTATATATTCTATAATGTGAATGGATCTTACCTAGCTAGTTATGGGAGAAATAATTATTATTGTATCCCTATTTTGAATGAGAATATTTGGTAGTTATTCAAAGGTGGGAGACTACTTTCCTTAGAGGGAAGCCACATTGTTGACCCCTTTATTTATGAGAGCTCAAAATTGTAAGTGTGAGGTTCTAGTTTGGAGTCCAAAGGGAAGAGAGCATTCTCATCCCAGTTGGGAGAAGTTAAGGAGATCTGACTGCCATTTTATGTCTCTCTGTTATGAATATGTCATGACGAGGGCACTATTTTGGATTCCTTCATAGGATGGAAAATATTTCCAAGCCTCTAGAAGTTTTTGGGAAAGTTTTTTTCTTTACTAGAGTCGATCTAAATCCTTTAAAATAGACAAAAAATCCCTTTTAGAACTTATAAGAATTAATGGATGCCCCCATTAAATTCCAGTATTAACTCCATGTGTTTTTAAGCTATAGTTCAAGCTATTTGAATGTATCCCATGGTCATATGACTAATAAGAGGGGATGTGACCAAGAGCCTACCTAAAAGGGTTATCGAACCTTCGACTAATGGATGTTGGCCTTTCAACTTTTGGCGTATTAGGAATACATTGAGGTCCATTTGGGAGAAAACCTATAATATTGATAGATCCAACAAACCCATTAGTTAATGTAGACAAAGAGTTAAGGAAATTCTTAAATGTGATTAGGTTACCAAGAAATCACGCATTAGTCAGGAATGAAAACCTATGTGTTGATAAATTTATAGGGTAATGATTAGAGTGATTTCTCTTTCTTTTGATAACTGCTTGTGATGTCTTTTTACTTATCTTACTTATTAACTTCTCTTATTATTATTATGTTTTGGTATCATCAAACAACTACCAAAACAAGAAGAACAAAAACACATAATATAGTTTATAAGCCAGGGCCAAAACCTCTCCACTTGAGAGGAAAACCCATATATCTCTTCTCTTCCTTATAGATTCTTTAATTGATGAATTCCAAGACTGTGAAGCAGGAAAGTGTTCCCTCTGTAGACAAAGGCAACCCCTCTAGCCCTATAGTGGGTCTAGTCACAGCAAGGACAAAACAACAATTAATTCCCTTAAATAGTCATCGTTGGAGGCCTACCTCAAACTGGTGGTTGATGAAGTTCTGTTGCGCTGCCCCAGCTTCCGTTTCCTTCTCCTTAACGAGCAATCAACTTGAAACACCACAAGGAAACAACAGAGTATGTAACCGAGAAACAACAATGATCTATTTACTCATAAATTCAAGAAGTCATGATCTATCAAGTAAATTACATACGAGACATAGGAAATCATCATTAATTGTATTAATGATAAATCAAGAGCAAAGCTTACAACCAAGTCTTGACGTCGCAAGCCTTCTCAGAGGATCCAACCAGTATGTTTCTTCAAGCATTCACTCTCAAAGATGGGTCTCCCAAACAACAATATATATCTTTCTCTCATTCACAAGCTTTAACACAAGGTTAAGGGAACTCCACACCTTCTTGCAAACTATGTAGAAATCCCACACTTGTCATACTCACACCAAAACTATCTACCAAACTCAAAAGTAGCAACAGCACTGTACAACCAAAAAGAACTAGCAGATGATAGCAATGGTGAGTGATTTTATAGGAGAAGGAGTCTCCATGAAATGAGGGAGTGGGAGCTTATACAGCGACACAAAAGATGAAACTACCATGCCAGAGGGGGAAGGGCGACCCAAACTTTCCCAACAACTAGGTCTAGAGACATCCAGAAGGCCAACTATTGGAACAAATTCGCCCAATATAGATCATCGTTGGTCGTTAACTAAGCTTTGGTGCCAACATCGCTAGGAAGCAATGTATGCAGACCGACCATCACTAAATATAGCTAATAGCTTCACGCTGGGGCTTGAAATCCGACCATCATGGGAAATAGGTGTACTCCCGCGACGGGGTCGTGATAGGACTATTTATGACAGGGGTCCGTCGTGTGTATTAAATGTATTCTCGCGATGAGGCAGAAAACTTAGGAAATGAGGGTCAATTGGCAACATAAGAGAGCATTTGTTTAATATGAGTATGATTTACTGGACACATGACAGAGTAGAAGGACTGGGGTGAAGGCAGTGACAAATTACTGTGTAACAGATGCCCTGTAAAGCATGAAGCCTGAGAGAGTGGGAGGGGTGAAATGCTTTACAAAACTGTTTGAACTGGAACACCACCCGGAAGAACCTGCAGGTGCAAGTACAACGGATATCTCTGATAGTCAAATACATGTAGTCCAAGCATGGGCGCATCCATCTAAAAGACATACGAACTTGGTCTATGGTATGGACACAGCCACCCAGCTAATAAGACCATGATAATGATAAAGGTATGGTCACAGCCATCCATGAAGACTCAGGTATGGTCATAGCCATCCATCAAAGAGTCATGTATGTAATCACGAAGCAATCCACGTAGCCCGAACATATGTAATCTTAGTTCGGGGTCTTGAAACCCAACCGATCATAGTACAAATTCTAACATGCGAACAAATGTGCTGAAGTCAAGCATGATAGAAAGTCGCTTGGTTACCGGTCAATGATGAAAACCGTTAGCAAGCGCGAGAGAAACCACCAAAAATTCCAATGGCTCTCAAGGTACTATCTAGTACAATCTACTAAGTGTGAAAAATGAGCTGAAGTTGAACACTCGTGGAATCACCCAATTGACGACCAATGATGAAAGTCGATCATCAAGCACGAAGAACTTGCCATTAAGGCATGCAAGCTCCAAGGTACCAAAGGGGATCTCTAGATCAGTTTCCTGGATAATGAGTTGGCATCGATAGGAGACGATCCATCGCAGGAGGGCCATAATATTTCCCTCATCAACGACACGAGATAAGGAACAAGTGGTAGATGGTGAAGCAGAGTATCAGAGGAGGAGGTAAGGGTGTGAACTGTAGAAGGATTATACTCTTGAACATATCAGTGACACTACTCCCGAAGGTGGCAGCACTCAAGTTCCAAGGGATTGGAGGCTCGATGGAGACAACATGGATCTGATGGAATGAGGTTAAATGGCAACCCAAAACCCCAGAAGGCCAAATGACGATGCACAAATATCCCAACCTGAAAAGAAGCAAAAGTGTCGATGTTCAAGAGTGATTAGCTGCCACAGGTAACTAATGATGACTACCAAATTTCCCCCACCATTTCTAGCGAGTACCCAAATTATTTTTGAAAACAAGCTTGAAGGGGATAGCATATGCTTGTAATATAAGTTCGTCCTTCAGACGAATCCAACCTAGTGATGGTTTAACGAGCCCTAGGGAGGAGAAGCTAGAGTCTTGTCATGGTGACGAGTCCAATGTCATCAGGTTCTAACGAGTCCGACACAGGCAAAACTCAGAGTCTTTTTCATGTTTAGAGAGTTTGAAAAAGACACGGAAAAGAAAACTCTAGGGGGGTCCTTTTTCATATATTTGTGTCTCTCGAGTCCAAAAAAGTATAAAACAATACTTGAGAGAACCACTTGACCATTACGATCAAGGAATACTTTTCGCAACTAGTGGCCTTGATTTGAAAAAGTAGAAAAGTGATCGAAGACACGTCGTTTCGTAACTAGTATCGAACCCGAAACGACAAAGGTCCAACGATCTTTTCACATTTATACGGTCGGAAAAGAGCTCAAAGTGGACCGCCTTTTATTCCATTTAATGAGTCAGAAGGGTAAAATCGACAATATTTTCGTCTTTTAAGTCGGAAAAGAGCGTTAAAGAAGACCTTTTTTAAAATGTGGACCAAGTGTATACAAAGTATGGCATAATCCCGCCACCTGTAGCTCTGCAAAAAAAACTTCAAACATAAGACCCATTCTACATAAAAAAAAAGAGTATATGCGTGGATACAAGGGCAAAAACTCAAAACCCTAAAATAAAAGGAAAAACCCAAACTATATAGTCTAATTTTTTAATTTTTTGAAGAAAAACACTATAAAAGGAGGTATGGTAAGTTTATTTTTACCATTTACCTTTGTGAGTTTTACCTTGGCATTTGGAATCCAAAACTGAGCAAATTCCTGAGTTCTATTCCGGCACTGACGGTCAACAGTTTCGCCCGAGGTCTTCACCAGTAAGTAATCTCTCCCCCACGCTCCATTTCAAAGCTTTTTTCATGTAATTTGGTGGTAGATAGATGGTTTTTGGGCGAATTTTGAAACCCAAATTCACCTCGCGGTCGTCGCGGAAGATCCGTTCAGGTTAGTGACAATCGTGATTGTTAACACTGGCTACCATCGGGATCATCGCGGGATATAGATGTACTCCAATGACGGTCATCGAAAAAAACAATGATTGACCTCGAGCCATCACTGCTATTTTAAAAACAACATTGACAATGCCATAAAGTCAAAGTTTTTCATAATTTATATGTTTAAGCTTATTTAACGTGTTCTAATTAATTTTTTCTCTAACGCAGGACAAAATGGCTTTTGTGTGACAAGAGAGAACTCATGATGATAATGACGAACAAGATTTTAATGATGTCGGGTGCCGAAGAGCCCTTCTTGAGTGCGGATTGCTAAAATTCGTTCCTCACTCCTCATCTCCGGGCGCAACTTGACATACTAGAGCCGATAAACCGCTCCTGGAACCCAATGGATGGGAAGCTCATCATTCGGGGCAAAGACATTGAATTTGATGCCACGAACATATATTTTCTGACTGGATTGTCTCGCCGTGGCAAGAGGCCGATCTTAGAGGGCCAACGAGTGCAGGGCGAGACTTTAGACATGCTGATAGCACGGGTGTGCCCAGGGGCACGCAAATCATCCACTAGCGGGAAACTACAAATCCCGACAGTGGAAGACTTGACTCTTCGCTCCGTACTATTCATGGTGACGAGGACGGCGGGCTCCCAAGCCCAACATGAGGCCACAAAGACCCATCTCCAGTTAGCTCTCGAGTGCCTCAACCCGACCATGTATAACTGGGCAGAGGTAGTGGCTATTAACATGAAGAGACAGCTAACGAGGTGCCGGCATGGGGAGGTGAAATAGTTCGGGTATGGATCTATCCTGATACCTCTCATGCTAGAGCGGGTACTGATTCTTCAACTACGGGACATGGACTTATAGGTACCTGGGCCACGAGAGACTCACATCACTCGTTGGGCACATGTCATGCCGTGAGGGGGCGGTGGCTGAATGGTATCATGGGGATGTTGTTTCGAGAGTGGCTAGACCAAAAAAAGGTCATAGTAGAGGACTGGCCATATGCAGGCATAGATTTTCATGGAGAACCCGACATGCTTCCTGTGGGCGAGCAGTAGGATGAGGGAGGTAAACACTCGATCGAAACACCAAACTATTTATGTTTTGATTTTTTATGATGTTTTTGGGTTTTATCATGCATATGTCTCAATAATGTCTCTTATGTTACTTGCAGATGTGGGACCAGAGAGGCCGGTAGGACTAGCTCCTAAGGCACGGAGGGACCCGCAGGGCAACATGGAGCTGGCCCTGGTTCGCCCTGGTGGCAATGCAGTGGAGGAGGTAGCCCGTAACCTTGAGGGCCTGACGGATGGGATCCTAGATTACAGGGGGATCGAGGAGGTCCCTGTAGAGTACTAGAGACATACTGTCGGAGTGCCACCTAGGATGCATAGGCTCTTGAGACGAGTCGCACGAGCAGTGGTCTGCTATAGGGAGCAGAACCCACCGCAGTAGATACCTAGGTTTTACTTTCTGCTAATTTTTGGAGAGACATGTGTCTCGGATGTATGGAGAGCATAGACTCTATTTTTGACATATATACTTATTTTTTGAGCGCCTTGGTGCGCCACACGAGATATATATATACATATTTCTATGGTTCATTATTGTGTTTTAAATGCTTCTATACATTTTTTTGATTACATGTTGCGTAAATGTCTGTCTAATACATGATTTGCTAATGCATCAGTTAATGTGTTTAATATTCTTGGAATGTGTTGATATGTAATAAAATCAAAATTTATTTCCAATAATTTAACACGTAAATACAACCTTAAAATCCGATGATCTCTGACAGAATAACGCCCGTTAAGCTGGTGGACAACAAGTTGAGAATCCAGATTCACAACCAATGCACGAATATCGAGGTTGACAACCTCGGTCAGTAATTCAATGACAGCACTATATTCAGTGACATTGTTTGTGGTGCAACCCAGACAAACACCTTGAAGGTCTACTAACTCACTGTGAGGATCGTAGATCACCCACACCGTAGAAGAAAGGTTCCGGGTACTGTGGCAGGCACCATCAGCGAAACCAACGTAAGGTGTACCAGACATCTACACAAGAAGCAAAAAACACAATAAGCCATAATTATGCCTACACACCAAGCCAAACATGAAAACACACACTGACAACAGACCTACTGAAAACACGCGTATGTAAAAATCAGATGCACGAGATTCATGCATAATATTTTTTCAGATAAAGCCCATTTCAAGGCTTATCTAGAGGATTCCCTTCGTAATCGATCATCTCATAGGCCCCTTTTTGCAAAACACGTTTTACAATATAAGGCCCATGCCACATAGGCTTGAATTTGCCTGCCCCCAGCTTATCATTTGCTTGATCATAGAGCAGGACTAAGTCTCCTTCAACAAAAGAACGAGGATTGACAGCTTGGTCGAAGTGAGTTTTCACTCTCTTCTTCTATGCTTCAATGGCTAGAGAGGCTAGTCGACGAGTCTCATCTAATCGCTCTAGGTAAAGAAGACGTTCTTCTACCGGAGTAGTGTTTGGGAGAAATTCGACGGCTAATTTAAGAGAAGGGATCTCACACTCAATCGGAAGGGTAGCCTCCAGACCATAAACCAATTGGAATGGGGTGAACCCGGTGGCATCCTTCATTGAATTTCGGTAGGCCCATAAGGCGGAGAACAACATCAAATGCCAATTGGACTTGTGCATGCCGATGGTGCATTGAAGCATCGTGACCAAAAATTTTTTGACAGCTTCCACTTGGCCATTGGCCTGAGGATAGTATGGTGTTGAGCTATCATGCCGCAAGCCCATCTAGGTTGTTAACTCATTCATCATGTTATTACGGAAATGTTTGCCGTGATCAGTGACGATAGCCTGAGGGACTCCAAATCGTGAAATGACATAATTGAATAAAAATTGTGCCGCTGTTTGACCGTCATTGGATAGTGTAGGCATCGCCTCGGCCCATTTCATGAAATAATCGATGACAATGATGATATACCCATGCCCCCTGGCCGAGCGAGGGTTACAAGTCATATAATCAATGCCCCACTTGGCAAAAGGGACGACAGTAACGATAGGGTACAAAGGAGCAGGAGGCGCGCACATCTTCCGTTGGTAGACTTGGCACTCGTGGCAAGAGCGGACGACGAGAATGCAATCCTTAAAAATAGACGACCAAAAATAACTAGCATGGAGGATCTTCTGAGTAGTAGCATATCAGGACATATGACCACCACAGGTGCCAGAGTGGTAGTCATTTAGAACTCGTTCAGCTTCCTCGAACGTCAAACATTGGTGGAGAACACAGTCGGTGCCGAGATGGTACACGGTGTCCCTAATAATGTGATAAGGTTGAGAATGACGGCGAATCCGTCGCCGAGCATCCTTGGACAAATCTGGACGAAAAGAGGATGTCTGAAGATAGACAATAATATCCCTGTACCAAGGATCGAGGGTGCTAATCAAGAACAGAGATTCATCCGGAATATGGTCCTCTAACCAAGAGGGTGTGGTAACAGATGGTAGGGAGCAAAGCAGCTCAGCGAAGACAAGGGACTTCTTAAACTTGGCTATAGTAAACTCCAAGTCAAACTCTTGAAGGATGACAATCCATTTTGAGTATTTTCCCCCCAATAACTGACGTGACAGGATGTACGTCATCGGGTTGCAATCAGAAATCTCCGTCGTGGTGCGCAATAATATATAGTGGTGGAAATGTTGGAAAATGCAAATAGCGGCCAATGCTAACTTCTCAAAATAGGCATATCGAGTTTCTGTATCTAGTAAATTGCGATTGAGATAGTAAATGATGTGCTCAGTACCATCATCATCATCTTGGACCAGAACCATCCCGATGGTGCTATTGGCAGCGGCTAAATAAAGAGCATAGTCATGGTGATAATCAAGCGGATGTAACAACAGAGCAGAAAAAAGGAGGGCCTTGAGGTTCTCGAATGACTCTTATGCAGTGGTATCCCAAAGAAAAGGGATGTCTCGCTTTAATAACCGCATATAGCCTTTGGCTACTTCAACATAATTCGGAATGAAACGACGTAGAAAATTTGCTTTACCCTGCAGACTCTGCAATTGCTGCAAAGAAGCAGGGGGAGGGAGATTCAGGATGGCTTCAACTTTAAGGGGATCCAGACGGATACCCTCCCGGGAGACGATGAACCCAAGAAGTCTGCCAGATTCCACGCAGAAGACACACTTATGCAGATTAAGACGGATACAATAGTGTCGACAGTGAAGAAAAATTTCGCGAAGGTGGTTTGGATGGTCTTGGCGTTTCGCTGAATGAGCCGAAAGGTCATCTAGGTAAGGCTGCACAATGTGTCGAATATCATGAAACGTGTAAGACATTGCACGTTGGAAGGTAGCACCGACATTTTTTAAACCGAATGGGAGCTTTTTATAAGCGAAAGTGCCCCATGGACAAATAAAGGCGGTCTTGTGTTGATCCGCAGGCGAGATATTAATCTGGTTATAACCAGAAAAGCCGTCCATGAATGAATATATCTCACTCCCGACACACTCATCAATGAGCTGGTCAATGAAAGGTGTAGGGTAGTTGTCTTTGGGACAGGCACAATTAATGTCGCGATAATCAACACATACCCTAATAGTTCCCTATTTTTTAGTCACAGGGACAATATTAGAAACCGAATCTGTGAGCGGGATAGGGTAAATAAAGCCTACTTTAAGAATCTTTTCGACTTCCACTTTAATAGCTGCAGCCTTCCAGGGGTGCACGGGATGTAGATGTTGTTGAACAGGTTTGGCACTTGGATATGTAGGTATTTCATGCACCACGATGCTAGGATCGATGCTGGGCATCTCTTCGTAAGACCAAGCGAACACATCACGAAATTCGTGAAAAATATCAGTATAAAGCTGAATCTCCTCCAGAGTACAAGTTACTCCAACATGAATGTGCTCGACAATCCCTGGTTTAATAGAGATGTCAATTGGTTGAGTTTGCATAATGTTCCCCATGTTCCCTTCAGAAGAAACTTGATGAATTTGGATGGGTGTCTGAAGGGGTTGGGAGGGGAGACAAGGAGCAAACTGCTCAAGACAAGTAAGCATTTCCCGATGGGTAGGGAGAAATGAGGAACGATGGTGATGATCAGACCAAGGGGGTTCCTCAAAAGACATAGTCTCAATAATCACTTCATCAGAAGGAAAAATTTCCTGTAAAGGGTCTAAAGAAGTGCCATCTTCGAGCCAAGGGGATTGAACGTACGAGTCGAGAGGCTTGCTCGAAGGAGCAGGTTTAGGAAACGAAGCCGATATAGAAACAATTTCGATGTATTTGAGCTCAACAGGACTTAACGGCATCTCATCGCCCCAGGATTCTATCTAATCAATAGGAGGAAGAACCCAAGGATCAGAGCGAACAGAAATCATATTAACAAGAGCGATGTTGGGAGGTGGGAGTGAAAAAGCACCCATGAGGGCAGGATCTTTAAAGAGTCCAGCACCCACAATCTCATGTGGGATGGAGGTATGCTCCACGAAAGGCACGTTGCCATTGGAGGAAGAAGAGGCGAAGAAGGACAACTGGTCTACCATGACAATCTTCCCTTGATGATGAAAATGAATGACACGAAATAGAGATGAAACCATGGCTCGCATGGCATATGTCCAGCTTCGTCCTAAAAGGAGGTTGTAAGTTAAATTGGCATTGACAACTTTGACCTCCACTTTGACCATCTTCCCTTCCAAAGTAATAAGCTGACACAAGAGTATACCATAAGGACGAGACTCTCTCCCATCGAAGGCTTCCAAGGTAGTGGGAGACTGACTCAAAGTTGGAGAACCGATAGCCTTCCAACAAGCAACAGACATAATGCAAGTAGAAGCGCCTTCATCAATGACTGTGTGGTGGATAATTTTAGAATTGATGATGAATTGAATAAGGAAGTCAATTTGGTGAGGCAGTCTTGGTACATGACTGTCTAAGTCAAAAGTGATCATGTCCAAGTTGTCCAGGTCAATGCCACCGATGGCCAATAAAAATGACTTCCTCTGAGAGGGGCAGCTTTGGAGGACCTCTAATGCGGACATAGCTGACGGAGCATGGGCTAAGTCCTCAACGATGCTATAGTGTTGTGCATCATGAGCATTAGGGTTGTAAGAAGACTTCCAGAGTACCCCTTTAGGAGGAGGTCAGATGACTACCTCAGTACTAGGTCGCTCGATATGGAGTGGACCAGAGCTGGACGAAGGAGAACTAGAGGGGACCTCAGTTTCCTTCCCGACAGGCAAAGGATATTCTTTTGACAGAGTAGTAATTTGGATGGGCATCGTCCCAGCCATAAATACCTGAGAACCAAAAGGAGAGGAGGATTGAGATGGATTAGCCACCATTTGAGTTTGCTGCGAGGGAAAAGGCTCTTTGAGAATAGTAGGAGTCCTAGAGGCACCTTTTAACAAACGACTAACTTCAGACCGCCTCGGGCAATCTTTAGTATAGTGATCCTCATCAAAAATAAGGCAAGGATACTTAGGCTTGCGTTTGGCACCTTCCTTGGGTGGAGGTTTAGGGGAATCTTGCTTCGGTTGATCGGCCTTATTCTTTCCTTTTCCCTTCTTCTTTCCTTTCGAAGCTTTGTCTGCCGTGGTGGACTGAACGGTGTTAACCTCAAAAGTGTTACCAGAATTGGATATGGCCTGAGAAGTGTTTTCATTCGAAGCATTCGGCTTTTGCTTCCCAAGGTTCGCAGAAGATTTCTTAGAGGACATATTGACAGAACTGATGACACTGTCAATAGATGGTGTTGATGGGGCTTTAGAAGTTCTGGGTCTCGGAGCATCAGGCAAATAATCATATAATGTACCAGACTGTGAGTAAACCAAGTCAAGGTACTGAGCATGCGCAATAGCTTGCTCTTCAGTTACACATGTCCCCATAGCAATGTCCCGGGCTATGGGACCGACAAATGAGGTTGTGAACCAGTCAGTCAGAAGCTGATCGGGAATCCAGAACTTAATCAAACAGCAACGTCTCCTCCATTCATGGATATGATCAGAGATATGCATGGCCGTGTTCTATTTTAAGGATGTCAGGAGATGTGTGCCTATTTCATATCGAATCGGCAACTGAAAATGATTTAAAAATACCATGGCCAGCGAGTTAAAATCCTGAAAAGATCCGTGAGCTAGCTCAATATACCATTTTGCGGTAGAGCCAGTGAGAGTCCGTTGAAAAAGGCGGAGCTGGATCGAATCATCAAGCCATGAATTTGACGAACACCATAGATGATAGGTCATGACATGAGCTTGGGGATCTTCTCCAGATTTACCATCAAATTTGGGACAATCACCTGAAATTTTAGTTGGAACCAGTGGCCAGTACGGATTATGAAGAATGGGATCATTTGTCAGTTTGGACACATCCGGTAATTCCAACATCGCTAAAAAAGGTAATTGAGGGTTAAAGGACATCTGAGGCCGCAGGTAAGAAGTAGCACCAGAGTTCCATCCAGTTCCTTGTTGCCCCCATTGATTTTGTCTGGATGGATTTGGCCCATAAGGGTTTTGTCCGTAGGGATTTTGTCCATAGGGATTATAACTGTAACTGGACGGTTGACCCTGGATTTGACCCCTAGCATTCCACTGATTACCAACTTGGCCTGCAGGAGCAACATATGGTTGCTGGAAATTCTGATAAGGATTAACCTACAGCTGTTGATAATTTTGGTATGGGGCAAATTGAGTTTGCCCTTGGGATTGCTGAAAACCATAAGGCGTCTAGGCTCCAAACTGAGACTGGGGACCAGGCTGTGTTTGATAAGTAGGTTGCATTTGAGCTTGGAGACCGGATTGGGTCTGGAGCCTAGACTGGGGCTCAAAACCGGGTGGAGCTTGAGAAGCAACGAGCATTTGAGTGCCCGGTTGAGCAGGCCCAGACGAATGTCCTTGAGAAAATTGAGGTTGAGCCATCTGGCTAGAAGGTTGGCCTGATTGAGGTTGAGGTTGGCCCATCTGCCCAGAAGTTTGAACTTGTTGGGTATTGGGTTGACCTTGCGCAACCGAAGGTTGTCTAGACTGACCGGATGGTTGAGTAGGTTGGACAATTGGTTGGTCTTGTTGAATTTGAGGCTGACCAACTTGTCCAGAAGGGTGGCCTTGCTGGGTACCAGGTTGGCCTTGTTGAATGTAAGGTTGTCCTGGGTTACCAGAAGGTTGCCCGAAGTATGTGAAAGAAGACCCATCGAAGGCCGAAGGTTGTCCCTGAATGGGTTGTCCTTGTGGGCCAACAGGTTGCCCCAAATAAGGTTGCCCGTAGTACGGCCGTCTGTAAGACGGTTGACCCTGATAGGGTGGACCTTGAAAATTTGAAGATTGTGCTTGGCCACCACGATAAGTCGTGGTACCCCAAGCGACAGATAATGGAACCGAGATCTTAACCATAGGCTGAGATGCTATGGGTCCAGGGTGGTAAATATGGGCTCCTTGAGAATCATAATAATGAAATGGATTTTGTGGATCCGGATTCTGAAGAGCTTGGAGATATTGATCATATGCCCCCCCTGCTGGAATGGAACTAGAAGAAGGTGGGGCACTAAGGCTAGGGTCAACAATCCCAGATGTGGGTGCCGAGGGGCCACTATTTGAAGGACCTATTGAAGGTCCGGTGACAGTGGTCACAACTGAAGATGCAGTGACGACACTAACAACGGGGGCTGAGGAAGCCACACAAACGGTTGGAATAGTCGGGACAGATGTGACAGTTACATTGTGAATCTGGGAAGTAAAAGATCCCGAAGTCAGAGTGACAGTACGAGACCACATGGAACTTGTAAGGGGAGACCTAGGACCTATGATATCAGCTAGAGCATTATAGCATAGAGGCAACATGATACCAAGAGAGGCGACATGGAAGGGTGAAGTTTCTGTAAGTATAGGAATTTCACCACTTGCAATAAAGGACTCTTCACTTGTGACAGGGTTCATCTCATCCATGTCAGAAGAAGACATTGGGACCGAAACGCCAGGAGGAGTAAGGGGAAAGTATTCTTCGGAAGGCTCCCAAATGGGATTCCAATGAATATCGTAAGACTCGTCTTCCGGAGCGTGAGAGTTAAGCAGTTGGATACTCAGAATAACAGGAAGAGTATCACTAGCAACTGGTACCTTAGGAGCGACAGAAGATGGAGATCCTTGGCCGCTTGGAATGGGAGACAGGATCAGTGATTTCTCTAGGATTATTTCACTCAAAATCCCTAGGGAAAACTAATCGAGTAAGGAAAAAAAACCCTACGCAAACTAAAACGCAACAATATCTAACAGGGTAAGTGTGAACGTGGCCAAATAAATTTTAAGACACAGGAACAGAACTTTACCTTTTCATCTTTAAAGAGTCGAGAAAAGTACGAAAATATGACTCTAGTCGCCTTCGAATATTTAATGAGCCTGAAAGGACAAGTGCTCAGATCGAAATTTTCTTTTAAGGAGTCCGAAAAGGAACGAAAGTGACTACTCTGGAGAAACTATGCAAAAGGTTTACCAAACAACCGTAAAACTGCATATACACCTTGGCGATCATATGAAAACCAAGGACTTTCCGTACGATAGTCAATCTTCTTGAATGCTATGTTCGGTGCGTTACGGTTTGCAAGGCGGCAAACATAGCTTCCTAGGGATATAGGATGATAACCTAGTGGGGTCTCCCAACATATACTCGACGGTACTGGGAGCACAATTCTGTACTAGACCGCTATTGAGTCACAGAAGGAGGAATCACCCAACCTTAAGTGAAAACAATAGTGACTAGGTTTAACGACGCCGAAGCATGTCTCTAGCCTAGACCTCTAAATAGTGTGCGTTATGTTCCAATGCGTTGTTAAGTTCATTCAATTCATTTTAGAGTTGATCTTGAATTATGTTTCAGTTTCCAGGCCTTACCGTATGTATACAAAAACCTAGGATGCAGCTAGAATGAGTAAAGCATCTTTTACTTCAATGAACACCTACCTACAGGAGGGTAGAGAGATCATTCCCAAACCAAGAAAACCAAGATAAGCTAAGAGACACAATGCATAAACACATCAACCCTACAGTGCATGGATACTACTGATGATAGATTTTATTATTTTCTTTCCAATATGCAAACTCAAAATGCAAATACACTTTCACTTTCGTATACTAAATGAATGCAGTCTTTTGATTTTGATTGTTTTGAATTTAAAAGAAACAAAAAAGCAAGTGTAAAACTGGTCGATCCAAAAAATTGTGATCTATGTTCAGTAGTGAAAAGAAATCGAATCAATACCAAAGATTGGTTCAATAATTGTCACTAAAAATCAACTAGAAAGAAACAAGCAATGGAGAAGCCTCAAACAAATCAACAAGAAGGTTGCAAATGAACCTTGGGAAAACAAGAAACCAAGTCAAATAATTCAAGAATTTGGAAAAACTAGGTCACAAAGCCAAAAACACAAGATCCATTCAATAAAACCAAAGAGAGAGCACCTTAACCGTAAGTAAAAAAAATAAGCTAATGGGCAAGAGAAAGATAACAGGGCATCAACAGTACTGGTGAATTCAGGAGGTAGAATTGAAAAAACAACTCTACAGGAATTGTTACGGGCATAACACCAGCAACTAGGGACAATCAACCACTAGCTGTAGCAATAGAGCGACGTCGTCGCGAGAGAACACATCTCTTCCGCGATGGGCTGATTTCAGGAATCATCGTGACTGTATGATAGGATTCAGCGACGCACAGGACTTTACAACAGAGACAAGGCGACGTCGGCGCGACTATTAAACTTTTTTCAGCGAAGATCTTAAAAACAATGAAAGATAAACCAAAAACTCCCAAACAAAGACCAGCCTATTCCACAAATAATAAAGGGATTTCCCAAATTGACCCAGGTGACCCAAAAGACTGATAGTTTGCCCCAAAATTCAAGAGACACTAAATCAAAACCCAAACAAGAGCAAACAAGAGAAGAAACATGTAAAGGACTCCCCAACGGAGTTGCCAACTTGTGAAGCAGGAAAGTGTTCCCTTTGCGGACAGAGGCAACCCCTCTAGCCCTAGAGTGGGTCTAGTCACAGCAAGGACAAAACAACAATTAATTCCCTTAAATATTCATCGTTGGAGGCCTACCTCAAACTGGCGGTTGATGAAGTTCCGTTGTGCTGCCCTAGCTTCCATTTCCTTCTCCTTAACGAGCAATCAACCTAAAACACCACAAGGAAACAACAGAGAACATAACCGAGAAACAAAAATGATCTATTTACTCATAAAGTCAAGAAGTCATGAGCTATCAAGTAAATTACATACAAGACATAGGAAATCATCATTGATTATATTAATGATAAATCAAGAGCAAAGCTTACAACCAAGTCTTGACGTCGCAAGCCTTCTCAGAGGGTCCAACCAGTATATTTCTTCAAGCATTCACTCTCAAAGATGGGTCTCCCAAACAAAAATATATATATATCTCTCTCATTCACAAGCTTTAACACAAGGTTAAGGGCACTCCACACCTTCTTGCAAACTATGTAGCAATCCCACACTTGTCACACTCACACCAAAACTATCTACCAAACTCAAAAGCAGCAGCAACACTATACAACCAAAAAGAAGTAGCAGATGATAGCAATGGTGAGTGATTTTATAAGATAAGGAGTCTCCATGAAATGAGGGAGAGGGAGATTATCCTTAGGGCAAGCAACACAAAAGACGGAACTACCATGCCAGAGGGGGAAGGGCGACCCAAACTTTCCCAACAACCAGGTCTAGAGACATCTAGAAGGCCGATTGTTGGAACAAATTCACCCAATCTGGATCATCGCTAGTTGTTAACTAAGCTTTAGCTTTAACATCGCTAGGAAGCAATGTATGCAGACCAACCGTCGCTAAAGATAGCTAATAGCTTCGCGCTGGGGCTTGAAATCTGACCGTCGCGGGAAACAGGTGTACTCACGCGACGGGGTCGCGACAGGACTGTTTATGATAGGGTCCTATCGCGTGTATTAAATGTATTCTCGCGACGAGGCAGAAAACTTAGGAAATGAGGGTCAATTGGCAACATAAGAGAGCATTTGTTTAATATGAGCATATTTTATTGGACACATGACACAGTAGAAGGACAGGGGTGAAGGCAGTGACAAATTACTATGTAACAAAGACCTTTAGACCAAGACCAATACCTTCCAAAACCAAGTCCAACCTTTCCAAATGATGTGCTTTCCTTGTACAATTCAAACCCAGTAAAATCATTTCCAAAAACACAACTTAACCCCAACTGTAGAATTTTGGCCCCCACTGCAGACTTGAAATTTTTGGCCCTCTTGCAATTATTGTTGCAACAAGTATCAACTTATTTTAGCCTCTTAGGGATTCCTTAGGCCTTCTCTTAGATGTATCTGACTTCTGAAGCTTGAGGATGGCTTCTTGTGCCCTTCACTTAACCTTCTTTCCTTCTCTTCTTCAAGATCAAACTTGTAAAGGAAAACTCTAGATCTACTGTAGAAACCCTAGCCTTCCTTCGCATGTGTGAGAGAGAGATAGCCCAAAACCAAGTCTTCGTCGTCCTCTTCCTTCTTGTTTCCTTTTTCTTCTTCTTACTTCACTTGAATTAGTGAGAGAATGCATGTGTTGCAAGGAGGTTGAGTTCCCTCCTGTATATAGGCTTCTCAAGGTGGACATCGCTCCTTCCATTAGGACAAATTTCCAGTTACCAAGTTGACTTGGTCTTGAATGGTATTTTGACACTTTTGAAGACAAAAATAATTTTTTTTACAAATTACAATGTGCTTGAAGGGGTCTTCAACCTATGACAATGAAACTTTTGACTTATTGACCTAGGACAATCCTTAGAAGCACTCAATGGGTGCTTGACCTATAAAATAAAATACCTTGAGCATGGAACCCATGCTCCAATAATAATAATAATTTTCTTTCATTTTAAATCTTACAAGAATAAAAAAGTAAATATCATATTTAGGGAGACCGAACCTAGTTACACATTTTTCAACACTCCCTCTTAACTAGGTAGGTATTCATAAATGGTATGTGGACATTCTCAATCTGAAGATGTCTCATAAGAAGAGTTGGATTGGTAACCCATCTGTTTAGCATCATATCAACAAACATTGTCACATGGCAAGGACTTGACTATCAACTTTATCTCTCCACAAGATTAGAGCATAATTTTGGTGAGACTAATGATTTATAGACAATGTCATCATTGTCTCTCAAGGTACATACCCCACTGGGGTGCATTGAGTATGACCTTCTTTCGACTATTCTTATCTTGGATAGCTAGTCCTAAAAGAATATAGGTCCACAAATACTCCTATCTTGGATGACCTACCTCATCCTCAAAGAGTATCGGATGCCAGATGCTTACCCAATCCTCCATTCTATCTTCCCAAGTGAAGACAAGAATGATGTGCCTACCTCTCCCTCTCAACTAGGGAGGATACATAAGCCAAACCAAGCTTGTATCTCAAATACAAAATCTTCTTATTGGGAAGATATTTCCTCAATATGTCAGCCACCTGTTCATTGGCGAAGACATATTGTAGCTGCAACACACCATCTTGTACTAGCTTCTGAATGTAGTGATACTTGTTATTGATATGCTTTGTCTTTCCATGAAATACTGGGTCTTCAAACAATCCTATACAACTAGCGTTATCACAATGTATCATTGTAGGGTCCATTGGTCCTTCAAATAGGTCTAATAACAACTTCCTTGACCAGATAACCTTTCTGCTTACTTCATAGGCAACAATGTACTCAATCTAAACACTACTTAAAGCAACCATATCTTTCTTTATGCTCATCCATGAGATCATGGAGGGTACCAAACTAAAATATCCTCCTATAGTGCTTATTCCATCCTACTCACTACCTCCCCAGTTGGAATCTGTATATCCAATCAGGTGGACATCATTCCTCCTATCATATTTTAGGCAATAATGGATTCTTCCTTGCAGATATCTTAGTACGTGCTTCACTGCTATCCAATGATCATGATTTGGATCCACTTGGAACTGACTGAGAATGTTTACTGCAAAACATATGTTTGGTCGAGTATTTACCAAGTACATTAGTGAGTGAATCAATTGCCTATACCTGAAAGGGTCCACAGGGCTTGATTTAGAAATCCTTAGTCTTTTCAAGTTTGTGATCATTAGGGTTGTCATTGGTTTGCAATCCATCATGTCAAACCTCTTCAACATATTGATCACATACTTTCCTTAACCTAGATAGATTTCATCATGTTCTTGCTAAACTTCTAGTCCCAAATAGTAGTGCATCAACCATAGATCCTTCATGTCAAATTTTGTTGCTAGATGCTTCTTACATTCTTCAATTTGACCTTCCACACCTGCCAAGAGAAGATCATCCACATACATAGGAATTATTACTGGCTCTCCCTTCACAACCTTAATATAAATTTTTGGATTAGCAAAACTCTTAGTGAAGCCTAGTCTCTTTTGGTATGCATCCATCCTAGCATACCATGCCCTTGGTGTTTTCTTGTGGCCATATAATGCCTTCTTCATTCTGCAAAAATATGCTTTTCTATCTTTAACTTCAAATCCCAAGGGTTGTTCTATTTATACTTCCTCATCAATTGTGCCATTCAGGAATGCAATCTTGACATCCATTTGGTGGATGTTCCATCCCATTGATGTTGCCAAAGAGACCAATGAATATATAGTTGTATACCTTTCTATCGGAGCAAATGTCTCTTCATATTCGATACCTTTGTGTTGAGAGAATCTCCTAGCCCCAAATATTTCCTTCTACTTGTCAATACTTCCATCTGCTACATGTTTGATCTTGTATATCCATTTGAAAGTTACAATAGATTTATCTTCAGGCCTAGGTACAATCTCCTAGACTCCATTCTTCATTATAGCTTGATATTATTCATTCATGACATCCTTACATTCTTGGTGATTGATAAATAATTCAAAAGTGTATGGTTCTACTTCAATTAGTTTTTTAATGTATGCTACATACCCAAAATATCATTTTGGATTCTTTCTTTCCCCGAATGTATCTTGAGCTGCTTCATGACCTTCTACATCTAGAAGTGTAGACTTCAACCAATTAGGTCTTTTTCTGGTTTTGGGAATTACCATAGGTTGTATTGGTTCACAGGGACCTTCATCTTCATGGTTCTATTCTTCTTCTTCCCTAGTAACTTCTCCTTTTGATACCAAAAGTTCTTCATCATCAAAGTCCATAGGGAGATCCTTTGATTTCATGAATGCAATACTTACGTCAAATATCACATCTTAACTAACTTTTATTTGGTGTCCTTCCTTTATGTAGATCCTATAGACCTTAGAAGAGTTAGTGTAGCCCAGAAAGGTTCCCTTCATGCCAAATGGATCCAACTTCTTTATTTTGTCCTTAGGTATATTTATATAGATAAGACAACAAAAAATTAGGAGATGATCTACGGTTGGTTTATTCCCAGTGAACACCTCTTTAGAAGTCTTTTTATCTAGATACCTGTGGGGATTTCAATTTTATATGTATATAGTCCTTGTAGCTTCACTGCATAGAAATTTCTGCAAGTCTTGATCATGTAACATTTCTTTTACACTTTCTTCAATGGGATCGATTCTTTCATTCTACAACTCCATTTTGTTCAGGATGATATGGGACTATCAACTCCCTCTTAATCCCAGAATCCATATAGAAAGCTATGATTTCCTTGGATCTATATTCTCCTCCATTATTAAATCTTAATATTTTGATTCTTCTTTCTATAAGGTTCTCTACTTCAACTTTGAATTCTTGAAATTTAGTAAATACTTCATCCTTGGATTTCATTAAGTAATCCCAAGTCTTCATGGAATGATCATCTATAAATGTGACATAATATAGATGACCCCAAGTGATTTAGGAGTCATAGGACCATAGACATTGGGATGAATAAGATCCAATATTTCTTTTGACTGTGAAGCACTACTTCCAAATGGTCTCTTGGTGTTCTTACCCAATGCACATCCTTTTCATACTCCTTTGTGATCTTCTTTTAGTTCAGGGATTCCATCTACTATTGAACTTAGAGTCGAATGGATTTTGAAATGGATATGTCCAAATATTCTATGCCAAAGTTCACATGCGCTGATTTCAATGTGAACCAAAGCTTGAGCAAGAGCATATATCAACTTGTAAAGTCTTCCCTCATGAATGCCAATTACTTTAACATCTTCTATGCTTGATTTCTTACTCCATACTATAACATTTCCATCAATGAAAGCCACTCTATCACTTTTATCTTCTAGATTTGAAATGGAGAGTAACTTATTATGCAAACCTGGAACAAATAGGATGTTTTTGATCTGAATATTTCCTCCATTCTCCAGCTCTATTTAGGTTGATCCAATTCCTCTTACAAGATAACTCTTATTATCTCCAAGTTCTACAAAGTAAGAATATTTTCCTTTTGATAATGTCTTTAGTTGCTTGTGATGACCAGTCATGTGTCTTGATGCTCCACTATCGATCACCCACATGCTCTCATATTGAAATGTGTCAGTGAGTTCTGAGAAGAGTCCTTCGTCCTTTGTCTTGGTCATTTACTTCTTTGGAGTAAATAAGAGATTCCATATTTCTTTGATTCCTTTCTTGAGATGACTTGCTACATTTGAACACTTCTTTAGAACCTTCTTCAATGTAGTAGAAATATTCATAATTCCCTTTTCCAACCTTAGCTCTGAAACCATGTTGAGAAATATATAGGGAAATGATTAGAGTGATTTCTCTTTCTTTTGATAACTACTTGTGATGTCTTTTTACTTATCTTACTTATTAACTTCTATTATTATTATTGTGTTTGTGTATTATAAAAAAAATACCAAAATAAGAAGAAAAAAACACAGAATATAAGCTATAAGATAGGGCCAAAACCTCTCCACTAGAGAGGAAAACCCGCAAATATCTTCTCTTCCTTATAGATTATTCAATTGACGAATTCCAAGACCTTTAGACCAAGAAAAGACCAAGTGCAACCTTTACAAATGATGTTCTTTCCTTGTCTAAGTGACACCTGGTAAAATCTCTTCCAATAGCACAACTTCGACCCCAATTACAAAATTTCGGCCTCCACTGCAGACTTGAAATTTTCAGCCCTCCTGCAGTTACTGTTGCCACACGTGTGAGCTTATTTTATCCTCTCAGGGCTTCTTTAGACCTTTTCTTGGCTTTCTCTGACTTCTTAAGTTTGAGGATGGCTTCTTGTGATCTTCTCTTAACCTTCTTGCCTTATCTTCTTTAAGATCGAACTTGTAGAGGAAAACCCTAGATTTGTTGCATAAACCCTAGCCTTCCTTCATATGTGTGAGAGAGATATAGCCTAAAACCAATTATTCTTCGTCCTCTTCCTTCTTCTTCTTCTTCCTTCGCTTGAATGAGTGAGAGAATGAATGCATTGCAAGGAGGTCGAGTTTCCTCCTTTATATAGGCTTCTCAAGGTGGACATGGCTCCTTACCTTAGGTCAAATTGCTAGCTGCTATGCTAACTTGGTATTGAAGGGTATTTTGACACTTTTAAAGACAAAAATAATGTGCCCAAAGGCGTCTTCAATTTATGACAATGACTCTTTTTGACTTCTTGACCTAGAACAAACCCTAGAAGCACTTTGTGGTTTCTTGAACTATAAAATAAAATACCTAGAGCATGAAACCAATGCTCAAATAATAATAATAATTTTCTTTCATCTTACAATTTACAAGAATCAAAATGTTCATTTCATTTTTATGAAGACGAAACCTAGTTACACATTTTTCAACACTATGAAACCTTAGTACTAATGGGAGTTGATATGTTAGTTAGTTTATCTGAATGTTTCTTATGATTTGGGTTCTGTCAATTATACATGGGTGTCAAGATAAGAGAGGTCAACATTATTTTTATTGAGATAAGTCACCTAGATTAATGGAACCCAAAACCCCCTTCTATTGCTAAATATGCGCTTATTGTCAACCAATGACATACAATGATGAATGTTGGGGTTCTACAGTTATATAAAAGGCAAGGAATATGATGGATTTACTTGAAACAACCAAGCTTGAGAGGGGGCACCAATATGGCCTTGACATGATAGTAAAGTATAAGTGACATGGCTATGACATGGAGGTCACATGGCATAAACGTGGCGATGACATGGCATTGATGTGGTAATGACATGTCATTGTTATGGTGTTGACATGTGGATGAAGTGGTATGTGGCATGGAGTTCATGATATTGGCCTATCGGCGTATCGATCATTAGACTACCTAGAGGTTTGGACTTTAATATCATACCTACATCATGATACTAAAAAAACCTAACAAGTTTGTCAGTTAATGGGGATGTGAGCCTCTATCAATTGGCTTCCTATATTGGATCAAGTCAAACATAGGTGTAATCGAAAGTGTGACCTGGGGTTCTCTGATGGTTGGTACTAAAAAAACCTAAAGTTCATTAGATGATGAAAATAGACAAAGAATTCAGCCTTTGTGAGTTGATGACTAATTTATGGCTAGGAAAAAAATGGGCCAGGATCAATATACAGTGGAAAAATCATCCAAGTGTCAAAATTTGGCCTACCCACCAATAGTGTAGGCTGGAAGTTGTGGACTAATTTTGGGATGACAGGTGACCAAGGGATGCTATGTGTCTTCCATGTGGCATAGTACAAATGTTGATGTGGTTTTAGAGGAAAATATTCAAGTGGGCATAATTTTGTGCCTAGATCTTGGATTTGATGAAAATTATATTGCTGAAAATATCTAGACCAATAAAAGACAATTGTGGTATTAGAAATATTATTTAAGGTGAAGGAACAAAGAAAAAAATTAACAAACCCATCTTTATAATTAACCTCAAAGGTTGGGTCTAATCACCTGCAACTGTAATTAGGCATTAGAGAGTTAGGTAACTTACACTAATCTTATTTGACATGAGTAGGAGTGGACCATGTAAGCATGACCTCTATCTTTGTAGAATCAATATTCAACTCATCTCCACCAAGCACATGCCCCAAGATCATTGAGGACTAGTTAGAAAATTCACACTCCTTTATGTTTTCTAGTAGCTAATGTTTCCTTAGTGTTTTTAACACTTGATTTAGATGTAGCACATGCTCTTCTTATGTAATAAGAGTATTGAGCATGCTAATTTTATGGCAAGGATGATGATGTGAACTTACATGTAAGTACTAGTCCATGTGAGTCTTCATCTCGTATACTCTATTTTCCATTGTTCTATCATTTTTCTTGATCCCCATGACATTGAGAAATGGTGAGGAATTCTCATTTTCTAGTTACACTGTGAATCTCATTAGTTTGATTGGTTTCTCAAATATTCAATGAAGTTCTTTATCTCATCTCTACCATGGTCCCATTCTAGATAGGTATCATCCACATGCTAACCCACTATGGGTTATCCTTGGGTAGAGCCTAACACTTTCTACATGAGAGTATACAAATTCCTCATACCAATTTCCATGTTGTTAGGGAATGTCTATGTTGTACCTAGGAAAAACCTATTATTTGTCATCAATAACAATTTTTTCCTTGTTCCTTATAAGAAATAAGAAAAAACTTGAATTCATTTTTTAAGGGTTCAAAAATTATCCAAAAAATAGTATTCAAAGAAACTATTTTTGTCCAAAAAAATCATACATATAAATATGCAGGTGGATTTCAATAAAAAAACATACAATTTATTATTAAAAATCTTAAAATTTAGAAAATATTATTAATGTAAGCATATTTCATATAAAATAGATGAAATTTTATATTAAAAAAAGGTTAAAAAAATAAGCACTAAAAAATACCTTAGTGGGACCTATAAGTACAAAACCCTAGGGAAGATGTTGGCATGGTTTCCACCTTCAATGTTCATAGATGGGGCAATAACCTTTGTATCTCTGGATCAAAGAAACATTTTCACTAAAAGGAAAACATATTGTGATAATGGTTTTTGTGGATGCTTTTAGAGCTATTGGAATGGCAAAAATTTTCAAAAAAATCTATGTTGCAACTTCCACTATTCGTAAGAGAGTATTTTGCCAATGTAGCTAAAAATGTCTAAGCTCGCAAAAGTATTTACAAAGTTTTTTTTTAGTTCTTGTAGTGTTTATAAATGCAGTTTTATGTACAATTTTTAAAGGCATCAAATTGTAAACAAATGTCCAAGGCATTGATCCTATTGCATATATTACACACCAATATGTACCTTATTAAAAGGAATTGGGCTTTACACAAAATTAAACAAGCTTATTCTTATATGTATATTACACATAAAATATGTCTTTTTATATAACACATTTATTTCCTTTTTATGGGATGCATTAGTGCAATTACTAATATTAGACCCTGGGTCCTTTTCCAACACAAAAAAATTGCATAGCTAGTGTTTCCTACCGCTCAGTTTAAATTTAGCTTAGTTTAAATATAGCTAATAGATATATATGTATATGTATATGTATATGTATATGTATATGTATATGTATATGTATATGTATATGTATATATACATGTATATGTATATGTATATATACATGTATATGTATATGTATATGTATATGTATATATACATGTATATATACATGTATATATATGTATGTATATGTAATATATATACACATATATATCTATATATACATATACATATACATATACATATACATATACATATACACATACATATATGAGTTTAGCAACAATGAGGTTACATAACTGTCATGTCCAAGAATAACGCCCAAATAGGGTGGGCAATTGAACTAGTGACTTAACATGTAGGAATGTCTTCATTCCTCGTCTATCCAAGATTGGACAATTAAAGTAGAATAATTAAACTATGGAATTGTTTTACATTTTATTTATTTTAATTGGGATCGATTAATTTCACCTATATATTTATAAAATAAAAAATAGTCTATTATTTTACTTTATTTTCATATATTAATTGATTAAATGGTTTATTATTTGTTAATTGCGATTGTTATTTAATTATTTTTATTCATATGTAAATTTAAAATGTAAAATAACTAAACTTTTGATTAGAGTAAAATAAATTATTTTTAAATAGCATTATTTTTTATTTGAATGAGGAAGTATTTGGATAATATTGAGATATTTCAATTTTGAATTTTCTCTCAATTATAAGTTCCTCGTATATGTATAATAAAGTGTTGTCCAAAACAAAAAGAGAATTGAAATAAGATACCATGTAATGAAATGTTGAGTTAGTGGGTTGTTTTGAGTGGGTTGCAAGCATTGAGTCATTTAACTTAAGGAAGAATAGATGTCACATACCCCTCTAACAACATGCTACTTGTTGTATATGTGTTGAAGAATCATGGTAGATGATATTTGTTAGTAAGTCATGTTTTACTTCACTACCTTTTGAACATGTCACAAGTGGAAAATGCATATATTTTGATCAATGAACGAAATTAAGAATAAGTGAGACCACATGGCCCCTTGTCACCCTCACTCTCCATGGTGTAATATATGCCATTATTGACTATAAAAATTCCTCTTCGCCACTTCTTTTCTAAGAGAAAAAGAAACAATCTCTCAAGTGTCATGTTAATGTTTATTTAAGTAGATGCTGATAGAAAAGAAAGAGGTTGCATTTTACTCTAGTAAATTCAAGTCCTAGCTCATTAAAGACAACTAAGGATGAGATCTTCAATGGTAACTTGTCAATTGCTCCAATAACCACAAATGAATAATAATAACACAAAAATATACACATCATCTCAATCTAAATTTATATGCATGGTAACAAAAATGTCTTAATAATATTTATCTATAAAAATTTATTGCAGAAGTTTTGAAAATCCACATTTATCCATATATTCATTCCATCACCCAACTCCTCATTTTATTTTGGAAGTCACTTTTCACCATTAACTTTGTTGCAAAATACTGGTTACTAATCAAGTACAAATTCATAACCTTTACATGCCTAGCAAAAATGAAGCCTTCAATTTCAAAATTAATGGTTCTAGCAACTAATGAAATTGTTATTTGTTTTAAGTAATTTTCTTTATGATTGATATCAAAGATTACCAATAATTAAAAATTGATCAAGTTATTAGCACATCAACTTATTGGAATATCTCTCTTATAACCTTTAAATGTCAAGTAACAATGAAGCCTTCAATTTCAAGATTTATGATTCTCATAGTTAATAAGTAGATAATTCAATTTTAAGGTTCATGATTCTCATGGTTAATAAACAGATAATGAAATTTTTATTTGCTTTAAACAATATTCTCTATGATTGATATCAAATATTACCAATAATAAGAATTTATCAAGTTATTAATACATTAACGTATTGAATATTTCTCTTATCAAGATTAAGGATAAAAATTTATATCAAATCACTTTTTAATAAAAAAAAAATTAAACATTTAAATGAACAAACATACTAAAACAAAATATTTTATTTTGTAAAGATTCAAGTATTTTATTTTATAAAGATTCAAGTATTTTATTTTATAAAGATTCAAGAATTAGATAAAATCGAGTAACTCTTTCTAAAGCATTATGAACAAATATGAAATATCACTTTATAACCTATATCCCACCTATACTTGGTCCCCATAACACTAATATGGTACACCCTTCACAGTAAAGCACTTACGTTTGATACGATCTCAACCATACATCAATATATCAACTATATTTAAGGGATCAAAATATTATTTTAAAACTATATACAAATATCCTTTAAGATACTTAGTTGGTTCTTCCTTAATTCTTCCTTAACTATGGCTTTAATATCCATCCTATTTAGTAGGAGTGGTTAGTTCTTGAAAGACTAATAGGTGTAAAAGGATTTGTTTTTAATGTGTTGTACCTTCACATATCTTATCCTAATGAAATAGAAAAAAATATGTTTTGTATTTTGAGTTATTAATTTATATGTTAATATAGATAATTTTAATAATTAAAATATTATAATTATTTTTTTATATAAATTGAAATATGTTTATTTTATAAAACTACTTTAGTTTTTTTTTAAATTAAAAACATAATGAAGTGAAAGAAGACATCGAGAAACTAAATACATAATTTTAATCTTATCTTTTTAATAAACAATATTTTAAGCTACATTTAAAAAATTAATTTAATATATATTTTTACATTTCTTTATCACAATTTTGATTGGTAAAACATTACACATATTTATAATATTTATAATTTTGACTTATAAAGCATTGCAAATATTTATAATTAACGAAAAGAATTATCACCATCAATGTTACAATTAACTTTATCTTCAAACTTAATGCTATACGGTTATGAACCCCACCTCTTGGAGTGATGTTCCATCGTGCCATTGGGCATTTATCAGCTAAGGTTGGGGCAGCATATCACTCAAAGCGTTTCAAAGTCAACAGCTTTTACGAGTTAAGTCGTTTTCTCAGCTGGGCAAGTTCCAATGAAAGTTGGTGGTTCAGCGGAAGTGGAAGTTGTTTCCGTATCAGTAGTTGTAGCCGTTAGTGCCGTAGGTGGTCGTTCGACTCGTTCGTCTATCAAGCAAGTGAAGAACTCGCGCTCGATTGTAAGGTGGGCGGATTTGGTGAAGGTTTTGAGGCGATCGGAGTGAGGAGTGAAATACACAAGTATTGGGTTAAGGTACTTATGGTAGATAAGGCGAGCTTTGAGTGATCATCTTCACTTCGAGCTTGAAGAGCAGAGTTCGGCGAGAATACTCTTGACAGGTGGGCATGGAAGCATAGTTCGGTAGTGGGCGATGCCGAGCGTAGTGCGCAATAGGAATCAAAGCAGGCATCAGGTAAGGCATGACGGTGGAAGGTACATATGATAGTGGCGGGTAGCGTTATGAGAGAACGCTGACTTACTAAAGGGTTGTACATATGGTAGTAGCGGGTAGCGTTATGAGAGAATGCTGACTTTCATCGGAGGCGAGCGGAGTGAAGAATCGAAAGGGAATCAAATCGAAATGTTAAGGAGAGACTCGCTACGTGAGGTGGGCTATTGAAAACCCCGGTCCAGGCATACAAGGGGATAAATGCAGGCTTCGACTCGGATGCCAGAACATTCTCCGTCGTCCGTTGCTTGGTCGCTCTCTCTCATATATGTCATTGTCTAATTTCATCGCTTCCGGGGGGTGTAGTAGGTAGGCTTATAACCGATCAGATGGGAGTCCTCGAAAGTGAGCTCTACGAACTGGTTGTTATTTCGATTAGACAGGCGTCAAAAGTCATCAAGTCTTGGCTTCTCGACCAGCGGCTCCAATTACAGCAATGAAAGAAGTGTCTTATTAGCTGGTAGCTGGCAAATGCAAATCCCCATGGGAACTCTAAGAGGCCCAATGCATTCGCCGAGCAAGTCGAATCAACTGAATCAATTGCATCAACAGAAGCAGCTGAATCACTCGCATCAGCTATTTCGTCTGCTCAACCAAGGGACATAACAGCAAGAAGAGGGGCATCCTCCCTCAATCTGATAATAGGACTGCTAGCCCCCCTTATGACTAATAATAAGAATAGTACTTATCACCCTCCCTTAGTTCCAAACATGGTTTTAAAACCCCAAACCTTGTGGCTGGCTTAAGCCTATCAATCAAGCAGTTCTTATACTCCTTCGTATCGGAGCCTCTTGTCGTATATCCCAGTCTCATTCGTACCCCCCGGATCAAGCAAGTCCGTTTCCGTTGTTGTTGCTTATCCCCTATTGGTATCACCACCTCATGTAGCTCGCCATGCCCATGCACTTGGCCATCTCGTGGATCTGAACCAAGCCCTGGCGTAGGAGATTCTTACTAGAGGGGGAATCGCAACTGGATCTACCCAAACCTGAATTTTGGCTTGTTGCCGCACATATGTGGCACTCGCCGATTGTTCCAAATAAATTGGTGATGTCACTTCTTTCTATGCCTGCTGGGATGTGGGAACCATAAAGGTGCTCTTTCTTCAGCTGAGTTATCATCTGCACTTTCTTTCCTTCTTGCTGTTATGACATTTTTTATACTTTTATTGATACGAACGATAACCATACGAATGCTTCTTTTGTTGGAAATTTCAGGTGATTTCAAACTCAAAAGACCAGGGAACAATGCTCTGTTTTTCACACACAGGATCTTAACACAACGGAAACTTAAAAAAAATTATTTGCAGCTGACAGAGTTCTCACACACCAACAAATTTCTATTCATTAATAAAGGAAAGAAACTGTTGTTACAAAAATATGATCTTCCTCTCTCACAGAGGGATTTACAAAAACAAAAGACTCAGACAGTTGTGTCTGCTGTATATTCTATTTTGTTGTTGTTGCCTTTCTTTTTCATTCACGCGCTGTTGCGTTCTATATTTTTACTTCTTCGCACTGCTGTGCATTACAATACAATTTACACTGTTGTGTATATATACGCACTGCTGCATTCTTCCCTCTTCACTCTTCTTACTTTGCACTGCTGTGCATTACAATTCCTTCTTCACTCTCATCAACACAACAAAAAGAACATTACATATATATATCAACAATAAGAACTTACTTCACGTTTTCACTTCCCATGCTTCCGTAAAAGAAATAATAAAAATTAAATGCTTTTACCAACTATTACTTGAGCCCATACTCCCGCTGAAATAAAATTAAAATCTTCACCAAAACTTACCAACCCACAGTAAATTGCATTTACTGTTTTACTGACATTTACTGGTTGTAAAGAAACTTTTACATCACGTCAAATTTATTTTGCTGCTGGCCTGTACTTCAACCATTGACTTCATTTAGATCGCATCGCAGAAGGCTATCGGGAGGAAAAAAAATGGAACATTATGTTGGTGCGATTTGCGATCGAATCGCATCGCGAAATCGCATTTGGCTGAACACAACAAATTGAAGCACAAACATATGGAGCGAACTGCGATATGCGATCGGATCGCATCGCATCATCATCGTCATCGCAGCGCATGGGACAAGAAGTGGAGGGGGCAGCGATCTGCGATCTGCGATGGATCGCATCGCAAATAAACCTGCAGTTGAAATTATTATTTTAACACTCCCCTTTAATTTCAACTGCTGGGTTATCAATCATACCCAGACATTTCCTCCAAAATTCAAAGCTTTTCTGGTCCAATGGCTTGGTCAGAATATCTGCAACCTGTTCCTGAGTGCTGCAATGTTGTAAAACAATTTCTCCATTGTTCACCAATTCTCTGATGTAGTGAAATCTTGTATCAATGTGTTTCGTTCGCTTGTGAAACACAGAATTCTTGGACAACGCAATAGCTGAGCTATTGTCACAAAAAATAACTGTTGCTTTTGCCTGCTCTTGGCCTAAGCTCCTCAACATTCTTCTCATCCAAACTGCTTGACATGCTGCTGCTGTAGCTGCCACGTACTCTGCTTCTGCTGTAGACAACGCCACAATTGGCTGTTTCTTGGAAGCCCATGAAATTGCTCCTGAACCCATGTGAAAGACATAACCGGAAGTGCTTTTCCGATCATCCACACTTCCAGCCCAATCGCTATCGGTGTAGCCAACTAAGTCTGAGCTTTTTGAAAAAGTATAGAAAATGTCAAATCTTTTTGTACCTTTGACATACCTCAGAATTCTTTTTGCTGCCTGCCAATGTGCCTCTTTTGGCCTCTCCGTGAATCTGGAAATCAAACTAACAACAAACATTATGTCAGGCCTAGTTGCAGTTAAATACATAAGGCTGCCAACTACACTCTTATATAAGCTAGGATCAAAATCCTTGCTGTTGTCCTCTTTGCTGAGTTTTAATCCCATTATTGTGGGAGTGTTTGCTTCCTTGCACTCTTGCATATTAAGCCTGCTCAACACTTCATTTACATATCTTGCTTGAGAGATAAAAATTCCATTTTCATTTTGATCTACTTCTATTCCTAAGAAGTATCTCAGCAAACCCATGCCAATCATCTCAAATTCCTCTTTCATGACTGATTTGAAGTTTTCAATGAGGTAGTCATCATTACCTGTAAAAATAACATCATCAACATACAAGACAATAATTAAAATCTTGCCATCCTTTTCTTTGATGTAGACTGTGGGTTCTCCCTCACATTTGTCAAATTCATTTTCCAGTAGATAGGAGTCTATTCTACTGTACCACGCTCTTGGCGCTTGCTTCAGCCCATAAAGAGCTTCCTTCAATCTGCACACTTTATGCTCTTGGCCTTTCTTCTCATAGCCTAGTGGCTGTTCAATGTAAACCTCCTCCTTTAACACTCCATTTAGGAATGCCGACTTCACATCCATTTGGTAACTTTCCATTTGTTTTGTGCTGCTATGGACAGCACTGCTCTCACGGTTTCCATTCTTGCAACTGGTGCAAAAGTATCCTCAAAGTCTCTCCCATACTGCTGCTTGTATCCTTTGACAACCAGCCTTGCTTTGTGTCTTTCTATTTTTCCTTCAGCATTACTCTTGGTCTTGTAGACCCATTTGACTCCAATGACTTCTTTACCTTTTGGGAGCCCAACCAAATCCCATGCCTTGTTTCTTTCTATGGCTTTCATCTCCTCATCCATAGCTTCTATCCATTTCTTATCTTTAATAGCATCTTCGAAATGAATAGGGTCATCAACATGACAATATAATGCAAACAAAGAATTCATTCCTTCATTATAAATGTCACTTAAGTTTCTGAATTTCTTACCTCTTTCACTTGGTGTGCAAGTGCTTGAAGATGCACTTGAATTTCCTCCTTGTGGTGTGCTTGGAGAAGCACTCTCATTTCTCCTCAAGGGTGTTCCTTGCTATCCTTGTGTTGGCGCTGCTGTTTGGGGATGTATTTCTACCATTTCCTCATCATCTTCATCATGAGACAAACAATTTTTAACATTAACTGTTTTCTCTATGCTTCCATCCCAAGCTTCCTCCTCAATAAACTGAACATCTCTGCTCACAAAGAATTTCTTGGTGGATGGGATATACAACCTGTAAGCCTTGGATTCCTCACTGTATCCGATGAAGATACATTTCTCCCCTTTGCTGTCCAACTTCCTCCTTAGCTGATCAGGAATGTGTGCATAGGCCACACATCCAAAAAATTTCATGTGGGTGACTCCTTGCTTTCTCCCACTCCATGCTTCTTCCGGCACTTTGTTCATTACAGCTTTTGTAGGACACCTATTCAAGATATATACAGCACAGTTTACGGCTTCAGCCCAATAATCATTTGGCAAATGCTTTGCCTTCAACATGCTCCTTGCCATATCCATAATGGTTCTGTTCTTCCTTTCAGCAACTCCATTTTGTTATGGGGTGTACCTAGTTGTAAACTGTTTATGAATTCCATTTTCTCTGCAAAACTGTAGGAATTCCTTGGAGATATACTCACCTCCTCTGTCTATTCTCAAGACTTTAATACGCAGCCCACTTTGATTTTCCACAAGTGCTTTGAAATTTCGGAATTTTTCAAACACTTCCGATTTGTTCTTCAAGAAATAAACCCATGTCTTTCTTGTAAAATCATCAATGAATGTTAGAAAATATTGGCTGCCAGCTAAAGATGAATTTTGCATTGGTCCACATAAATCTGAGTGGACAATCTCTAAGGGTGCTTTCGCCCTTATGCTTTTCCCTGATGGAAAACTTTCTCTGTGTTGTTTCCCCAATATGCAACCTTCACAAAGGTTGTCCAGTTTCTCTATCAATGGTAATCCTCTTACCATTCCTTTTCTGCTCAACAAGTTAAGACCTCCAAAGTTGAGATGTCCAAATCTCAAGTGCCACAACCAATTTTCATCCTTTGGCACACTTTGGAGAGCCTCTTGGGAAACTGTTGCAATTACTTCTTTGTTTTTCAATTCTGCTCTTATTCTAAGAGGGAACATCCTGTTCCTCGTCATCTTCACTTCAACAATGCATCTTTTGCTGGGTGCAATATCCATGATGGTGCATACAACATTCTCAAAGAAAACATTGTAACCCTTTTGAACAAGCTGTCCAATACTCAAGAGGTTACATCTCATTCCAAGAACATAATAGACATCTGTTATGGTTTTCCTTTCTCCTTGCTTTGTAAATATTTTAACTTCTCCTTTACCCATAACAGAAATTTTGCTATCAGTCCCAAGTGTGACTTGTGACTTCACACTTTGATCTAAAGCAGAAAACAAAGCTATGTTTCCTGTCATATGGTTGCTGCAACCAGAGTCTAGAAACCATATATCTTCACTATTTGTTTCAGCCATGTTACAAGCTAACAATACATTATCTTGGCTGACATTTTCTCTAGTAATATTTGCATTAGATCTATTATTCACATCATGATGCTTCTTCCTACATTCACTGGCATAATGCCCATATTTTTTACAATAATAACATTGGACATTGGGTTTTTCATACCTTTGTCCTTGAGCATGATGTTGTCCTCCTTGTTGGTTGCTGCCTTGACCTTGGTTCTGATTTGGATTGCTACCTCTTCCTTTCTTGTTTCCTCTGCCTTGACCTCTTCCTCTTCCAAAGGACATCTGGGTCTTGAAGGCTTGCTCTAGAGATGAGTTTTCATTTCTACTCAACCTCTGCTCATGTGTGATCAGTGATGCATGAAGCTCATCAACTGAAAAGTTTGAGAGATCCTTTGTCTCTTCTATGGTGGTGACAATCACATGGAACCTTGAGGGTAGGCACCTCAATAGTTTCTCCACAATCCTCCTTTCTTCAAGTATCTCTCCATGAGATCTTATTTGTGTGACTAGGCCAATTACTTGAGTGAAGAATGAGTCAATACTGTCTGACTCCTTCATGCATAGGTTCTCAAAATCTTTCCTCAGCAACTGTAGTTTTGTTGTCTTCACTTTCTCCATGCCTTGATAGGCTGTCTTGAGAGTTTGCCATGCATCTTTGGATGTCTTAGCTGCTGCTAACCTTGGAAACACGTTTCCATGCACTGCTTGATACAAGAAGAAAAGGGCTTTTGAATCCTTCTTCTTGTAGCTCTTCAACAGATCCTTCTCTCCCTGAGTTAATGCATTAAACTCATTTTCATCTGCTGGTTGTTCAAAACCATCTTCAACTATTTCCCATAAGTCTTGGGAAGCAAACAGGGCTTTCATTGTTATTGCCCAATAGTCGTAATTTTTACCATCAAATAATGGGAGCTGCATACCCATGCTATTGCTGGTGCTGGTGCTGGTGCCGGCCATTCTTGCACTCTTAACTATGCTTCAAATACTTCATTGTGTATTTAAAATAACAAACTGTCTTCAACAACAACACAAAAAAAAACTTGAGAAATACCTTGGATTCTTTTGCTGAGTCTTCACACTGCTGGAGAAGTTGCTGCAGTAAGAATCCTTCCTTCAGCTTCTTTGAACCCTTCAAAGAGCCTAGACTGGCTCTGATACCAGTTGTTGGAAATTTCAGGTGATTTCAAACTCAAAAGACCAGAGAACAATGCTCTGTTTTTCACACACAGGATCTTAACACAGCGGAAACTTAAAAAAAAAAAATTTGCAGCTGACAGAGTTCTCACACACCAACAAATTTCTATTCATTAATAAAGGAAAGAAACTGTTGTTACAAAAATATGATCTTCCTCTCTCACAGAGGGATTTACAAAAACAAAAGACTCAGACTGCTGTGTCTGCTGTATATTCTATTTTGCTGCTGCTGCCTTTCTTTTTCATTCACGCGCTGCTGCGTTCTATATTTTTACTTCTTCGCACTGCTGTGCATTACAATACAATTTACACTGTTGTGTATATATACGCACTGCTGCGTTCTTCCCTCTTCACTCTTCTTACTTCGCACTGCTGTGCATTACAATTCCTTCTTCACTCTCATCAACACAACAAAAAGAACATTACATATATATATCAACAATAAGAACTTACTTCATGTTTTCACTTCCCATGCTTCCGTAAAAGAAATAATAAAAATTAAATGCTTTTACCAACTATTACTTGAGCCCATACTCCCGCTGAAATAAAATTAAAATCTTCACCAAAACTTACCAACCCACAGTAAATTGCATTTACTGTTTTACTGACATTTACTGGTTGTAAAGAAACTTTTACATCACGTCAAATTTATTTTGCTGCTGGCCTGTACTTCAACCATTGACTTCATTTAGATCACATCGCAGAAGGTTATCGGGAGGAAAAAAAATGGAACATTATGTTGGTGCGATTTGCGATTTGCGATCGAATCGCATCGCGAAATCGCATTTGGCTGAACACAACAAATTGAAGCACAAACATATGGAGCGAACTGTGATATGCGATCGGATCGCATCGCATCATCATCTCCATCGCAGCGCATGGGACAAGAAGTGGAGGGGGCAACGATCTGCGATCTGCGATGGATCGCATCGCAAATAAACCTACAGTTGAAATTATTATTTTAACATCTTCCTCGTCTCAGCCAAAGAAGAATGAAGAAGGCTAGTCGGGTTGGTTGGAAAAGATTGTATCCATACCCAATAAGGATGGAAGGCTAAGAATGTGTGTGGACTAGCTTGACCTAAAGTAAAGAAAGCCTGCCCAAAATCTTTCCCTTAAATAAAGTCGACCAGATCTACCGAACGAATAAAAGGAATTGAGTTGGGCCTCTTAACTTAAAACACCGAAAAGCATTTTCCTTGTCTCTGACCTATCTATCAATCCATCATCGTTTTGAATGCACTCCCGGTTGGCTGGTGGGTTGAAAGGGAGGGGCCTCGGCTTTATCATTCGTCTATAGATAGAACGATTCGTATGTCCGGGTGCGCCCCTACAGAGAAAACCGGTTAGGAAGGAGCACTGGAGCAGTGAGAAAGAAATAGGTAGGCATTGGCCAGCGCAACTTCGGGAATCTACAGGATGGAATAGATGGCAAGGCGATACATACTTTTCCTCCTTTCTCCCATCCGAGAATGATTACGGGGGAGATAGTTTATAGAGAGGCATTCCCCTACCTATAAAGAACCTCAATTTGGAGAAGACAATGGCGGGTCGGGCGGTTCCACATAAAGCCCACAGCCGGAGGCAACTAACTGAATATCCTTTTCTTCAATTTAGAAAGCGCAATCACAACTCTAGAAGCTAATCCTCTTACTAGCGGACTTCCATCTCAAGCAGTTCCTTCTATAGGACCTTGGTCAATCAGTTCCTTTTACTCCTATTCATGTGTTGTGGATTCTCGAACAAGAACAGCAGATTCAATGCCATCCTCTTCTACTAGTGATTAATGTGCGAAAACAGCCTCTTCTGGGCATGTCCATGAGACTAGTGCAATCCAGGCATTAACACAAATGGAGTACACTTTTAACAAAGCATGTGTTTGTAGCTCGATTATGGATAAGTTGAGAATAATCAAAGCCCATTGGAAGAAAAAGGAACTAATTTTCAATGTACAAAAAGTTTTTGGTGCTATAGAGATTGAAAAAAGACTCTCAAAATTATATAGACTCTAAAAATTATTGCATTTATCCATTAGAATACGGTGCTATCGAGATGAAGGGAGACTCCCCAAATTACACAAACTCTAAAAAACCATTACACTTACCTATTAGAACAAGATTTATGCACTGCGAGTTGAGCATCTAGATCTACTATTTGGGTTGCATCGTTCAAGTCTGAGCAGAGAGGAAATTGTTGCACATGTTGAGAGGAGACAAAGCACATAAAGGGAGAAATAAAGAAAAGTCCCAGAATGTTGTTCATTTTAATTTCTTCTAATTTTCTTTGGAACTAACTAATTTTTTCATCCAAATGTTGAAATTGTTGCCTATGTTGTATCAAAATATCCATTAAAGATGTAGTCTTGACAGTGAGCTCAACATAACACATGCTTAAATTGAATATGGGTGAGGAGGGTAACAACATTTCTTCCAACTATTTTAGTTGCATCTAATTGACATAAATATAAGTGAAGAAATCCCAAAAATCCCAAATTCAAGTCCTCCGAAAATGAAAAATATACTTAAAAAATGAAAAAATAAACCAAAAAAATATTCCAAAAAAATAAAAACATAAATGTAAACAAGATATTATAAGAGGAATTTCACATATAATTGCAAAATTTCGTGATTCTTTGCTTTTTATACCTCTAAAAAGAACTACCATAAAAGTTTATAACCTAATTATAATGATGGTCTTATCTGATCATTCATGGGATAAACAAATTTTCTCATTTATATCAAATTAAATTTTCAGATTTTTTTTTGTCTTTTCTACCGTTTTTTTCGCATTGTCATTTATTGAGGTAAGGAAAAACCCTAGTATCTTTTATAAAAATATTTAAAGATTGTTTTACGAAGTGTTTAAAAACTTATTTTACATAATAATATCGTACTGTGTTGGGCTCGTCCCCATACCTCAAACAAATACATAGTAGCACTTATTTTGCGTCTTCCTCATCGTCTATGTCACCTTTTGCTATCCTGAATTTAATGTTTCTGAATTATCGAAGATTCTCGAGAATTAGATAGTTATGATGCGGGTACAATTGGGAATTTATAAAAGAATTCTTTAAGTTATTGAAGATTTTATTTATCATTGAATTATTTTTGGATTGGATGATTTCAAACTGTTATGTAGAATTTTGAATGGTTATTTTAGTGATGAAATTTAAAAGTTAATTAAAAAATAAAATGTAATAATTAAATTTATTTATTTTTTATATTAAATAATTTAATTTAATTTTTAAATTATATTTGTTTTTCAATATTTTTTTTTACTTCCTTTCATTCATCTATAACTAATATTTTTAAAATTAATTATTATTTTAAATATTACATATATTTTTATTTTATATTATAACTCTATTTTTTATAATTAAATATTATTTAATATTATATTATTACAGTATATTTATAAATTTGAATATTACAAAGAATATTGAATTTTTTTTGGTTAAAGCGTAAATTAACGAGATGTTGTCAAACAAATTGATAATGGATTATGTAACCATAATAAAGTTTTATTTAATCATTGTTCAATTTCATATAATCACAATTTGATATTATCTGATTATGATCCACTACCATTACTGACTTATTTCTAAATAAATTAAACAAATTAAAATATTTAGTCACTAGTGACTTATTTCTAAATAAATTAATCAAATCAAAATATTTAAAAATGAAGATTTTTATTCATAATTATATGTATTTTAAATAGTATTTAATTTTGAATACTCCAATGTTCCTATAAATTATAAGACTGAAATTTATGTACCATGTAATGATGTTGAATTGTAATTGAAATTTATGGATTAATATAATGATGGTGAATTGTGATGATGGTGAATTTGTTTGGTTAAAAAAAACATATGTTATTATTTTATTAGTTTAGAATTATTTTAAATATATATTTATTTTAAAAGAGGTTTGTATTTCAAGAGATTTGGTCTTTCTATATACTTGATAAATTTAAAGTTAAGATGGATTAGGCTAGGTTAATTAATAATTATAAATATGGTAATGATGGTGAATTGCGCCGATGGTGAATTTTTTTGGTTCAAAGAAAAATATGTTATTATTTTTTTATTAGTTTACATTCATCTTAAATATATATTTATTTTAAAGAGGTTTGTATTTCAAGACATTTGATCTTTTTGGACACTTGATAAATCTAAAGTTAAGATGGATTATGCTAGTTTAACTAATAATTATAAATATAGTAATGATGGTGAATTGCGATGATGGTGAATTTTTTTTGTTCAAAGAAAAGTATGTTATTATTTTATTAGTTTAGATTAATCTTAAATATATTTTTATTTTAAAAGAAGTTTGTATTTCAAGAGATTTGATCTTTCTAGACACTTGATAAATTTAAAGTTAGGATGGATTAGGGTAGTTTAATTAATAATTATAAATATAGTTATTATTTTTATATTTTAATATAAAAATTTATTTTATATTTTTATTTTTTTATGTGATTTGATGGCTAAAACATTTTATTGATAATTATTAATTATTTTATTTTTATTTTTATTTTAATGTGACTTAGTCAAAATGTTTATAGGACATTACATTACATTATAACATCTCTACCATATTGGGAGGTCCAAGGAGCTTGTTTATTAAGATTTTCGAAGATCTATCTTATCTTTGGGTTTACCAAGTATCTAGATGGATCAAATCTCTTTTCACCCTAAAAGAGGTTTGCATCTCAAGATATATGACCCCCCTAGGCACTTGGTAGATCCAAAGTTAAGATGGATCTAGACTAGTTTAATTTCTCCCTTTAAATAGGCTATATTCCACAAGGATACCATATGTCAATACCATGGGTTCTCAATATTATGGGTTATTTTTATTTTTATTATTATTTTATTTTTATAGGGTTATTTTTTTTTTGTTATTTTTACTTTAATTTTTATTTTTATTTACAAGACATTACTTTACATTATGTTACAACATCCATACTAGTTAGAGAGGAGCTCTGGGTGTAATTATTCTAGCCATTAGAAATGCCTTGTAATATTTATAGATTTTAATTTATGTTTATGTAATAACAATTATTATAGTCTTGATAATGAACCACACTAGGTACAATAGTTTGAACGTGATTTTTACCGAAATATTTTCAAAATATACAAAATGAATCACAAGAGCTTGAATTCAGAAAAAGTAATTATCATATTAATTATTGGTTTATTTAATAATTATTTAATTAGATTACTTTAATATATGTTTGGATACTTGGGTGATTATTGTTAAGGGAACTTGACATACTTGGAGGTTAAACTTGTTTTGGCGTTGACATTTCATATTTTACAACATTTGTGGCACTTGAAACTTTCTTTGAGATTTTTGTGACACATGTTATCTTGGTGATTTCTCATTGCACCATTAGGAAATATCTCCACTTTGCACTTTTGACAAGGGGAGAAATTTCACTTGGCCTTATATTGTTGTAGTGAGATGGGTAATAGGGTTGTTTAAATTTTTGCTAACTTTAAATAACCATAATTAAGAACAACAATTGAAATTGAGCTAAATGAACTAATTAAATTGGCAGCTTATATGGACATCTTGCACAAATATATTGATCTTTTTAAAAAATAATATAAGCTTTTAATTCATGATTTAAGGATACTTATATGGACATCTTGCACAAATATATTGATCTTTTTAAAAAATAATATAAGCTTTTAATTCATGATTTAAGGATACTTATTAATTCAAAGGTGGTTAAAATTTGTGGTCCCATCTTTCTTTAAAATAATTTTCTGTTTTAATTTAGATTTTCTTCAAAGTGAAGTTCAAAGAGACCAAACATGGTATACATGCAAAATATGATTGAGACAAGAGGCTCATTCTACATCCTAGTATGATGTGTAACCATGTATGTCCATCATCAAAGTTGAAATTTTGCTCTTGCCGACCCAAATAAAAATTTAAAAATAAAAATAAAAAATAACTATGCAAAATATTTAAATAATGTCGGTTCATAAAAAAAATTGCTCGTGAAGAAATTGGATCCCTCTTGGCTCATGTTAGATCCATATTTAAGATGGATCTATGCTGGTTTTAGATGAAAATTTTTAATGTGAAATGATAAATAGTAATGGATATTAAAGAAAGACAAAGTAATAAATGTTTAACTTTTTACAAGAGATCTTTCTAGAATTGATTGACCTTATAAAGTGATCAATTTCAACAAAGAACCAGCATAGCCTAGGGTATGAAAAGAATGAAATCTTTCATATTCCTAATTACTCATAAATAATTAAGTTTGTCAGTGTTGATTTCCTTGTTGTGATTTCCATAAGAAAGTTGTTGCTTCAATACATCATAAGGTTGGTGATGAAGTTATGCCTAAGTGTATGATGAAGGAAATTGAACATATAAGGATTAGATTATTGATGAAGTTAATGTTGAAAGGTATGGTGATGTATTTGAACAATGTCAACATTTTCATTAGGTGGGACATGAGAGTTAAATTATTTTGATATTAACCTATCTTGTGATTATGGGAAGTCAAAACACCTTTAGAAAGGTATTAGACAAAAGAAAGTCCATAAAAAACATGTACATTGTGGCTGGTAAAGTACTTGGTGATGGAATTTGGAATTTGACATTATTGAAAATATATTTTTGTTGAGTCCATAAATGAGTATACATAGAATTCATTACCTAATGGATATGTATTTTATTTAATAGCCCAATGCTTAATTCCCCATAGATATTGTAATCACAATTGATTGTGTTAATGTTTCCTACATGGGAAAGTAAATATGAATGGGTTAAAAATACCCCAAACAATTGTAATTATACTCTAATAAAAAAAATAAAGAGGTGAAGCCTTGATACAAACCATGAGTGAGGAGGGGGAAGCCCAACAAGATGGATTTAGGTAATTAACCCTTACCAATAAATTATTTGGCTAAACCAACACTCATAAGATTAAAATTATTAACCTTCCTAAGAAAAATATATAATGGGAAGGTATGTTAATAAATTCCACATTTATGGAATAAGTGGGGTTGTACCTTGACTATCTTATCCAAGTTATGGGCAAAGTACCACAAGAAGACTTCTAGAGTTTAACCAGAAGCTTTTGATCTGACATCGATGAACAAGCATGTACATCTATCATGGAAAATGAACTCTGAAGGAAGGAAGGGAGTACACCTAAGCATGTGCAAGAAGATGAGAGGATGACCCATGGAGAGGAGGTGTAACATAGATGAGGGAGACAAATGTGAAGGGAAAAGAGAGTAGAGACAAGCACTAGTGGGAGACCAATACTCATGGGGATGCAAGAGTAGAACAGGGAGGCAGGCATATAGGTAAGAGAACTAGTCATTCTAATTTTATGAAGGAGAATGACCATTGCGACTTCACCTTTATTTTATAAGTGAGAATATCCATCATGGCTTCATGGACTAGCTCAGGGGTGGCTAGTTACAAGAAAAATTTCAATGCAGGTGAGCCCAGGTGGGGTTGAACATGGCTCACCCTTCATTAATCAGAACCAACACTTGATCTTAGTAAAATAAAAGTCCTTATGGACTATATATATAATGTAAATCTTTTAATAATAAATAAATGATGATTGATGAAATCTATATATTTGTGTACTTATCTACTAAATGGAAAAAATGATCTATGTGATATGTCGCCTTATGATATTAAAGGGTAAATTTGGTTGTAATGGTAGCATAATATTCCTATGCCTTAGTATGGATCTCATGTGCTCTTATGATTTTATTTAATAAGAATATGATTGTTGGACTTTATTCCTAGTTATTGTTAATGTTCCTAATATCTATTACAAGCATTTATCAAGCAAGAATTTATGACTAAGTAGATAAGGAGGGATAACCTCCTTAGTCTCTTGGAGGGCCAAGATGGATGTATATTTATGAAGAGCTCTTAGTGAGACTTAATCAAAACTTGATATGCATTAGATTGAACAGAAGAGCCCTAATTTTGTTGTGGAAAGTAGAAGGTATTTTCATGATGTTTTGACCTAGATGTGAGAGAAAAAGTGTTGATTGTAAGAGGGGACTCAAACAAAAGAGTCTTTACAAAACATATGAGGCGAAGTGACTATAGAATTCATTGAAGAACTTGTGAGCTAGTAGAAATCCTATTGAAGGGTTCAATTTAGGTGATTTGTAAACTATTCCACTAGATAGTTTGTTCCAATGTATCTACTAAAATATATTAGAAATTTTGAAATCTACACTATGAGGGTCTGTTTCTCCTTAGATTTCTAGATTTGTAAATTAGTGTTTATTTTGTATGCATGCAAATTATAATTATGTAGAAAGAAAGAACAATGAAATAAAACTCACATATCAAAATGAACACAAGATATAACCTAGGAAACCCTTTTGGGATAAAACCTAGTTGGAAGGTGAGGTTGCTTTTCTTTCTTTCTCTGAATGGAAATGGATGAAAGTATAAAGAAGTGATCCTTATGGCATGTAGGCTAATACAATGCACAAATCCTCTATGTTTTCTCTCTCCCTATCCACTCTCGACTACTAAGCTCATTTATGAAACAAAATACACTCGAATAAAATAGAACCATTTTTCCTCCTAGTGACCTATTTATAGCAAAATCTTATAACCTACTAATGGTTAAGTTGACTCCTTCAAATCTTAACTAGAGTGAAAATATGGACTCATCTAGAGTCTTCTTCATCATATTCACATGGCTAGCCCCTTTTCTATGAATAATTGGATTTAATGTGGCATCCTCTCAAATTATGGTGGTTAAAACAAAAAAGTAAACTTTTCGGTGGCATACATTTTGCATATGAACTTTGATTGAGGAAATTCTTACATTGTTGAAAGGGTATCTATGTGATGCACTAAACTATAAAAAATTTACCCCCAAAAAATTGTTGGGCCTGTGTAATATTCTTTGCACGACCCAAGGATGGTTAGGTAGAGCCAAGGATGGTGGGTGAACCCACCCATGGTTTTTCACATGGATTTTTGTGCATGGTTTTAGGCATGATGGTTTTTCCCTTAGTATTTTGTAGATTCAATCAAGGGAACTATGGTTATGTTCTAATCCAGGGTTAGTGGATTGGTTATGAACGATTCATAATGCATATAATGTATTGTAATATTGAAAGGGATATAATGAAAAATCAATATGGTTTTCCTAGTTTTGGGTTCCAGTAGAAAAATATTTGTGTATATTTTTTGTTCTCACCATTTTATGTTTTCTATTTTTTAAGAATTCATTTGCAAGTAATTTGTGTACAAGGTCAAAAAATTCATTTGGTATCAGAGAAGTTTTGGCTTCAAGGGGATGCCTTTGTGGCTCAAGGGTTTTACTCAGGCCTATGGTAGACCCTAATACAGTGGGATATCTTCAAGATCAATTCTTGTGGTGAAAGAAGATGGTGAACAATGGGAAGATAGAGATCGTGAAATTCAACAAATAGAGTTTTGAATTGTGGAAGCTCAAGATGGAGGATCTATTGTTGGATAAATATTAGTGGATCACAATGGATCCAAGTACTAAACCAATGGAAATGTCGAAAAAAGAATGAACCAAGTTGGATCGAAAGACAATGAGCATAATATGATTATGTGTCTCAGATTCAATATTACTGAATGTTTTAGGAGAAGCTATGACAAAAGACTTGAGGGACAAGTTAGGGGTTTTGTATTAATCTAAGTCCTTGGTGAAAAAATTCTTCCTATGGAAAATGTTGTATAACCTGATGATAAGGGATGGAGACTCGGTGATAGAGCATGTAAATTCCTTTAATACTATGGTAAGTCAGTTATTTTTTGTTGATATTAAAATTTCAAATGAAGATAAGTGCATCAGTTTGTTGTGTTCTCTTCAGACTCGTGGGATAATTTGGTTGTTGCCATAGGTAGCAATACAACTACATTAAAATTTGATGAAATAGTTTCATCCTTATCATTAGAGGAGATGAGATAGAAAAACATGGAGATCCAAAATGAAAATGCCTTGTCAGTAAGAGGACGATCCCAGAACTGAAATAGAAATAATTCCTCAAGTGGGAGATGTAAATCTAGAGGGAGATATAAATCTAGAGGAAAATTTGTAAAGGTATGTTGGAAATACAGAAAAGAAGGGAACTACAAGAAATATTTTGAATCTGAGACTCCTAGGAAAGGAAAAGGATATGATAATGTAGAGGTGAAAACTACCTCAGAAGAAAGTGGGGATGTCTACTTGGTTTCTTCTTCAAGTATACACGTAGATCATGAGGCATGCATTAGGGGAGTTTTGACTAAAATGGGCCTTCTAAGGAAATTATTTAATAATAGTGGAGAAAATAAAATAACATTAGATTACATCATCAAATTTTAGAGGAAAAAAAGAAAAAAATATTTTTTCAACTCATATTTTCAACTTCTCTCCCTATGAGTTTACTCAAATTTTGAGTGGAAACACTCGTTGGATGCAAAATTTGATTCCTCATCCAAGGAGTACCCATGTTGCATACTTTCGATGGACATCTCTACACTAAAAAAGAGAAATACATGAAAAACGTGATTGCAATCACGTTTTTTCATGTATTTCTCATTTTTCGTGTAGAGATGTCCATCGAAAGTATGCAACATGGGTCCTCCTTGCATGAGGAATCAAATTCTGCATCCAATGAGTGTTTCCACTTGAACTATGAGTTTACTCAAATTTCGAGTGGATGCAGAATTTGATTCCTCGTCCAAGGAGTACCCATGTTCCATACTTTTGATCGACATTTCTACACGAAAAATGACAAATACATGAAAAACATGATTGCAAGGTTCATCAAAAGTATGCAACATGGGTACTCCTTGGATGAGGAGTTAAATTTTGCATCCAACAAGTACTCCTACTCAAAATTTGAGTAAAACCTTAGGGAGATAAGTTGAAAATCATAGTTGAAAAAGTAGTTTTATTATTTTATTATTTTTTATCTTTTTACTTTTTTACTCCAAAAATGGTGAATCATCCCCCATGGATGACATCATCATCTTGACTCCTATTGGTTCTTATAAAGTTGATTTTGGTTGTACATTTTTCTTAGGAGGCTCATTTTAGACCTCAAAAATCCCCTAACGGTTGATTGACTCGAGTGCACCCTTTCATATGACTCCCCATAGGGAATGTTTTTGCGAATATGAGAAATATGATTGTGGTGATGTCTTCCTAGGTGATGGTAGGAAGAAAAAAATCAGAGGATGAGGAATATTCAAGCTAAATATGAACGATGGAAGGATTATAAACCTTCTTAGTGTTCTGCACATTCCTGGATTGGCCATAAAGATAATTTTTGTAAGATGTATCATGGTGAAAAGATAGTGTTTAAGAAAGATACCTACAAGATGGTTTGAGGAGAAATAGTATTGATGAGGGGATTTTAGATTGGAAATATGTACAAGATTTTGGACAGTACTATTATTGATGGGTGTAAAAGTTATGTCATTCCCGAAATTGGAGCAGAAAATCTTGTAGTCTCTGGTGAAAATACTATGTTGTGGCATCAAATATTGGGACATATTAGAGAGAATGTCCTTCGTATATTACATGGTAATGGTATGGTAGAAGGTATGTCTAGTCGCTCTCTAGATTTTGATTTATGTGAACATTATGTATATGGGAAAAAGAATCTAGCGAGTTTTCCTTTTGGTGCTAAGGGCGTAGAAGGAATATTAGGGCTTGTGCATAGTGATGTGTTTGGACTTATGTTGGTTCCATCACTAGGTAAATATGTGTACTATGTCTCATTTATAGATTACTTTTCAAGGAATACATGGATATATTTCCTCTAGAAGAAATCTGAAGTCTTTGACAAGTTTAAATAATTGAAGGATCTAGTGGAAAATCAGATAGAGGAGAAGCTTAAGGTGTTGAGGATAGATAATGGTGGAGAATTATGAAAGAAGGAATTCAAAGAATTTATGCATGGATTTATCCAATTATCATCCTGGCTTGCCTGTGCAACATCCTTGGGTTCCTCTATGGATAATAGAGCTACATGTGCTTGAGTGGGGGGGGTTTAGAAGCTTCCTTCTAGTATGTACACCTGTGTTTAAATCACCAAACATTTGATCAAATAGGTGGTGTTTTTTCACATGCCTTGAAGGATCTTTGGCTTGAGGATTGGTGGGCTCTTCATTGTATTCATCTGAAAGTAGCTCTTTTACCTTATCATCATTGTTGACTGGATTAGGGGAGTTGGTATTTATTGGACAATTTACTGAACAGATTCAACATATTCATCCACTTTGATATCAATAGAATCAAAAATATTCTTTGTATTCTTATTGTATCATCTATATCCCTTGCTATTATAAGAATATCCAAGAAAAATACCTTCGCCAACCCTTGCATCAAACTTCCCAAGATTTTTAGCATTCCTCTTGATGTAGCACTTACTTCCAAAAACTTTGAAATGCTTTACTCTAGCAAGTCTTCCATACCAAAGATCATAGAGAGTCTTATCATTTTTTGGTATGAAGTGGACTTCATTGAGTATCACTAATAATGTGTGAATGGATTCTACCCAAAATCTCTACTAAACATTTCTTTCTCCCATCATGGCTCTAACTAACTGCTGAACAAATCTATTGGCTATTTCGGCTACACCATTTTGCTATGGAGTATTTGTTATAGTGAACTTCCTTTTGATGCCATGCTTCTTACAAAAGTCATCAAATTATTTTGAAGTGAATTCACATTTGTTGTCATACCTTATACTCTTGATTTTACATTAGTCACATTCTTAACCATGGATTTAAAATCCTTAAACTTCTCAAAGGCTTCAAATTTCTCTCTAAGAAAAGAAATCCACATCATTATGCTAAAATCATCAATGATAAGTATGAAATGCAATTTACTTGTGGGTGCTTGCATTCTTGTTGGGCCACACAAGTCCATATGAACTAACTGCAATGGCTTAATTGATGATCTCTCCTTGGATTTGAATGGTGCTCAAGCTTTCTTACACAAATGACAAGACTCACAAATAGCATTCTCAGACTTTGATAGCTTTAGCCTTGACTACATTTTTTTTCCCAATATAATTATCTAATCAAAATTCATATGTGTAAGTTTCTTGTGCCACAACCAATTCTCATCAATCTTTGACAAGCAACATCTCTTTGCCTTTTCTTTCAGAACATATACATTGTTATATTTTCTCACGGCTTCAACTACTATTTCACCAATACCTGTAGACTTGATTTGACAATTATTATCCTTGAAACCCACATCATAGCCTTGGTCACGCATTTGAGATACACTAAGTAGATTGTCCTTCAGCCCATCAACAAATAAGACATTCTTGGTTTTACTGCTTCCATTTGACAGGTTGGCAATTCCTTTTCCAACAATCTTACCAGGTGCATTATCACCAAAGGTCACATTGCATTTATCTATTCGTTTCCATGTCAAAAGCTTACTTATGTCTTCTGACATGTGCCTAGAATAGCCACTGTCAATGTACCAATGACTACCTTCATTTTGTGCATATAAGACAATGTTGCACTACTCTGAAATCTATTTTTCTTTCCAAAATTTGGGATCTTGGCTAGTTTTCTCGATAACTATATTAGGCCTTTATTCTTGAACTTTCACTCATCTACATTATGCCCATTTTTTTAATAATTAAATCATTGGATTAAATTCCTAAAAGGAGAAAAATAATTGGTATATCTGGGTCTCCTCACCCTCTGTCTGATTTGTTGATCTTGCTTCTATTTTATTTTTCTTGATCTGAGTTGTATGTATGATATATTCACCCTATATTTTTTTGTTTTGTTTTCATAATTGGTGCATGTAAAACAATAGCCTGGAAATATGTCTGCATACCTGGGAAAAAATCAATTTCTAAACATTAGTTGGATTGATCTTTGTGCATTTCGATTTGGATCTCCAACGTTGATTGTCTTTGGTTGGGCAAAATTTCTCCTTTTATTTGGTAGTTTTTTATTCGATTCTTGCTGACTATTGGGCTACACACTAGCTTTTTCTTTTTGTTGTTGTGTTGAACCTTCTTTTATTGCTGCATTGTCACCATTTTTAGCTACTTACACGAACGTAATTGGCTTATTTCCTTTTGACTTTGTTGTTGAGCTAGATTCGGCCTCAAATCCAAGACCAAATAGATTTGTGGAGACTCTCTATGCTTCTAGAAGTTCATTTAAACTTTTTATCCCCTTACCAAACTTATGATTGAAGCTTAGCTAGGTTTTTTTCTTTTCCAACTCTTTTCTCAGCAAAAAAACTTCCCTTTCTAGCCTCTCACATGCTTGACTCTTTTCACTGAGTTGTTGGTTTAAAGTCTCTTGTATCTTGTTACCTTCTTGGATCTGCAAGAGTAATGGTTCAACAACTTCATAACTTTATTTGATCAACAATTCCTTTTGAGATTTATTTTTCTTGTGGAAATGTCCTAAAGCCTGAACGAATCTGAGATTACTTCCCATTTCGGAGAGTTTTTCCGAAGGGATGACCAGCTAGGGTTACAGGCTTTACAGAGGTTGTTCTCCAAGGAAGGACGCAAAGGAGGGAGCTCCACTCCCTCCTACAAGCAGGTTGTGGTTAGCAGAGGTAAAAAACCAATAGAGCATGATCGAGGTCTTTCAGAAGGAGGGAAAAGGAACAGTGAAGAGGAGTAAGATGGCATTAAATCAAGGGAGAATAACAGCACTACATAAAATGAGGAAGAAGACAAGGAACAGGGAACAAAAAACAAAGCACAAAAGGGACCATGTAAACCCAAAGCCACTTTCACACCCAGAGTAGTTTTAAATAATCCTGCTCTCCAGGCGCACAGGGACCACATGCAAACAAATGAAATCATTTGTAAATTCATGGGCTTATGGCCCACTGAAAAAGCTTTACAAACATGGATTAAATACCACTGGAAACCTAAATGAAGCATAGAACTGCATCTTGGGTCAAAGGGATTCTTTACTGTGGTCTTTGCAAATATTGAAGATAAGGACAGAGTGTTTGAAGGAGGGCCTTACTTTTATGCAACAGTAGGCCTTTATATGGAACCATGGATTATGAATTTTGTCCCAGAGCGTGAGACTTTTACCTCGGTCCCAATTTGGATTAGACTCTACTCTCTTCCTCTTGATTACTGGCAAATGAAATCCTTAACTGCCATAGGAAATAAGTTAGGTCGTTTTTTCAAAGCTTCTGAGGCCACTAGAAGGGGAAAATATATTTCCTTTGCTAGAATATGTGTGGAGATGGACCTCTTAAGAGCTCTACCGGATGAGGTAATTTTGGAAGTATTTGATGAAGAATGGGTACAAATAGTGGATTATGAACATATTCCTTTTAGATGTCACAAATGGCACGAGCATGGGCACCTAATTAGAGACTGCCCTCTCAGCAAAATAGAAAATATGAGTAAAGCTAACACCATGAAAGAGTCTAAAAGTTTTCACAAAGTGGTACATAAAGGAAAAGGCGACAAAAGGGGGCCGAAGCCACACCAAATAGAAGGGAAACAAGCCAATCAGAACAGGTTCCAAGTACTAGAAGAGGACAAAGAGATTACAAAAGTAGATCCGGCAAAGGGAGGAAGTCATATGGAGGAAAATAATGAAGTAGATGGTGAACAAGAACAAGATATCAATAAACAGAAAGAAACTATGATGAGTGATACAGAACTAGAGATGGACCAAGAAATGACCCATAGTGAGATGGAAATGGAGGACCAGGAACTATAGGAAATTCTTGACAAAGAGAACTTAGATCTGGAAGGATTCTTGAAACAAGGAACCAAGGAGGGGGTAGACTCGCTACCTCTAGAGGAGTTCAATAGATTTCAGTAGCTGTTCATATGGAAAACTCAGAACAAAGAGCTGGAGAAGCAAAGAAACAAGGAAAAGCAGGGCAGCGAAGGTGTGAAAACTTTGAAAACCACACCAGGATTAGCACCCAGAAACCCAGGAAAGAAAAGAGGCAGGAAAAAACAAAACGAGCTATTGATGGAATGTGGAAAGCTAATGATAGATTCAGGTAAGATGAAAGACCTAACCAGCTACTCCTTTACAAATCTTTAATAATGAAGTTCACTTCTTGGAATATTAGGGGTCTAGGCAGTAAAACAAAACAAAGACTAATTAGTAATAGAATGAAACAAGCAGCACCGGATGTGATCTTCATCCAGGAAACTAAATGTTCCATTCAAAAAATAAAATAGATTCATAGCAAATGGCTCAATCGATTTGAGTTTCTGGAAGTCAAAGCAGAGAATACAGTAGGAGGTATACTCACTCTTTAGAATCCCCAAAAAATTGGCATTATAGATTCTGAAGCATCTAGGGACTATTTATCATTGGTCATGCAACCTGTGGGAGATAAGGAAACCTACCTGGTCACGAATGTGTATGGTCCCCAAAGAGTGGATGGCAAACTCAAGTTTCTCGATTCTCTGGAGGATCTCAGAAACAGACATACAAGCATACCATGGATCTTGGGGGGTGATTTCAACATGATCAATCACTTTCAGAGAAAAAAGGGGGAACCAAAGTTCTAAGCAAAGACTCTTTGGTATTTCAATTTTTTATAGATAAGATGAAGCTAGTGGACATTTTAAGGAGTAATGGTATCTTTACTTGGAACAATAAAAGAGGAGGAGAGTCTCAAGTGGCCTCAAAATTAGAAAGATTCATAATCTCAGAGGACCTTATGCTTAATGACAAGGAAACAGTAGCAAGAGTTCTCCCCTTTGGAGGCTTAGATCATTGGCCAGTTCAACTGGAGGTTCAGGGCATTGGTAACCCCAGGAACAGACCTTTTGGATTTGAGAATATCTAGCTTTTCCACCTAGATTCATCAGCAACATTACCAAATGGTAGTCAGAATATTTGAACATTCAAGGCACTAGAATTTTCCTTCTTCAGAAAAGACTAAAGCACATCAAGCTCCGACTCAAAGATTGGAACAAGAATGAATATGGCAATATTTTTGAGGAAAAAAAGTATGTTGAAGGTAAAATGTAGGAACTCAACCAAGCACTTATCACGGATGGCTTTGATAAAGACAGAAGTGATCAAGTCACCAAGGATCATCAAGACTGGGAGAATTTATGTAAATAAGAGGAAATATTTTGGAGACAAAAATCTAGAGTTCAATGGCTAAAAGGAGAACGTAATACTAGATTTTTCCACAAATCCACTATGGCGAATAGAGCTCATAATAGGATTTCTTTGATCAAGGACGGAGGAGGTAATCTTCTCAATTCTCATGAAGAAATAGAAGCAATACTAGTTTAGCACTTTCGAGGCATAGCAAAGGAAACCTGTTATGGTAGAGAACACTCCATCAGGGACTTCACTAGACATATACCTAGGCTGGTGTCTAGAGAGGAAAATTTCAACCTTAACAGGCCAGTGACTGAAGAAGAGATTAGTGAGGTCCTCAAAGGAATGCAAAATGGTAAGGAGCCAGGCCCAGATGGTTTCAATGTAGATTTCTTTAAAGCTTGCTGGAATATTGTCAAACATGATATTCTGAATGTAGTAGAAGATTCTAGGATGAATAGAACTATTGTGAAGGCGCTGAACACCTCTTTCATCACCCTGATCCCTAAACAGGAGTCGGCTCAAACTCCTGACAGGTTCAGACCAATAGCTTTGTGCAATGTGGTTTACAAGATAATATCAAAAGTTGTGGCCAATAGACTCAAACCTCTCCTTCCTACCCTAGTTTCTATGGAACAATCTGGATATGTGGAAGGAAGGAAAATTCTTAATAGCATCATTCAAGCACATGAGGTGGTGCACTCTCTAAATAGTAATAGGAAGGCTGGAATGATCATGCAATTGGACATAACCAAAGCTTATGATAAGCTGAATTGGACCTATATCAGGAAAGTTCTCATTGCTTTTGAGTTTGATCACAACTTGGTGAGATGGGTTTGGGCTCTAGTTACCTCTTCCAGCTTTTCAATTCTGGTCAATGGTTCTCCCTCAGAGACTTTTATTCGTTCTAGAGGCCTCAGGTAGGGTGACCCACTCTCTCCCTTTCTCTTCATCCTCATGATGGAAGGACTGGGTCGGTATATCAAGCATGCAAAAGAAGTTGGCAAGATCAAAGGTCTCCAACGCTCTGATAATGGACAAGCCTTGACTCATCAACAATTTGTTGATGATAGCATGCTGCAGGGAATCCCCACAGTCAAAGAAGCTCTTGCATATAAACAAATCCTAAGTGACTTTGCCATGGCTTCAGGTATGGAAGTTAACCTCTCCAAATCTAAGATTTTTTTCTTCAATACCAATATTGTTATTCAAAGGAACATCTCTAGAATTATGGGCTTTCAAAGGGAAACTCTCCCCTTAAAATATTTGGGAGTTCCTCTAACTGCTAAACCATTACACAAGAGCATCTGTGAACCGGTGATTAATAAATTGAAAAATAGAACTAGGAAATGGACTATGAGATCCTTAAACTTGGCTGGTAGGTTGGTGCTTACAAAGGTTGTTCTTCAATCAATCACAGTCTTTATGCTATCAGCTCTCCCAGCACCTAAAGGAGTCTTGCAACAATTCAAAACCATACAAAGAGACTTTCTTTGGGGCAAGGGGGAAGAAAGGAAGAAATGGGCCTTGGTTGCCTGGGAAAAAATTTGCAAACCTAAAAACCATGGGGGTCTTGGATTGGATAATCCTGACATCCTAAGAAAGGTTTTAGGGGCAAAATTATGGTGGCGTTGGGTAAAAGAACCAGAGGCTCAGTGGGCTATTATTTGGAAAGAAAAATATGCTAACTCATGGAAATATGATGATCACATAAGGATGGATGGAAATATAAAGGGATCACACATTTGGAATAAGACCTAGGATAACAGGGGCTTAGTTATGAAAACATCGTCTGGGAAATTAGAGAGGGAAACTTAGCTTTATTCTGGGAGGATATATGGCAACAAGAACCTATTCTGTTAAAAGAGGACTTGGAGGACCTCAAGGTAGAGGCAGATACTAAAGGGCTATCCAAGGTAAAATATTTTTGGGATCAAAACAACGGTATAGGAAAATGGAGAACCTAGAGTAACTTTGATTTCAGATATGACAACCCCCTGAAAGCTAAAGCTGAGACACTAATGAAAGTTTTAGAACAAAGGAAAATTTTAGTGACAGGGAGGCATGACCAGCTGAGATGGGGCAACAACAATGAGGGTACCTTTAATCTTAAGGAATAAAAACTCATACTCCTTGAATTAGATTCCCATGCTCCGGATAGGATTTGGAAAAGCCTATGGAGGCATCAAGGTTGGATGAAAATTAAACTCTTCATGTGGCTAGTTTTGAATAGGAAAATTTTGACCTGGGATAACATTCGGAAGAGGGGTGTCCTGGCGCCTTCCAGATGCCAGCTCTGTGAAGTTCAAGAGGAAACAATGGAGCACCTTCTCAACAATTGCATTTTTACCTCCAGGTTGTGGGATTGTTTTGCCACCATTTTCCAACAGTCTGATAGGGACAAAGGGAGTATTATCAACACCCTAAACAACTAGAGAAGAAACTTTTCAGATAATGAAGTTCTTGGCTCAGCTTGGGCCCTTACACCAAGCTTCATTATTTGGAATGTCTGGAAAGAAAGGAACAATAGAATCTTCAAGAATGAAAAGAAGCCTTTCCATTGCCTTTATGATCTAATCTTAAAATAGCTTAAGGAGATAGTTGGCACTATAGTTCGAAATCTCCCTAAGAATCCACCTTCTGTAACAAAATTGAGGATTCTCAGTCAGCTAGGATTGCAGGGACTTATTCCTCAGGGCCTAGATAGGAAGGTTTTAATTTTGGATTCTAAGCTAGATTTCTGGCATCCTCCCCCTAAGGGTTTTCTGAAATTCAACATTAATGGTGCTTCAAAAGGCAATCCGGGCACAGTTGGTCATGGAGGGGCGTTAAGGGATGAAAACAGAAGTATTCTTTTTATCTTCTATTGCCATTTAGGAAGAGCCACCAACAATATGGCGGAATTAATGGCTATGGAGCAATGTCTAGATTTCCTAGTTCAGGAAAACTGCCAGAATGTGATTATTGAAGCTGATTCTGAGTTAATCATTAACTCAGTCAAGAGAATCAGCTGGGGTACGAACCTAGAAAAAGCCTCAAGACACTGGAGGTTGATCTAGGTCTTTCAACAAATTCACAGTCACTTCCAGAGCCTTAGAACAATCAGTTTTAAACATGTGCAAAGAATGGCCAATAAACTAGCGGATCTTCTAGCCAATCAAGGAGTGATCTGCACAGAAGATAGCGTTGCGATGAACTGGAAAGAGATACCTTAGAACAGATTAAAGGAAAAGTGTCACGACCAAGTAGACGAAGATAACATGGTGTTCTGGAACAAAGCCATGGAGGCAGGTTTCAAATGACTCAGTAGCTTTATGTTTAGCGATTTGTTCACAGTCGGGTCTTTTGCGGGTTGCAAGCAAGGGTCAACCTTCACAACCCGGGTTAATAATTTCATAGCAGCTCCTAGAAGTAATAGCGTGAGCGATTCAAGTTTTTGGATGACAGGCAGGATGGCGGGTGCTTCATCACACATTGGTTCAGGTAGAATAGATGCACCGAGAGGCGAAAACCAGGAACTCTCGGTGACCACGAAACCCGGGGTTTTTCTTCTTTGTTCGCAATACCTCGTCCAGGGCAGTTTTTCGGTGATTGCAGGCCTTGCAAGCGGGAAGTGATTTTTCCAATTTGGGAGTGATTCCATTCAACGAGATCCAAGTGGCAGTGGGGTCGGGTGGAAATCTGCCCTCATCGCACGCTATTGTTCGGTGATGTAGACTAGTGCAATATGATCCTCAACCGTCTGATCTTGCAAGGTAGATCTATGGGTGGGATTGATCAAGCATGTTGGTGGGTCCATATGGGTAAACGTCGTGCTTCTAAGCATAGCGATATTGACCATAGCTATGGGATAGGGCGAGGAGGTTCAACAGTTGAGATTAAAGATGCAAGTTAGGAAAATGGCGGGAAGCAAAGTGTTCTTGGCAGGAAGCAGATTTTTATACTTTCTACAGATTCGCAGGTTTGTGAGTTATGCGGATATGAAATCTTTATAGTTTGGCACATATGTTCCTCTTCGAATCCGACTCTAGATTCTTGTTAGCTGGTTTCCGCATTATATTTCTTTAGAGAGTTTTGAGGTTTGGTGGTAGGGGTCGGGGCTTTTGCCTTTGGCCCATTAACAGTTAGTGTTGGGTTTTATCCTTGGTCCACAACTTATCGAGGATTGTTGTATTTTATGTATTTTATTTACTGATTAATGAAATAGAAGGTCTGACTCTTGCTTCAACAAAAAAAGAGATTTATTTTTCTTTCTCAACCTTTCAATCTCTTCAAATGCACTGACCAACTCTCCTTCTAAGTCTACATCGACCTCTTCACCATTAGAATTAATTGCTTGAACTTCCAGATTGTCTATAACCATAAGCATGAACTCTTTTGTGCTTTCATCATCTCTGTCCTCATCAGAGTATTGGCTACCTTCAATTTTAGATGAGCTGTCATATTGAGTATAGAATCTTTTCTCTTTGGCCTTCTTCCTATCCTTTGCACTTAAATTCTTGAACTTTTCTCTATGATCATCTTACTTTTTCTTATTTTTCATAACACTTGGAAGCATAGTGACCAACTTTTCCTGATTTGTAAACTATCATAGATATTCCACTGGATAGTTTGTTAGAATAGATATATTAAAAATTTGAAATTCTACACTATTATAGTTTTATTAAATTTCTAGATTTGTATATTTTATTGTAATTAGTGCATGCGTGCGAATGGAAATCATGTAGAAACATAGAACAGAAAAATAAACTCAAACACACACATAAGACACAATATATGCTATGAGAAACCCTTTCAAGAGAAAACCCAGCTGGAAGGTGAGGTCACTTTGTTCTCTTTCTTTATATGGAAATATGAGTGCACGTACAAAGAATTATGGCTTGTGGCCCGTGGGCTACTACAGTGCACAAATATTATCTCTGTGCTCTACCTCCTATCCTTATTGGCTATTTTTTCTCAGTTATGGAACAAATTCACTCAAAAGAATGGAATGAATCTTCCTCCTAGTGGCCTGGTTATAACACGACTCGATAGCCTACTAGTGGTTAAGTTTGACTACTTTAACCCTTAACCAATGCTACAATATATACTCTTCTAGAGAATTTACATCAAAATCACGTGGCTAAACCCTTTTTCCATGAATAATGGGGGCTAATGCAACATCCTCTCGAACCATGGTGGTGAAAACGTGAAGGTCAACTTCTGAGTGGCATAACTTTTGCATACAGACTCTGATTGATGTGCTTCATGCACCTTTTGAAATGTATATATGTGTAGAATAGCATGAAAATTTTCCGCAATTAAGTGACAAATTTTTACCCCCAAAAACGTCTTTTAATGCCTCAAAATTCTCTTAGAAGGTTTCAAACCCCATTTTGCCAAACTGAGTCCCGCCAGTAATAATGGTCTGGTGAGCTTATTCCTCCACTTTTTCCACTTTGAATGCATTGACATGGATTAAAAACAAAATAATGATACAATATAGATCACACCTCCCCATTTTGGGAGGTTTTTGGTCTCCAAAAGCTTCTATTGAATGAGGTGAGGAAATTTTTCCTCCACCTTCTCTCCAATGTACCATTTAGCTTTGCTTGGAATTTGTCCCTTCAATCCAATCTATCAAAGGTCATGCTACCCCTATCTTGTAGTTTTGGACCTCTTTTGTAAAATTGTATCTTTTTTCAACCTCCATTTGGGCATCTAGTGCCAAATCCTCCATAGAAGGAAGGACTTGTTCCTCTTCCTAATCTAGCATGGAAGGCACATAGAGTTTCAAATTCAATACATTCACAACTAAGTAAATGCGCATATATGGTGGTAAATTGAGTTGATAGGAATTATCACCTACCTTTTCCAATATCTCAAAGGGACCATACCTCAGAGCCTTGATTTTCTTACCAGAACCATGTAGCCTCTCCTTGTTTAATTGTAGCCATACTCTGTCTCCCACCTTTAACGATTTCTTTATTTTGTGTTGATCATGTCTGGTCTTATACTTCTCATGCGACTTTTATAGTGTTTCTTGTACCTATAGATGGATATGTCTAATATTCTCTGTAAAATTTTCAAGCCTCAAAACATATCTTCTAAGATCTTCCCTCACTCCTCCTTGTTGCCCATATGAAATATCCAAAGGTGAAGGTGGAAAATATCCAAAACAAGTTTCAAATGGGCACTTTCTTGTAGAAGTTTGGATTTCTCTATTGTAAGAATGTTGTATATATACTATATTTTCATACCAGGTCTTAGGATGCTTCTGGTTGTATCCCCTCGTAAGCTAGACCAAAGTCTCATTGACTACTTATGTTTTCCCATCTTTCTATGGATGGAATGTTGTATATCTCTTCAACTATGTGTCCATATTCTCCATAATTTAGTCCAAAATGCATTGAGAAATCTTGTATCCCTATTTGAAATGATGCTCCTTGGTATCCCAAAGTGAAACCAGGCTTGTCCAAAGAAAAAATTTGCTACTTCTTGCCCACTGATGTTATTTTTACACGGTATAGGAAAACACATATTGTTGAACCTATCAACTACCACGAACAGGTAGTCATGTCCCTTCCTAGTTGTTGATAAACCTCCCATAAAGTCCATGGAAATGGTTTCCCAAGGAAGAGTAGGTACAGTTAAGGGATGATATAGACCATCTTTCATGTTGCTAGGCTTGTTTCTACAACAAATCATGCATCTTCTTTTGAACCTAACTACTTGCTCTTGCATCTTGGTCCAATAAACATACCTCTTCAAGTTAACCATGGTCTTCCCAACACCAAAGAGCTCTGCAACCTTGGAGGTGTGAACCTCTCTAATCAGCTACAATCACTCACCTTTAGGAACACATATCTTATCCAACTATAGAGTAACCCATCTTGGACATGGTATTAAACAGTGTTGTTGCCATTGTGCACATGACTCTGAATTTGCAACTGTTGATACACCTACTTGAAGTCCTCATGCTCTGAATATGCCTCTCTGGATGCATCATGGGTGAATGGTTAAATGTGCATAAGAGTCCCCAAATTTATCATCATTGATGTGGGTGGCCTTGAAAGCATTTCATCCAGCTTGTTTATGCTTCCCTTCTTATACTTGATTACCAAATGAAACTGTTGTAAAAACCCCATCCACTTGTAATGCTTGCTCTATTGCAGCTTACTTTGGCCCTACAAGTACTATAACAAATAGTGATATGTGTGGATTATGTATCTTTTCCCATTAGATAATGCTTCCACTTCTTCGCATCTTGCACCATGGCATATAGGTCCTTGTCGTAGGTAGGGTAGTTAAGAACTAACCCATTAAATTCTTTGGAATGGTATCATACAAGCCTTCCTCCTTGCATCAAAACTTCCCCCATAGCATACCCACTCGCATATGTCTCCACTTCAAAGGGTCACTGCAAGTTTGGTAATTCCAAAATTGGTGCTTGACTTATCTTCTTCTTTATCTCCTTGAATACCATATTCTAACCCTTTTCCCACTAAAAACTCTTGACACTTGTTGTTATGGCGTGGAGCAATGCTTCTACTGTTGAAGAAAAGGCTATGAATTTCCTTAGGTACTGTGTTGTCCCAATGAAACTCGTGACCTCAAAAACACTAGCAAGCACTGATCATTTCATGATGGCCTCCATATTGGTAGGATCTATCTTCAACTATCCTCCACCTATCACATACCCCGATTACACCAAAGATTGTTGTACAAACTCACACTAATTGAGATTTTCTAGTAGCTATTGCTTCTTCAATGTTTCGAGCACCTACATCAAATGTGAAATGTGTTCCTCCCAGGTAGCACTATATACCAGTATGTCATCCAAATAGACAATAAAAAATGAATCTGTAAAAGGGCACAGTAAATCATTCATTAATCTCATAAACATAGTTGGTGCATTACATAGGCCAATTGGCATGAATAACCACTCATACAAACCTTTCTTGGTTTTGAAGGTGGTCTTCTAGGTATATTCTTCTTTGACTCGAACCTGGTAATATCCAAACTTCAAGTCTAGCTTGGTGAAGTTATTTTCTTGCTACAACTGATCCAACATATCATCTATCCTCGGCAGGGGGTATCTATTCTTGAGCTTGATTTTGTTCAATGCCCTGTAATCTATACACATCTGCCAAGTCCCATCCTTCTTTGGCACAATGATGATCGACAACCCACATGGTGATGTACTCGATCGAGTGACACCATGTTCTAACATTTGTTGCAATTGTTTCTTCACCTTACTTGCTTCTATAACAGACTACCTATACAACCCAATGTTTGGCAATGGGGAGTCTGACAATAGCTAGATCTCATGCTCCACTTCTCTCTTGAGGGGTAACCCTTTAGGCTCTCAGAACACATTCTTGTATACCTACAACAACTCCCCAAGTTGTTGTTTCTATTTCTTGGTACACCCCTCCAAGGAAACATTACTTCTTATTGACTCCTCGATACACTGAATTTCTCTTAAGAATAATAAAACATACTTCTTGTTGGAAATGATCTATTTCTTGGCTTGGTTGGCACTTACCCATTAAATTTTTGACTTGACTTTATACACGTTGATGATGAACTATTTTCCATCCTTGACACGCCAATACCAGTTGGCTCTCCTCATGAATATTGCATCTTGCAAGTACATGTATGGACTTCCAAACACAACTCCACATACATCAAGGGGAACGACATCTAGATTACTTCACCAATAAAATCAGCACTGATAGCAAATCTAATTTTGCATTGTTGGCTACCTTCAATTTTGAATCGTTATTTACCCATCCTAGTGGATATGGGTTTGGATGATCACAAACTTATAGCCCCAACTTCTTCATCACCTATGTTGCAATGAGATTCCTCTGCGATCCTTAGTCAAACAAAGCATCACTATTTGTCTTCTTGACATGTATCTTTATATGGAAGAGTTTAGTCATTTCTTTCTCTTCCTGTTGTTGAAGGATACTCAAATTCACCTCCTTCTGGACTGATGTCCAGACGATCTTCTCATCCATGTCTGAGTTTATTTTAACTTGGTTACTTGAATCGGTGGCCATGGGATTATTCTTCTTATTATCTTTCTTCTTGTTCTTCAGGATTAGCTCTAGATGAAACTTCCCACACTTCTCCTCTATATGGCCATTAATGTTTTAGTGGTTGTAGTTGTTTCTAAGATCTTTGCACTAGTTTTTTGTGGTTATTGTCTTTTTGTCTTTTCCCCATTTTTCCTTCTTCTTTCCCTCCTTAGAAGCATCATGTTTCTCCTTCTACTTCGATCCACTTGATTGCGCTCTCTTTAGGCCTATGTCCTCCAGGTACTATGCCTATACACAAGCCTCTTCCACCGATTTGGGCTTAAACAAAATCACTTTCTCACGTAGATGGTGATGCAGACCCCACAAATACTTTAGAAGTACATTTGGGTTCTTTAGAGATATACCCAACATTATAGGCATATTTTTGTATTATTTGGTGTATTGCATACTTTGGCCTGACTTTTTCCTAAAGTAGTGCCACTACATCCACTAGTCCTCTACATAGCCAATGGCATACAACTATGAGTTAATGAGGATTTTGAAGTCTTCCCACTTATTCACTAGAATCTCTCCCTTCAACCTCAGGGTCTTCATGTGTCTCTCTCACCAAGTTAGTGCATCGCCCTCTAATTTCAGCCGCGCAAATGAGATCTTTTGTCCTTCTTCAATTTGATGGATGCTGAAATAAATTGCGAGTTTGCAACTAGTGATTCAGATTTAGGGTGTCGATATCACCATGGTATGGCTTGATGTCAACTTTTTCTTCCATTTTAAACAAGGACTATGGTTGGTTCATGACACTCGAACTAGAATGGTCTTTTTTGGATTCTTTCTTCGATTGGTTCTCTATTTCTTTCTAATCTCCCGATCCCCCTTCTGATTTATCCTCTACATTTGAACCCCCATCTTCACCAAATATCCCAAGCTCATTACTTAGGGCCACCATAAGGAGTTTTACATTGTGATTTATGTATGTGACTTGTTGTTCTAGCCATGAAAACCTCACCTCTGTAGGATCACAAGGGTCATTCACAAATTCATCGACCATGATTAAGGTTTTACAATTTTCCACAAATTACCCAAATAAACATGCTCTGATACTAATATGATCCATAAACAACCATTGATATTCCATTGGAAAGTTTGTCACAACAGATCTAATAATATTATGTTAAAAATCTGAAATTCTACACTATTATAGTTTTATTAAATTTCTAGATCTTTAGATTTTACTGTAATTAGTGCATGCACGTAAATGGAAATCATGAAGAAAATAGATAACATGAAAATAAAATATCACACACACATAACACATAAGATATGCTCCGGGAAACCATTTTGGAAGAAAACCTAGCTGGAAGGTGAAGACACTCCGCTTTCTTTTTATGTCTCGAAATATGGTTGCAGGTACAAAGAAGTATGGCTTGTGGCCTGTGGGCTACTACAATGCACAAATCCTCTCTGTGTGCTCTACCTCCTATCCTTCTTGGATATTTTTTCTCATCTATTAAACAAATTCACTTGAAAGAATGGAATGCCTCTTCCTCCTACTGGCCCGATTATAACATAGCTTGATAGCTTACTAGTGATTAAGTTTGACTCACTCAAATATTAACCAGAGTTACAATATAGACTCTTATAGAGTATTTTACATCAAAATGATGTGGCTAGCCCATTTTTCCATGAATAATGGGGGCTGACATGGAATCCTCTTGAACCATGGTGGTGAAAATAGGAAGGTTAACTTCTTCGTGGAATAACTTTTACATACGAACTATGACTAGCGTGCTTCTTTCACCATTGGAAATATCTTTGTGTGTAGGATAGCATTAAAATATGTCATATTAAATCAGAAAACTTTTACCCTAAAAAACATCATTTGATGCCTCAAAATGCTGATGTGCCTCAAAAAGCTCACAGAAGGTTTCAAACCCCGTTTTTACAAATTGGGTCCTGCGGGTAAAAACTGTCCCGTGAGTTTATTCCTCCACTTTTATGGCAAACAATATAATGATCCAATATAGATCATTTCCACAATTAAATCACTTAAAAGGTAACTTATTTTTGTACTTGCAATCCTAAGCCTTTCTTGTTGGATTCTTCTTCATCTGATTCACAATAAGAATCATCATGTTTTTCCTTGGGATTTTTATCTTCTTTGAAAGTTGACTCCTTTGTTGTATTCTTGCCATCGAAAATTCTCATCTCATAAGTAGTAAGTGTGCTAGATAGTTGGTCCAAAGTGCGAGTCTTGAATTCTGTCATCTCCTCAATGGTTGATACCTTGGGATTAAATCTCTCAAGGAGACATATCAACACCTTTTGAACTACTACAGGTTATTCCAATTTCACATCAAGGCCTTGTATAGTGTTCCCAACCTCATAAAATCTCAAGAAATACTTTACAATATCTTCATCATAGTGCATCTTTAAAGACTCAAATTGCATTCTAAAACCTTGGATTTTGGCTTGCTTTACCTTGCTATCACCTTCATAGAAACTACTCATCTTATCCCGAATAGCTTTTGTTGTTGTGCAGTCCATAACCTTAACAAGTTATAATTTAGGTAGGTCAGCAAGCATCTTTACCATTGCATGTGAACTCCATATTCTTATATTTAGTAACCATTGTTGGAGGATTTTGATATTATTCATATAAAACATCCCACACATCAACTCCAAGTGATTGAATGTAGGTCATCATCATACTTTCCAAAAAACATAGTTTGTTCCATTGAACATGAGTTCCCTATTGGTGAATCCTACTTCCTAGTTTTCCATGGTCCTTGACCTTTCTTCCAACTATTAAACTAATCTAAAGTAACCTGGGATATAATACCAACTGTTAGAAACTAGAACAATACTAAGAGGGGGGTGAATCAATATTGTAGGAATTTTAAAATTTCCTTTCTCTTGCAATGATACTAGGAAAGAAACAAAATTTCCAACAATTAATTTATATGAGCATGGAAAGAAATAACATGAGTGTGATAATGATAACACTAAATTTCTTCAAATATTTCTTTCAATTTATTCACAAGGCAAGCTACAACTTTCATGACCTTAATGATTCATCTTTCATATAGTTTTCATACTCAAATCATGAAGCAATTCCCTCTTACAATATACATTAATTTGTCTATTAACACTCACCAAAACTACCATTACAAAACCTTCAACAATCTCTTGTTACTAAACAATTCACCTTCATCCACAATTCCACACCTCTGTAATATTGTGCTCTACAAATTCGACTCTATTTATAAAGAAATTTAGATTGATATTTTTGGAATTGAAACTTTTTATCTTGCTTTTGATTGTTTGCATGAATCCTTTAGTTTTTCCTTTGTTCTAATTCAATTGAGTCATCTCAATGTGTTCTTCGAGTCTTCAAACACTGATTTGTTGTTTCTCTGAGTTCAAATGATAATATTTGCAATTCTGTAATTTTTACGAGACTTAGCTGAGCTTTTCTAAATTTGGTGAATCTCCAAATTTAGTATTTAGGCCAAATTTGGCTCCAAACATATACATGATGCCATCAAAGTTTCCAACTCATTCATGGCTTTGTTTTATAGCTTTTGTACTTTGTTATTATGTTTGGCATAACTATCAAATTCAAGTTGTCGACTCATCCATGATAAATATGGTGTATAACGCCAAAATTATAAGTTGTTGACTCATCCATCATGGGCCCTATTTTTGCTACAAACCTGAGTACTTATTTTGCACTACAAACACTATGTGCCTTTGGTCACCAACAACACATAAAATCACCACAAAACTCACAACTTGGGCATCTTCTATTATTTGACAAAATTGTCAATTGTCAGTCAGATTTATGTCTCCTGTGCCCATCATCTCGGAAATATCACCTAGTGCGCCTTTAGTTTTCTTCTAGGATAAATATTATAGGATTACATGCCCATGTGTGTCTGCCCTGCACCTTCATCCATTGGATTTTACTCTGCCATAAGCTCCCATCTCATCTCAGATCTTTGTCATCCCAAAGCTTTCTTTTGTCACACTTGCTTGAAACCTTTCGGGTTTGGTATTTTCTTTCTTTCGGAAAAAACTTTCTTGCTCTTTGACTATCCTATATTCCCAGCTCCTAGCTCCATGACTTTAACACCCACTGTACACATCTCCATTTCTTTTGTTTCCTGGCTTCCGACTCCCATCTTTCTCGCTCCTTGACTCCCAACTTCACTACTCTCCATCTCCCGCCTCCTCAGCTTCCTAGCTCCCAGCTCCTAGCTTCCCGACTTTAAGACCCACACATATTTACGAAATATTCTAGTGAAGTTTCTTATGGTTTGTGACTACCCCGATTATCATCATGCTCATGTCACCAATGCTACGTGGCATCATTTTAGTGGTGACACTTTCCACTTAGATTTGACCCTCTATGATACCCAAAAACATCGGATCTTCCTGCCACGTGTCCTCCATTCCATACTACCACATCATGTTGACATCATCATCCACATATGCATCCATGAACCAATAACTTTGACTTTGGGGTCCTCAACTTTGATTGGCTCTTACTTTCAATCCAAGAAGCCATTTTTGAACTTCCATATACCACTAGAAATCTCTTTCAGAGCTTTATTCAACAAAGTGGGTCTCAACTATGTTTAAAGAGATATTCTGCATCATCACCACCTTTGCCTTTACCATTCTTTGAGTTGATATTCATTCTTCATGCATTCTTCATTATTGTTGTGTTCATCCTAATCACCTTTTCCATCAATGACAACAAATTTATAACAAAACCCTTTTTCTCACATCTCAAGGTATTTGGCTATGATGCATATGTACATGTTCCAAAGGAGAAAAAAACCAAGTTGGATAGTAAATCTTAAAGGTGCATCTTTATCGAGTGTAAATATGGTTTAAAAGGTTACAAGCTTTGGAACCTAGAAAAAAAGAAGGTTGTGTATAGTCAAGATGTGTATTTAGAGAAGTGAAGGATGTCATGAAATAAAAAGTCCTACCATGGCAAAAGGAACCAGAGGATATAGAGTTTGATCTTAAGGGTGAAGAATCGGACTCCACAATGGAACGAGAATCAGAAGTAGAAGAACCACGCACTCTAGTTTTGAGGAGATCAGTTCGGAAAACAAGGCAACCAAAGAGGTAGAGTACATCTTATTTTTGTTCAAAATTACTATATCCATTACTGATGACAATCCTATAACTATTAAATATGCAATGGATTCAGAGGATGGAAAACTCTGGAAATGGACCATGAGTGAAGAAATGGCAACCTTGGATAGAAATGAGGGTTGGGATCTCGTGGAGTTATCTGATAGAAGGAAACCCATTGGAAACAAATAGGTGTTTAAGAAGCAGATGAATGTAGAAGGAAAAGTGGAGAAATGCAATTTGATTAGTAGGTTATTCCCAGGTGTTGAGAATTGATTTTGGTGATATTTTTCTAGTATGTATGTTTCCACAATCATAATTATGTTGATGTTGAGAATTTCTTCTGGAATAGTGTGTAGTATCATTGGAGCGCCCAACATTTCGGGTGAACACTTCACTCTTTTTCAGGGACAAAAAGCTATATAACTAATACAAAAAAGTGCTAGACCATGAATAAATAGATAAAGGATCTGACCATTAGGGGATGTAAGGGAGTTTTCTGAACGTAAAAAAATTATTAATAATTATTGAGAAAGAAGTAAAATAAGAATAAAAGAGTTAAATAAGAATATAAATAAATAAATTATTGGATTATAATTAAATTAGAATTAAGATATTTAGTCAAATACGAATAAAAGAGATTAATTATAAGAAAGATTAAATTATCAGTTATTTAGACTAGGATTAATTTTTAAATTAAATAATTATATTTGGATTAAATTAAGATTAAAATAAATTAAATGAAAACTAAAATATTGGCTGAAATAATCAAATTGACGGGGTTAGTGAAAAGTAAATGTAAAAAGAATAATAATATATTGACGGGGTTAGTGAAAAGTAAATGTAAAAAGAATAATAATATCTATTAATAATATAGAAAAGTAAAATTAGAATAAATAAAATTAATTGTTAAAATATTATTAAAGTTATAAAATTCGAATAATGAAAAAAAATTAAAAAGAATTATTAAATATTTTAAAATAAATAGCCAAAGAGACCAAAAAGTTAATAATAGTTTGAAGTTAAATTCAATATATGTCAAAATAGTTGAATAATAAAAAGTTAAATATTATTATTAACAAGGAAATTGGCAAATAAGATAAAGATGAGAGTTAAATAAAATATCTCAGAGATATTATAATTAATAAATTAAATTATTAAAAAAATAATAAAAAGGTTTGAATTAGATCATGAAAAATAGGGGAAAAGAGGAAGGAAGAAGTGGAGGATGAACACAAGGGGATAAGAAGAAGAATTGATCTGGTGAAATAAATAAGAGGAGGGGAGGTTAGTGACACAGAGTTAGGTTTTTGAAAATAAGAAATGGAAAATAAGCTTCTAAGATTGGATTAACTTATAACCATTTTCTCGATTAAATTTTTTAGGGTTATTTTCAATTTCTAAAGCCTCCTTAATGACGTGCTTTGAGTGGAATTAGGCGGTGGCCAAGATTTTGGTATTGTCAAACTGAATTAAATGATGGGTCTTGAGAGAGTGTTCAACGACGGCATATTTAGAGCTTTGATTACGAAAGGTGCCAACAATGCGTTCTTTAAGGTGAGCTTTGAAGGATCTCCCGATTTTTCTAATATAAGACATCCCACGGGAACAAGGGATATCATAGACTTTGGGGCCTAACATAGGATCAATCTTGTCTTTGGGAGATCGAAAGAGCTAGTTAAGGGTGTTTTGTGGTTCGAATAAGGTTTTGATGTTTCTTTTTCAATGGACTTTAGAAATATGAACAATAATTCATTGAATATAGGGCATGGTGACTTTGGCTTAGGTAGGATTCATGGTCGAATTTTTAGGGTGAGGGTGGAGAGCAGAATGGAAATCCTTTTTAGTCTGGGAGGAGGTGTAACCATTAGCTTTGAATGCTTTGGTAAGATGGGCTTTTTAACTGGGAAATGATTGAGAGGATGAAATATGAATGGCTCGAGTAACAAGGGTTTTAAGAACAACATATTTTTGTGAAGGATGATGATGAGAGGTGGCATGGAGGTACCCATCAGTATGGTTTTTCTTACAAAAGACTTGGTGGGTAAGAGAGACATCGCAGAGACGAGAAACAAGAACGTCAAGAAAGAGGAGGGAATGGTACTTTTAACTTCCTTTGTGAATTGGATGTGGGAAGAAATTTGAATGATATGGGTGAGGAAGGCTTGGATTTCAGGAATACCATGGGACCAAATAAAAAAAGGTATCATCGACAAACTGCTTCCAAAGTTTAGGTTTCAAGTGGTATCTACCAAGGGCTAAGGTCTCAAAGTAATCCATGAAAATGTTGGGAACAACGGGGGGAAGAGAGGAACCTATAGTTGTGCCCTCAGTTTGCTCAAAGAAAACTCCATTAAAATTAAAGGTGGTGGTGGTAAGGTATAACTCGATAAAATTAAGGGTTTCAAAGTCCACAATCTTGGAAATAAGGTCAATGGCTTCTAGGACAAGAATTTTAGTAAAGAGGGGAACAAAAAAAAATATCATTTTCATCTAGAATGAGGTCTTTAGTTTGCTCAATGAAGTCATATATTTGGATGGAGAAGGGACGAAGATTCATGGAAAGGAAACAGGAAAAGGCATCGGTGGGACCACCAATAGTGCTAACTATAGGTATAAGGGGAATATATTATTTTTATTTTAGGTTGACCATAGATTCGAGGGGTAATGGGGTTAAGGGGTATAAGAATATTTTGGATTGAAGGGTCCAGGGATGAGGATTTTATGGCGTTTGTGATTGGTCATAGTTTTGTTAGGGTTCTTAAGTAAGGGCTTGTATGAAGAAGAGGAAATGAGATCAAGAATATTACTACAATAATCAGAGGAGTTCATGCTGACATAATCATTTCAGTTGTTATATTTTAAAATAAGGATATCAAGGTTGGAATTAAGTTGATGAGGGGCCATAAATTCATCTCTAAACAGGTTGGGTTTGGGGAGCTTGGAGTTCCAGAGAATACGATTTCACTCTTTGTCAAAGATCTTCTACTTCATAGGAGGGAAGCTTATGGGATATGGATTTAATGGAGAAAATGATGTCTTCAAAGGGGATGTTTTGGGGAACAAGACAAAATTTGTAAACTTTTTCTAAAAGGATTAGAGAAGGGTATCAACATTAATTGAGGATAGGTTAATCACTTTGGCGTTAAGAGATGGAGGAGGAGGAGGTGATATGGAAGTTATGTTGATAAATCTAGGGCATCAATAATTAGGTGATTTCTCTTCAATTAGTAATTGATTGTGAGTGCATTTCATTTCTTTAGATTATTATCTTCTTTACTTAACTTATTAATGTTCTTCTTCATCAAACAACTACCAATGCATGAACATAAATAGACAGGAGACACAATTTGCCTATGCTATGAGCCAAGGCCAAAACCTCTCACTCTTTGAGAGGAAAACCACACAAATTATTCTTATAGAGATTCCAATTGAAGAATACCAAGACCAAGACCCTTAACCTATTAACCACTCCAAGACCAAGACACTAGTTCTCTATCTTATGCTATTTTCTTCTTCTTGAATCCTCTTCCTCTTCGACCTTCCTGAGATCATCTCCTCGGCGAATTATAGATACACTAGAGATGGCACTAAAACATGTCAATGTAATTTCGCCAAAATGTGACCACTATAGCAACATCGAAATATTGTGATAGATCTCAGAACTGTAGCTCCTTCATAGCACCACATAGTGGTCTCCATAATAGCACCAAGTTGTGGCTTCTTCAAAGGACCGAGTTGTAGTATATATACCTCTATCAAATGGTGTTCCTATGTTGTAGCACGAGACCCTTATCTCATGAAACCAAACTTTTGTTTAGCCCTAAAAGGACCCTCGTTATTCCTCCATTAACTATCTAAGTTCCTTCTTGACATCCGAACTTCAAAGGTAATCTGAATCACTTTATTGAACTATGTACCCTTATCCGAGTTTTTGAAGTGATATATGAACTTGTTACTATCACTATTCATCTTAAATTCAGAGATATATCCAAACTATCTTCTACTGAAATGTGAAGACCCTACACCCCTATATATAGTTGTTGTCCCATAAATAAGTCGATTTGTGCTTATCTGAATAGAGGTATCTCCATAAGATGAAGCCGACATGTGTTCTTCATTTCATCTTGAGGCTGACTTGAAGAGGAGAAACATGTGCTTGTCTTGGAGGGCTATTAGACAATTCTATCGACTTAAATACATTTGTAACATGCCCAAAAAGGGTTCTTCATACATTACATTGACTCTTTGACTTTAATGAAAAATCCTAAAGGCTCTCAATGGGAGCCACCTAAAAATAAAATCTCTTGCTCATGAAACCCATGAAGCAAGCATTACAATAATAATTTTATTTTCTTCTTTTCATCATTTACAAAAATCACAATTACATGTCATTATGAAGATCGAACCTAGTTACACTTTTCAACACTCCCTCTTAACTAGGGAGGTATTCATAATGGTACTTGGTCATTCTCAATCTGAAGAATTTATCATAAGAAGAATCAGATTGGTAACCCATCTGTATAGCATCATATCGACTGGCATTGTCACATAGCAAGGCCTTGACTAACAGCTCTATCTCTCCATAAGATCAGAGCACAATGCCGGTGATACCAATGATTTATAGACACCATCATCATTGTCTCTCAAGGTACATACTCCACCCAGGTGTTCACAGAGTATGACCTACTTTGGATTGTTCTTATCTTGGATAGCCAATCCTCAAAGAATATCAGTCCTATACAGATATTCTTATCTTGGATGCCTTATCTCATCCTCAAAGAGCATCAAATGCCAGATGTTTACTCAATCATCCATTATATCTTCCTAGGTGAAGACCAAAATGATGTGTTTATCTCTCCCTCTCAATTAGGGAGGACATATAAATTCCAATAAAGGAATGTACTCATTCCTACATAAGTAATGTACCTAAGTTCCCTCTTGGCTTAGGAATTTCCAAGTTTCTTCCAAGTAAGAAACTTGTTTCCAGACTCGCTCTTAATTAGGGACATACAACAGCTCCTCAGGTGGAGATGAAAAGATAACTAGTTGCTTGAAGAGCTCCTTCCTTCGATGTCATTAATTTCTTTGTCAAGGAGTCTTGATATTTTGGGACGTCTTCATATGGCACAGACCATTCATCACTTTCATCCATGAGTTAGTCATGTCATCATTTCTTTCAACAGAAAGTGATCCATCAGTCTACATTTGGCCTTGCTTCATGTCATGCTACCTTCTTCATGCCATATTTTCTGGAAGGATCTTACATCCTTCTATATGGTCCTCTTGGAAGACATCCATAGTTCTTCCCTTGGTAGAACTGCATAAACCCATCTAGATAATTTGTTCAAAAATAAGAAATGAACACTTAAATCAAAATTAACTTTGTGATGGTCTTTCATCATGACATCTTCTAGTTTTCATCAGCATCCAGCATACATGTTGACATATCTCCCTAAGATATCCATTGTAAAGGGTCTCCTTTTTTTTTTCAAACTCCATCAGAGTATTCATATCTTTCATGGAGATATCCTAGTCAAACCTTCTTGGTATTCCGAATGTTGATTGCCTTTACCATGTTTGCATTTCTCGCAATCTCTTCCTTCCTTTCATCACTCATTTCATTTCCAAGAGTTTCCAACTAGATTTCCTCAACTGTAATCAACCACCTCATACTTCATATATTATGTTGATTTCATCTAGTGCGACCCATGCCTTCTAGCATCCTTTCAAAGGAAGAGATTCCTTTCCCTTGATCATGCTTCTCAAGATAGAACATTGATCCATGTTACCTACAACCATACAACATGACTTTATAATATCAAATACAATCATACATACCTTATTTACCTTTAGGTCATCTAGACTTCTTTCATAAACTTCCTTGATTGAAAAGAGCTTCAACCCCTTGATATTATTCATCTATTATGTCATCATACCATAATCCCATTAATTCCACAAGTTGGATTTCTTTATGAAACACTTGATTCCTCTCTAGATTAGTGAACCATCTGATGAAGATTCCATCAAAGAATCTTGAGGATCTCGTATATCCTTATCCAGCAGATGTCACCTTTTGATGTATCATGAGCCTTGTATTGGATGACTTCTTCCTTTTTAAGTTTACAATGAGGTTCCAAAGAACTATAGCCTTCATAGTTGATTATTATACATCCTTCATGTTCCCTATGGTGATGTCATGAGCTCTTATTTCTAATGTTTTTCCTCTTCCTTGGACTTCTTCTTTCAGCTTCTTGCACTTCTTCGGCGAAATGGACTTCTTCTCTATCTTCCTTGTTATTTCCCTTTTTAAGATTAGGACAATCTTTCTTTTAATTCTCATAGCATCAATTCTTAGTTATGTTCTTCTTTCCTTTCTACAAATGTATGAATACTTGTTTCCCTCAACCTGTCTTCCTCTATCTTGCATAGAAAACACAAGTTGTTGAATGGGATGGGCTTTTATCCTCATAGACATTTGTCACCTTGCTCATTAGTTAGTGCATTTAGAAAAAAATTGATTATTTCCTTATCTGAAATCATCTCTCCCAGATCTTGCAGTTTAGATCTTATGAAGATATCCCTTCATCCTTTGATACCTTCAGTTTGTGTAGATCAGATCTAAGTGATATGACTTTTCTTATTGCATCTTCAGAGAATAGTTCTTCCAGCTTATCATATATATCTCTTTGATATCTCCAATTCTACTATATGAGGGGACCTTTGACTTATTTCATAAGAATCCCTTAAGCCCTTTGATCCCTTTCAATGTATTCAGAGGAGAATTTTCCATTGATATGATCAATGACTTCACTTTCTTCAAGGACTATGTCTATTCTCCTTTTCCATGCAAGGAAGTTCAGTGAGCCAACCAGCTTATAAATCTCCTTGCAAAATGAAGTCATTTTGTTAGATTTAGATTATAGAATAAAAGATACTTACTTGACAAGTGAAGACGAAATATTCAACTTGATCCCTTTCATGGTGTTTTACGAAGATGTATTAGTGCCCTTTTGGATGATCTTCTTCCAAATGAAATCCCTTCTTCAACAGGAGGATATTTCCCCTTTTATGATGACAACACCTTTTGATATATCTCCCTTGTTGATGGTGATTGACGAGGATGTCTTGATGCTTTCTTGGATGATCTTATTCTAAGGATAAGGAGGGAATCCTTGCTTCAATGAGAGGAATATTTTCTTATACCCTTTTGAAAATGATGTAAATGCCTTTAGCCTTCCTTGGATAACTAGACTTCAAGATACTTCGACCTTTTCAGTGGTGAATGAGTGTAGATCTAGAAATATTTTCGGCTTTCTCGAAGATTATGTGATATTTTTCCTTGAAGTGCTTCTCTTGGATTTCTATACTTTGGGGTAACTTGATTTGTAGATATTTTCAAATTGATGAGGGTATTTGTGTTCTTTTGATGATAACTAGAAGATCCAAAAATTTTGCTGGTGTAGACTTGTTCTTCGATCTAGGGTTCGATGTAGATCTCAACTTCGCTTTGATATCCTTCACCTTGCTTTGATGTCTTTCTTGATATTCGATCCTTGAGTGTCACCTTAGCTATGGTTCCACGTTGAGAAATCTAGCGCAAGGTGATTTCTCTTCAATTAGTAACTGATTGTGAGTGCATTTCATTTATTTAGATTAGGATCTTCTTTAATTAAGTTATTAATGTTCTTCTTCGTTAAACAACCAGGAAAGAGGCATAGAATGTAGGCTATGAGACATGGCCAAAACCTCTCACTCTTTGAGAGGAAAACCCGCACAAATTATTCTTATAGAGATTCCAATTGACGAATACCAAGACCAAGACCCTTGACCTATTAGCCACTCCAAGACCAAGACACTAGTTCTTTGTCTTCTAATCTTTTCTTCTTCTTCACTCCTCTTCCTCAATGAAGTGTAGATACACTAGAGATGGCATTGAAACATGTCAATGTACTATAGAAGCATCGAAATAATGTGATAGATCTCAGAACTATAGCTTTGTCATAGCACGACACAGTGGTCTCCATGATAGCACCAAGTTATGGATTCTTCAAAGGACCAAGTTATAGTATATATATACCTCTATCAAATGATGTTCCTCTGTTGTAGCACTGAGACCCTTATCTCATGAAACTGAACTTCTATTTATCCCTAAAAGGACCCTCATTGTTCCTCCATTAAATATCTGAGTTCCTTCTTGACATCTGAACTTCAGAGGTAATCTAAATCACTTTACTGAACTTTGTACCCTTATATGAGTTTCTGAAGTGATGTCCGAACTTATTACTGCCAATTTTCATCCGAAATTCAGAGATACATTCGATCTTCTGATGAAATGTGAAGAACCCACACACCTATATATAGTTGTTGTCTCGTAAAAAAGCCTACTTGTGCTTATCCAAATAAGTGTGTCTCCATAATGTGAAGCCGACATGTGTTCTTCATTTCATCTTGAGGCCAACATGAAGAGGAGAAACATGTGCTTGTCTTGGAGGGCCATTAGACAACTCTATATACTTAAATACGTTTGTAACATGCCAAGAATGGTTCTTCATACATGACATTGACTCTTTGCTTTAATGACAACTCCTAAAGGCTCTCAATGGACGCCACCTAAAAAGAAAATATCTTGCTCATGAAACCCATGAAGCAAGCGTTACAATAATAATTTTATTTTCTTCTTTTCGTCATTTACAAAAATCAAAATTACATGTCATTATGAAAACCGAACCTAGTTACACTTTTCAATAGTCAAGAGGGTAGGAAATGCATAAGTGATTAAATTTAAATTTGGATTAGAATGAGATATTAAAGGAGAATTGGGATTCTAAGGCAAAGGAGGAGAGGATTTAAGGGGAAGAGGGGAGGGGGGAGAATTAATAAAAGGAATTGGTTGAGAGTTATTAATGATTTGGGGGGATCTATTATTAGAATTATTGGTGTTATCTCCTATTTACAAGTTATATTCTATTAGATTACTTTTATAAGTTGTTTCTGCTTTTGATTTTGAGGTAGAACAAATGGATGTGAAGACAACATTCCTACATGGGTATCTAGAATAAGAGATCTACGTGAAGTAGTCAGAAGGTGTTGCAATGAACGGTAAGAAAGAACTGGTGTGCAAGTTAAAAAAATTGTGTATGGTTTAAAGCAATCACCAAGGATTTGGTATCAAAAATTTGATACATATATACATGGACTTGCCTACACAAGGAGTAAATTATATCACTATGTGTATTATAAATTATTTGGTGATCCTGTTATTTATTTGATCTTGTATGTGGATGATATGTTTCTAATAGGAAATAACAGAGAAAGTATCTAAGATGTGAAGACCCAATTTTCATCTAAGTTTGACATAAAGGATCATGGTGTTCCAAACTTTATTTTGGGCATGTAAATTAAACAAGAGAGGGAAAAGAGGAAGCTTTGGTTAAACTGGAGTAAGTATGTCGAGACAATATTGCAAAGGTTTAATATGCAGTATAGTAAACCAGTGAAGGTTCATATTCTTGTAGGTGTAAACTATCTACAGAATAGTGTCCAAAGACACAAGAAGAGGAAGATGACATGTCTTGTGTTCCATATGCGAGTGAAGTTAGTAGTTTTATGTATACATTTTTTTTATGAGACCAAATATTGCACATGCAGTGGGAATATTGAGCATGTTTATGTCAAAATCAGGGAAGGAGCATTAGCTAGTAGTAAAGCGGGTTTTCAAGTATCTGTGTGGCACTAATGATTATGGTTTGTGCTACCAAGGAATAATGGGATTGGACACAATGTTTTACATACGTGGATTTTTTATACAGACTGTGCTGGAGATCTGAATCAGAGAATGCCTACAAGTGGGTATTGTTTAACCTATTTGGAGCAGTTAGTTGGATGAGCAAGAGACAATCTGCAGTGACACTTTCAACTACATAAGTTGAATACATGGTGGTCACTCATGAAAGAAAGGAAGAAATTTGGTTGCAAATATTGTGTTTAGGTATGGGGTTGGTACAACGATCTATAAGGATATATTGTGATATCCAAAGTGCAATTTTCTTGACAAAGAACCCTTCTTACAATTCAAAGATAAAGCATATTAATGTATAGTATCACTTTGTGAGGGATATGGTTGAAGACAAAAAGGTGTTTCTAGTAAAAGTTTTCACTTCGAAGAATGTTGCAAATGCATTAGCAAAGTCTATGAACACTAAGAAGTCTTCTTGGTGTAGAGAAACAATGGGAATTGCTACCATAGATCGATGAATGTGTACTCTTGTAGCCCCCTGTGTGAAAAGAAAACAAAAAGTGGAAGAATGTTGGGTATGTGTTATATTTTTTGCATGAATATATGCAAACTAGATGCAGATGTTGTTAAGTTGCATTAGTTGCAGCTGGGTGGGGTGGGGGTCGTAGGGCTAAGACAGCGCCCCCCCCTCCCCCTGCCAGGGGGCTTGCAAGGGGGAGTTTTTCCCCCTAACAGGGTTCAAGGAAGCACTCCAGAAAAACTTATGTGGACCCAAGGATGGTTAGTTAGACCCAAGGATGGTGGGTAGACCCACCCATGGTTTTGGGCATGATGGTTTTTTCCATGGTATTTTTAAGATCTAGTTAAGTGAGCTACTATTATGTTCTAATCCAGGGTTAATGGAATAGGGGGTTTATGAATGCTTCAACATGCATATAATGTATTGTAACATTGAAAGGAATGTAATGAAAAATCAATTTGGTTTTCCAGGTTTTGGGTTCCAGGAAAAAAATCTTTGTGTATACTTTTTGTTTTCGCCATTTTATATTTTTTGTTTTTTAAGAATTTATTTGCAGGTAATTTTTGTATAGGGTTAAAACCTTCAAAAATATCATTTCATGCCTTAAACTGCTTCTGGAAGGTTTCAAATCCCAATTCACTAAATTGGGACCCACAAATAAAAATGGTCCTATGATTTGATTCTTCCACTTTTTTCACTCTAAAAGCATCAAGATGGATGAAAAATAATATAACAAACCAATCTATATCACACCTCCCCATTTTGAGAGGCTTTTGGTTTTGGAAAAATATTCTACTAAATGAGGTGAGGGAATTTTTTCTCCACCTTCTCTCGGGTGTACCATTTAGCTTTTCATAATTGTCCTTTTAATCCCATATACCAAAGATCATTCTATCTATATCTTATATTTCTAGACCTCTTTTACAAAATTGTATCTTCTATCAACTTTTCCTGCACATCTAGTGTCAAATACTTTATAGAAGGGAGGATTCATCCCTCTTCCTAGTATAGCATGCAAGGATCCTAAAGCTTCATATTCTCTACATTCACCACTAAGTAAATGCACATGTATGGTAGTAGAAAAAGTCTATAGGCATTACCTCCCACCTTATCCAGTATCTCATAGGAACCATATCTTAAAGCCTTTATTTTCTTACCAAGACCTTGTAGCCTCTCTGTGTTCAATTGTAACCATAATTTGCCTCCCACCTTGAATGACCTCTCTATTTTGTGTTAATCATGCCTACACTCGTGTTTTCCTATGACTTCTATAATGCCTTATGTACTTGCATATGTATTTTCCTAATATTCTCAACAAAATTTTCTAGCCTTAAGGCATCCCATGTAATATCCTCGCTCACTCCTCCTTGCTATCCATATGCAATATTCAAAGGTGAAGGTGGAAAATATCCAAAACGAGTTTCAAATGGGGACTTACCAATAGAAGTTTGGACTTCTCTATTATAAAGTGTTGTATATATAGCATATTGTCATCTTGAGTCTTCACATTTATGATTGTAACCCCTTAAAAGTTGTACCAAAGTATTATTGACTAATTTTTTTTGTTCATCTGTCTATGGATGGAATATAGTAGAATTATTCAAGTTCATGTCCATATTTTCCCATAATCTAGTCCAAAATTCACTAATGAATCTTGTGTACCTATATGAAAAAATACTCCTTGGTATCCCAAAGTGCACCCAAACATTTCCAAATAATAATTTCATTACTTCTTTCCCATTGATGCTCTTTTTATAGGGCATTAAAACACACATCATGTTAAACCTATCAACTACCATAAACAGGTAGCCATGCCACTTCCTAGTTGTTGGTAAACTTCCCACCATGTCCATGGAAATGATTTCCAAAGGAAAATTAATTACAGGAAAGGGATGATATAAACTATGTTTCATGTTACTAGGCTTGTTGGTACAAGAAAGCACGCATCCTCTTATGAACCTAGTTACATGTTCTTGCATCTTTGGCCAATACACATACCTCTGCAAGTTGGTGTTGACGGTGTTGGATGTTTCCAACGTGTAAGGAGATATCCCCAATGTGAGGTCCCAATCATACCTCACATTGTTGGGCATAGGTCCCATCTAGCTATATGTTACAGTCATTATTTGCAAAGGTTTCAAAGATATGCCTTGGTTACAACACATACACAAGAGATCGCGACACCTATTTGAGGAATCAAGTATGTAAGATTTGTGTGACACCAAATGTAATATGCACAGAGAGATTCCATAGCTAGTAAAGGAAAACAAGCCTCCGATTAGGGAAATAATAGTAATATCCTAAATAGGGACCCAGGAACGAAGAGAAAGGCTTGTTTATTACCTACAAATTAGTCAACACAATAAAAAACAATCAAGAAATCATAACAACACCTATTCAACAATAACCATATCTAAGCAACGAAATATTTCATTAAAACTAGTATGTAATTAAACCAATATATATCGCAAACATAACAAGAATAGTCCTACTATATTTACAATAAATTTATGAAGAAGTTTCGACTCATAGAGCTTCAAATTATGAATGAAAGGTCCCAAGTACATTGTTACATAGATGAAATACTAGATCCATTAGTGGAACATGAAGCCACAACTCGCTTCTCCAAATAATGATCTATCTCCTATACACTACAAGAGAAGCCAAGGAAAGACTCCAAGAATCCAAGCCCTTAGCTTGAGTTATGAGGAGATATTTATAACAAATGACAATGAACTTTGATCTCCCTCATGACTCTTCAACAACTATGACTTTCATATTATAAACATAACTCTATACATTCCATATGTGGCTTTTCATGTTCCACATGTGCCTCTTGGACTTCATTATATACAACTTACTATAAAAGGAAAATTACATATGAGACGGTGGTTATATGAGACAAAATTGATCATATGACAAAGTAATATCAAATTGAAAAATCATTTTCTTCCTCATGGACCTCATTGGTGATGTATGTGTCCCATGATATGAACTTCATAGAAATGACTTTGACCCAACCGACAAGTCCACTGCATACTGCATCTTTACCTCCAATGCTTCTATCAATATGGTCCTGAAGCTGGATTATACATTATTCCATAGCCATGATAGTTTCATGTGGCCTTTTACTGGTGCAATGGCATATTGTAGAATAATGTCTTTGGTGATATCCAAGCCTTCCTGTTTTAATGCTTGCTTGATTTGTTCTACGTATTTCCTAATCTCATGGAAGATTATTCCCCTGCCTCTTATTTCTTCAAGTGATCCTACTAGAGGCATACCATGTTTCTATGCTAAAGACTTGAAACCATTATGTAGATGACTATAAGCAGAAATAGTGTTAGTTGCCTATTTTCCAAGATGGTTGTAGTTCTGGTGGAGGAGTCTCAGTTGTACTTCGTTAATTTCAGTGGAAATCTTGTCCTTTCTAAGCAATTGTGGTGTATCATTAAGATATTTGGCAGCCCATTCCTGAAGTTGATCAACTGTTCTGTTTTCCACTTTTAGGAGGTTCAAAACTTCTTGTGCTTTCTTCTGAATGTCGATGAGAGGAGCAACTACTTACTTAGAAGTCTCATTTAATCATATATTCATGCCATGGTGTCCTCCATCGGCCCCAGTTCCTCCTACATAGTTGACTTCCATTCTGTTGTATTGAAGTTGTGTGAAGATAACCGTTGATTTTCCGCAATAATGTGTTTTGCCTATTGCTTCACTACAACTAGATATCTCCTTAATCGTGCATTCTGATTCAATAGATATTTAGAGTTGTCCAGTGTTTTTGTAGCAAAAGAAACATTTTTTTCCCTAATTTCCACCAGATTCCTTTTGGTATTGGCAGTTATCACCTTCTTTGTAGATACTGAGACTAGGTTTTGATGATCATTTTGGAAGTATCTATGGCTTTGTTGCACAATCCTCTTCTTGAGCTGATCAAACATGACATTGCACACATCCATGAATCTGTCTTCAGGTGGAGGTTTGATCCCTATTTCATAAAATGGGATATGACCACTCATAGTAGGAAATTCTTCTGAGAACCTGAGTCAATTGTTCTTCCTCTAGTCTCTAAGTTTAATATTCCTCCTGGGACTACCTTTGTTGTTCTTATTCTACTCTCCTTCTTTCCTCTTCTTCTTCCTGTGGCTTCTTGAGCAACTCATCTTGCTTAGTCTTCTCTTCTTCTAATTATCTCCTTTCATGTTCAGCTTGAATAACTCATGTGTTCAAAGGATCTGCTTTCCATTTCCTGTTGCTTTCTCCTGTTGAATTACTTGATCCTTTTCCTGGGAGATACACTCATTAATTGAGGAGTTGTTTGCACTGCCTCTTGTACCTGCATGTCTTGATCTAGTGGAACTCAATGGGGTGAACCGGATTCAATACATAGATGCGTTTTTCTAACTGCATTATACTAGTTATTCACCTTCTCATCTTCTGTAGTAGACATTGATGAATATCCCCAATTTAAATTGATCCTTTCACAATGCTTCTTACAAACTCTCATGGGATCATATCCATGAAAGTCCTTAACTACAAAGTGCAAGTGGTCCATCTCTTGTATTTATGCACTTTCCGCCTTGTGGATCTTCAATTCATACAATATGATCCTCAAAGGAAAGGTGGGCTAAGGGGATTTATTCCTTCTGTGAAGGACTCCTAACAACCCTTTGTCCAAATGATATTCTACTTCTTGTAATACCACCTTATTAGTCACATAGCGTGGCATGAGGTGAGGGGAAATCTGACATCCAAAGAATCTGATATATATACACTCAGGTGCAACAAACCAATATGCAATATAATGTAGTGACTCCTTCACCTGATTGGTCATGCAAGGAGGATCAATAGCATATATCATATGGACTATGATTGTGAAGAAGTGCTCTTCCAACATGTCGTGTGCACCTCTAAAACTTGATTTTGATAACACCCTGCAGTGGAAGTGTTAGGGTCCTATAATTTATGGGATCTCAAGGTGATTGAGTATTTTATCTCAGAAATCCCATATTATAAATAGTTGTCAATTTGCAAATGATTTCCAAAAGTAAATAGAATAAAAGATGAAAAGAGGGTATAAACCAAAAAAAAAAACATAAAACATTAAAAAAAAAAAGATAGAACCCCATCAAAAGAAATAAAAATAAAAATAAAATAATATTGAAAGTGTTGCAAAGCTAAATGCCACTACTGATAGGTAGTTCTCCTCATGATTGATAAATAAAGGTCGTGTGCAGCTTGTTTAACAATGCCACAATGACTAGTTATTTGTTTAATCATACATTATCATCATGGTTAAACATGTTTGAATTTTTGTAAATTAGATTAGGAAATAAATATTTGCCAAACAGTTTAATCTTGGTAATTCAGTAGGTTAGGTAGAAAATGACATTGATTAAATTATTTAATCTGCATCAATAGGAGAAATAAGTGATAATATTTAAGTTTTCATTTTTCATAAAAGAAAATAATATGGGTTTGCTAGTCTAAATGCGCCGCTCTAGAAAAATAAAAAATGTTAGCTTAGAAAAGGGTAGGTAGAAATAGTTTGGTTTTGACAAGTATATTTATGTGCCCTTTACCCTAAGTCTCAGTAACAACGTAAAAGAAAGGCACGATGGGGATAAAGTATTTTTGACATTTTATATCCCAAATATTATCCTAAGTTTCAAAAGAGATGACAAAGGCACATATGGACAAAATGTTGTTTTGTCGTTTGTGGTTAAAGGAGGCCGCAGTAAGAGCATCGAGATTCTCCACTTTTCACAATCAACGGCACTCATTCATTTTCGGCCCACCCACTCCATCCTACCTTTACTGCTGGGGGGGTGGGGGGTCCGAAAAGGAGGTATTCCCCTCATTTCCCACCCCCCCAGATGATACCACTTACCACCTCCTACCCCCTCTGAAAAATGTCTTCCCTTCATCTCTTTACCAAGTCCCTATCTGACACCTCCGCCACTCCTATCCAGCCATGTTTCCTAGCCGTTGCCCAATTAAAAGTTTTCCCAGAAAAATTACCATTGAACATTGAACATTCAATTCTCCTTCCCGAGTAATCATTCGACTTCAATGGTCTCGCGCCAAACATCCAACAGAACTTGACATCCTTCCTTACAAAAAAAAAAAAAAAAAAAAACTTGAACCGTCCTCTGTCCCTTTCACTAGCTTTTTCTCCTTATTTCTGAGGTTTCTCTGCAAAGCGATCAAGTTCAAAATATTATTGAAGCAAATGGAATTGTAAACGTTCTGTCTCCCCTCCCTTGACGACTCATAACCTCAAATTTATTCCCAATAAGCTTTTCCTTCCATCATCGTTAATTTTCCACTGATCTAAATATGCCTCCAAAGAGCAAGAACTAGGAGAAACTTGTTAATCCATTAGTCCCTCCATCCATAGACTTAGATCATATTCCATTAGCTGATAGAGATTATAGGATCAGTGAGATATAGTGCAACTGTGAATTTTTGGAGCTTTATTGTTGGCTGGAGGACAAACATGCTAACAAAACAAATGAAATTGGACTATGGGAGTCCAATCTTCCTCACTATATTTTCCCTCTAACCTTCCATGCCCCTGAATTCACCAAGAAATGTCAAGCCTATTATATTCCCAGCCAAAGAGCCATTATGACCCCATCTGGTGAGATCCTATTTACAATTACTGCCCAAGATTTTTGATATATTCTTACCAAAAAATGCCCAATTACCAAAGAAGAATCCTCCATACCCTTCGTCAATCTTCCCTGATCAAGCTAAACAAATTATAACCATAATTTCATACATTCTAGATTATTATTCAGATCAGTGGGTAGATGAACCCATTCTAGGCTTCCTTTCCATTTTTTCCACAGATGGAAAACCATCTATTTTGTTTAATTTCAGTCAACTCTTGGTTGATAACATTCATTAGCAGTTTCTTAAATTTCCAACAGAACAAGTGTTTAATTACACTTCAATTTTAGTTTAGATGTTTCTATATTAGCAAGCAAACAGGTTCAGTTTTGCTATGAAATTTGGTTGAGGAATCTCAGGGTTCAAAGAATCTCGTGTTCCACGACTGCTCCAAGCACATTAATGTCAAGTACCACTTTATCCAGGATATGGTACAATGGGGAGAAATAAGGCTACAACACATCAGGATGGATTAGAAACTCACAGACATTCTCACGAAGCCTTTGGGGAAGGTAAAATTCTTAACCTTCTGAGAGAGCCTTGGAGTCGTGGAACAATGCTCCTATGAATGTCCCATATCAGTTGAACATTAAGCTCTGGGAGCTCCTGGGGGATTGGGGTACTTCTTAGAGATATGAGCGACCATAGGGTAAGTGGTTGACCTTCCCCTAGTGGTGCGTTATGTATAGGGTTAGTGGTTCACATTCCTATATGATTGACTTGTGAATAGGATGAGTGATTCACCTTCTCCTATGGCATATGAGAAGGATGAGTGGTTCACCTTCTCTTGTTGATGCCCCAACATACATCCTACCCGTGGAGTCTGGGACTCATGGTAAGTACCTCTCATCTAACCAATGATTTGGGAAAAGACGTTTAGGGACCATAGCACTACCGATGGACGCATCGTGTACTACGGTACTCCCTATGACTAGGATGCCTAGTGTTCAACAACTTGATCTGGGATCAATGACTGACTTGATCTTAATTATTACTTCATGTTTCAACATAATAGAGTAGAGCAGTGATGAGAGGGTTGGTACAGGATGACAAGATGGCATGATGACAGATAGACTGGTAGGTGGAATTTTCCCTAGTTGAGAGGGAGTGTTAAAATTCGAAACTAGGGAAAAACTCCACCTTCATATAGCTCATATGATGGATATTATTATTGCATTGGATTTCTCTTTTCGAGAGGTCCAATTTTGATATAAAGATCATCTCATTCTGACAAGCAGAAGTGGAATTTTGAATTTATTCTCTCTCATGCACAAATTGTCAAGGTTGGCCTCAGTCAAATGTAGGCTCAAGAAGCCTAGTAGATGTGTCTCCACACCCTCGACGAATTGCATAAATAGGAGTGACCTCTCTCCTCATTTGGACATCACTCAACACATCTCATCGTCTCTCTCCTCTCTTGATTGGTTTGTACATCTTGGGGACAACCTCTCTCTTCTTCTCACGTGTGGCAGAAGGCCGAATTTTTCTTGGTCAAGTTTCATGCGGAAAGAGTCGTTAGTGCGGACACAACCGACCTCCCTAGAAGCCTAAGACTTTCTAGTGACAAACAAGACAAATAAGAGCAATCCTTCACTAAATATGCATTTACAATATGAGAAATCAAGTGTTTAGATCCTACCTGTAACCCAACGCTGTTGTAGTAGTCCAGCTTCGTTGATCCGGATGAGCTCCTCCTTCTCTTCGAAACCTGTATTCACTAACAATCAAACGATTAAATAGCACCTGAATATCACATAAAATAAAACATATTTAACATATAGACCAAGGAGTATATGAAACAACTCATAAATAACAAATTGTTGAGAAGAATGGATATTTTGTATTAAAAGGTAACAAAAGGAACCATTACAACCTGAGCCTTGGTGTTGTGCAAGTCCCTCCCAGGGTCCACAAGAGTTCTCCTTTACTCTGATCAGCTCACCCACTTCCAAATGAAACAAGCAAAGATGGTAATCTCTCCTCACAAGCTTCTACAAGGAAGTCCTAATTCCAGCAGCATCTACCCTTAGGAATGTTCAGCTTTCAACCTCTCCTCCCTTTGGCCCAATGCCTGTATTTATAGTGTTCTAGAGGAAGTTATTCAGGTCCACCATCAATGGGATAAGCCCCTCTTTGGATGGGATAGCTCCCCTCTTGATGGGATAAGTTCCTCTTTGGTAGGGATACATGAACCATCTGGAGGCGCTTCATACACGTCAAACAAGCTTCTAGAAGACTCTAGAAATGACCACAAGTAACTTTTTTAAGATGAAACTCGCGCCTTTTGACCTTTACAGGGGTACGCACCCACCCCTTTACATACAGAGCGTACAAGTACGCAGGTATTGTGAACTTGGGTTGCGTACACGCAGGTAAGGCTAAGAGAAACTGCGTACCAGAGATAATTGACTTTAAATGACTTTTCTCTCTTTCTTGAAGTTTGACATGAAGAGCAGAGGCATGAGACTTGCCAAGGAGGATAGTATGACAGTGGATGGAGCCATACTAACTGCAAATAGTCATGGTGACATTTTTTAGTGTAACAGATTGCCCCCTAAAGTGCGAAGCCTGTAGTAGATTAGGGTTTTATATGATCTAGGAAGGGTGAAGTACTTTATCATTTCAAGGAGTATCTTGCGGAGAGCCCAGTCAGAACCTGAAAATATTCAACACAAAATACATATATAAGATGACATCATCGCTGAGGTAGGCATTCCCATACTCAGATTGAAAACTTTAACTAACAATCTAACTACTGCTCTGATACAAGAATGATTTTGCAGTACATCACAATCATAGACTTTTGTAGACACAGTATGGACGCAGCCATCTGTTTATGGTTAGTCTACTATATAATGAATACAAAACTCCTCGCAGCCTGGATGGTGGAAACTAGATCCAGGGTCTTCATCTCTACTTCCTGAATTGGTACGATTCTATCCATGCGAATAAATGAGTTGATGTCGAACATGGTAGAAACCACTTGATTACCAGTTAATGATGTAAACTGTTAACAAGCGTGAGAGAGACCACCAGTGATGTCAATGGTTCTCAAAGTACCCAGTACAATCCATGAAATGTGAATGAATGGGTTGAAGTCGAACATTTCACGGAATCCTTCGATCGAAAGTCAATGATGTAAACTGTCGTCAAAGGCGAGAAACCTGCCATTGATGCATGCAGACTTCAAGGTACTGACGATTCCTAGGTCATCTTTCTAGATAATGTGCTGATGTCGATAGAAAGCGACCCGTTGCAGGCAAGCCTACAACACGAAATCATATATCAAGTTGAAGAAATGTAGCTGTAAGGACTGACTCAGGGACGGTCAAGATGGATGACGGGTATTTTGCAGATGAATGGTTTATTTGCAGTGACCTTTTGAACACATAACGACACAACAGATGGCTTAGTGACATTTGACCCAAAGTTAATACCCAGCTGAAGACTTTCAATGTGGTTTGATCAACTGTGAGGCAAAGGATTTCCCAACCCAGGTGAATGAAAAGTGTCGTGTTCAAGAGTGGTTATAAGGCTTCTTCTGAGACAAAGGATAACAAATAGGCTCATTTTTCTCTCTTTTCCCCCACCATTTCTGGCAAGTACCTCTTTATTTTTAACAAGCTTGAGGAGGATAACATATGCTTGATTATAAGCTCATCCTTCGGATGAGTCCAACTTAGTTTTGATTCGAACCCTAAGAAGGAGTGGTCCGTTCCTGTTTGTAATCGAACAGGTCCTTTACTGTGAAATTTTAACGAGTCCAGTATAGGAGAAACTTGGCGTTTTTCAATTTTAGAGAGTCTGAAAAAACTAAAGAAGACTCCAAGGTGAACTTTTTCGTAAATTTGTGTCTCCCAAGCCCGAAAAAGTATAAAATAATACCTAAGAGAACCGCTTGATCTTGCGACCAAGGAGTACTTTCATGTTTAATGCCTTTGACCTGAAAAGTAAAAAGCGATCAGAGGCATGTCGTTTTATTTCCAGTATCAAATTTGAAACGACAAAAATCCGGCAATCTTTTCGTGTTTTTACGGCCAGAAAAGGGCTGTAAGAGGACCGTCTTTTAATTCCATTTTAACGAGTGTAAAAGAAACGCTCGGCAATCTTTTCATGTTTTAGGAGTCAGAAAAGGGCTTAAAAGATGACTCTGATGTCTTGGTTCGTGAAAAATGATGATTTTACCCTAAAGTCCTTTTGTCCTGCACAAAAACAACACATTACTCATACCTGTTTAAGATGGGCAAAAATACATTGAAAAATATCCTTTCATGGTGAAAAATAAACAAACTTAGCATTCATTTATCCAAAAAACCTATAAAAAGACTTTTTACCATGTCATTTTTACCATTTTACTGTTGAGGGTGAGAAAAGGGCTTTTGACAAGAAACTTCCCGTGGACTTTGCGGAGAATCCGACCGTCGAAATCGAGCGCCGTCTCTTTCAGGTATTTCACAACATCCTCCTCTTCAATTTCATCCGTTTAGAATTCCATTTTAAGTTTTAGTTTGATTTTTTGGAGGGTTTGGGGTTTTAGGGTCCGCTTTTCGGGGTACGCAGGTGCCCCATGGGTGACCTGCGTACCCCGACATTTTCGTATATGGGAAAATGGTCGGAGTACGCAGCCCACCTTCAGAACAGCTGCGTACCCACGCTCTGTTTTTTGAACGCGGGGTGCGTACTCCGCGCAAAGCGGATTTTCAAAGCCCAAACTCAAAACCTAACCATCAAAATTTGATTTAATGAATTCTAATCAATGTTTTTTGGTGTGTAGATTGCCCACCATGCTAGATTGGCGCGAAAGAGAACACGAAGATGTCGATTTGGCCGCAATAGGTCATCAACCTTCCATTGATGCTTTAAAGGCATGCGGTCTCTACAAGTACTGGGCCATACCTGGCATGAGGGCCCAGGTGCCATTCTTAGAGTGGCTGGTTGAAAGGTGGAACATTCAGGATCAATGTTTCTACATCGGAGAACACCAGCTCGAGATAGAGCCCTCCGACATATATTTTCTCACTGGCTTGCCTAACAGGGGCGAGCAACTGTCTCTATTCGGGACTAGGCCGGGTGGCCAATCCCTTGCTAGTCTCCGGCTAGAGTGGTGCAACAATCAAAACCAGGAGAAGGGGATAGAAATCAAATACATATCCCGACCTGAACTTATGGTAATTGCCTTTACAGTTACCAGACTTTGCGGAGCTGCCGCTTTGCACATAGCCACTGGTTCCCAAATGCGGATGGCTATAGATTGCTTCCGAGGCACCATTTTCAACTGGTGCGATGCTGTGCTGGCCAATATGAAAGGCCAACTGACTAGGGCAAAGAACGGACAATTGAAGACCTTTGGATATGGGCCTTTAGTTGTGAGCTTTGCCCTAGAGAGAGTTCCAATGCTGATCCCCCAGCATCTTACTGTTCCAGTTGGGCCTCCTCGGGAGCCTAAGTTGACGCGATGGGTTTCGGTAATGGCCCGGCATCCTGATGAGGGAGCGGGAGTTGTCCGATTTCCTGCGGGTTACTTTCACTGGTTGGAGAGCCAGGTCTTTGCGATTCAGGATTTTCCTTATGTCAGAATGGATTTTCGCAATGATCCGGACATGGTTCTTCCACAGGGAGAACAATGGGACGACAGAGGTACTTCATTTTTCATAAGTTTTTAAATTATCTATTTTTTTTTTGTTTTTTATATATCATCTCAAAACTGACAGTAAAAATTTTCAAAATGCAGATGTAGGCCCACGGCGTCCGGCCAATCTCTGGGCTTTTGAGAGGAGACATCCAGCTGCACCGGCACCGGCCCCACAGGACGTGGCTGCAGAGACACTAGCTGAGTTGGAGCAGGATCTAGAGCGTCTGACGGCGGGTATACCAGAGACTACTATAGATGATATTCCTATCAGACTTCAGCGCTACGTAGTCGCAGTCCCAGGAGCTTTTAGGAGGTTTTTGTGTAGAGTAGCCCGTGCAGTGGTGTCGTATAGAGAGCACCACCAGTGATTGGATGGTCATTTGTAGACACATGTGACATTTTGGTTTTTTGTACTTATCATTTTTGCCGATCATAAGGTGTTTTTCAACCTATGATCGAAGACGATGTATATTTTTTTGACACACTCCTATCTATATATATCATTATTACCGGCTTATTTTGTTAAACATGTGTGATGAAATGTTTATAAATTCACATTTATGATTGTTACAAATGTCTATTTAACATTCGAGACGCCATTGCATCTGCTAATGTATTTAAAGACCTTGGAATATGCTGATATTCAATGTAATCAAATTCACGTTCCAAGAGACGCACCCTCAAAAACAATCTTAATAACACTGGATTTCTAATGGCATAGACTCTATAAGCTGTAATACAATGAGTTCAGAATCTAACCTCACTATCAAACTCTGAATCCCAAATAAATAGATTCAAATAATAATTCAATCACTGCACTGTATTCTGCAATGTTGTTTGTTGTTTGACCGAGGCTCACCCCATGCATAGAAACTAACTCGTCAGAGGGCGAATAGATAACCCAAGCTGCAGAAGAGATATTCCGTGTACTACGACAAGCACCATCAGCAAATCCAATATACGTTTGGAGAGGCGTCGACATCTGCAATATCAAGAGTAAAACCAAGATAAGCCAGAATAACGACGAAAAACACACTCTCTAAACTAAGCACACTTGTCTAAACCAAGTACACTGTCTAAACTAAGCAAACATACCAGCTAGAAAGAAAAATTAACCTAACTAACCTAACTAAATCTCCATACCCACCATTTAAGCATAATACCTCTTTAGGTAAAGTCCATTTCTGGGCTTACCCAAAGAGTCCCCATCAAAATCTACCAGCTCATAGGCCCCTTTTGCTAGCTTTCGCTTGACAATGTAGGGCCCATGCCACATAGGAACGAATTTTCCAGCACCTAATTTATCGTTAGCTTGATCATATAATAGCACTAGGTCTCCTTCCGAAAAATTACGAGGGGTCACGTTGCGATCATACTGAGCTTTCATCCTTTTCGCGTGAGTCTCGATTTCCAAAGCAGCGTCACGTCGAGTCTCATCTAATTTAGCTAAGTATAACAGACGCTTCTCCTCTTCGGAAGTAGCTGGGAGTAATTCGATAGCCATTTGAAGTGATGGGATTTCGCATTCAATTGGCAACACTGCTTCCAAACCATAAACTAGTTGGAAAGGAGTGAACCCTGTTGATGTTTTCACTGAGGTTCGGTACGCCCAAAGCGCTGAAAATAACATGTTATGCCAATTCGACCGATGAATACCAATGATTCGTCGGATCATGATAACTAGAACTTTGTTGATGGATTCAACCAAACCGTTTGCTTGAGGATAATAAGGAGTAGAACTATCATGGCGTAAACCAAGCTGGCTTGTAAGTTCTGTCATCATAATGTTTCGAAAATGGCGTCCATGGTCAGTGATTATCGCTTGTGGGACACCAAACCTAGCAATAATATGATTGAATACGAAAATCGCAGCTGTCTTGCCATCTGCCTCGAATGTAGGCATCGCCTCGGCCCACTTAGTAAAATAATCAACCGCAAGGATGATATACGCATGCCCCCCGGCCGAGTGAGGGTTACATGTAATAAAATCGATACCCCATTTAGCAAAAGGACCAACGGAAATTATAGGGTGGAGAGGAGCAGGTGGTGCGTGCATCTTGCGATCAAACACTTGACAGTTGTGGCATTTTCGGACCGCAATGATACAATCTTTAAACATGGACGGCCAGAAATAGCCAGCACGCAACACCTTCTGAGCTGTGGCATACCCAGACATATGACCGCCACATGCTCCAGAATGGCAGTCATTCATAACCCTTTCTGCCTCTTCATGAGTTAAACAACGACGATAAAGAGTATCTCCAATAATTTTGTACTGTTGGGACTGGAATCGAATTTTCCGACGTTCCGACTTTGAAGCTTCGGGCCGAAAGGATTGGGTTTGGAGATAGACGATTATATCCCCATACCACGGATCTAAAGTGCTGATGAGAAACAGAGATTCATCCGCAATGGATTCCTCTGCCACAGTTTCCGTGTCAGCACGCGGGAAGTCACACATCAATTCCGCAAAAACTAAGGATTTCTTAGACTTAGATTTTTCAAACTCCAAGTCGAACTCTTGCAAGATAACAATCCATTTAGAGTACTTGCCCCCTAGCAATTGTTTAGTCAAAATATAAATCATAGGGTTGCAATCTGAAATGACGGTAGTTTTACGGAGAAGAATGTAATGACGAAAACGTTGGACAGCTTGAACAGCTGCCAGGGCCAATTTCTCCACATGCGAATATTTTAGCTCAGTGGGATTTAACGTCCGACTAAGATAATATATCACATGTTCCGTTCCAAATTCGTCTTCCTGAACTAAGACCATTCCAATAGTGGAGTGGGAGGCGGCGAGATACAAAAAGTAGTCTTGGTTGTAGTTGGGAGGATGCAGCAACGGTGCATGGATCAACGCGTGCTTCAGTGCATCAAAAGACTTCTGAGCTATCTCATCCCAAGAGAATTGTGCATTTTGTTTCAACAACCGGGTGAAACCCTTTGTAATCTCGGCGTATTTAGGAATGAATCGACGTAAAAAGTTTGCTTTCCCTTGCAAACTTTGGAGTTGGCGCAAACTCGAAGGAGGAGGCAATTTGATGATAGCTTCAACCTTCGAGGGATCGACGCGGATACCGGCTTTTGAAACGACAAATCCTAGCAATCGTCCCACTTCTATGCAGAAGACACATTTGTGTGGGTTCAACCGAATTCGATAATGCCAACACCTCATAAAAATAGCGCGTAAGTGGACAAGGTGATCAGCTCGATGTAAAGAATGAGCAGGCAAATCATCGAGATACGGTTGCACAATGTGTTTGATGTCATGAAACGCGTAAGACATTGCCCGTTGGAAAGTGGCTCCGGCATTCTTAAGTCCAAAAGGTAATTTGCAGTAAGCAAATGTCCCCCAGGGACAAATGAAAGCCGTTTTTGGTTGATCGGCAGGTAGAATATTGATTTGGTTGTAACCGGAAAAACCGTCCATAAAGGAAAATATTTCACTGTCGGCACAATCATCAATTATTTGATCGATATAGGGCATGGGATAGTTGTCTTTTGGACAAGCACGATTTATATCCCTATAGTCGATGCATATTCTTATTGTTCCTTGTTTCTTGTTAACCGGAACAATATTCGATACCCAATTCGTTAACGGGATCGGATAAATGAAACCTGCTTTCAACAGCTTTTCGACTTCTGCTTTAATCGCAGCCGCTTTCCTAGGGTGTATCTGACGCAGACGTTGCCGAACGGGTTTAGCGTCCGGGTAAGTCTTGATCTCATGAACAACAATGGAGGGATCAATTCCTGGCATTTCCTCATAGGACCAGGCAAACACGTCGCGGAATTCTTGAAATAGGACCTTGTATGTTTGAATTTCGTCATCTGTACACGAGGCACCTATATGAATGTTCTCAATAATTCCGGTTTTGACTGAAATATCAATGGCAATAGTTTGGGAAATGTTTCCCAAATTCAACTCTGAATCAGGATGTTTCATGGGATTCTGAGTGTCCTTGACGTATTCAGCTGTAAAAATTGATGAAAAATCATTTTCAAAGTCATCACCCTCAGGTAAAAACGAAGATCTATGATGAAGATCTTCCCATGGTAGATCGTCTACACTTAGGATTTCGCGAAGTTGTTCGTTAGATGACACAACTTCAGGAAACGTTATCCGTTCTGAGGTCGATGTGAAAAGTGATTCCTCACGGACCACATTCATTTGGTCGATTTGGGTTGAACTTGAGTCGGAAAAAAACTGCACGGCCTCATAAGCAATTTCATATGGACTCAAAGGCATTGCATTACCGAATGAGTCTATCTCAGATTCAGATGGGACAATCCAAGGATCATCATAGATAATAGTGTCTGAAGTAATCATATGAATGGTTGCGAATGAAGGGTCTGCGTTGATTGGAGGGAAAGGAAAAGTTCCCAGTAAACCAGAATCTTTAACTAATCCTACACCAACATCCTTGTAAGGGATAGTCGTTTTACCGACATGCTAGATACTTTCTGAAGAGGCTGGGTCGGATGAAAAGTAAGCCAGCTGGTCTATCGTCACGATCTTACCATTGTGTGGAAACTTTATGACTCTGAAAACCGATGAAACGACCGTTGTCATAGCGTAAGACCAACTTCGACCCAAAAGAAGGTTGTAGTCCAGAGGGGCATCAACCACCTCCACATCTAGACTAACGGTTTTTCCTTCAACCCCTATAGGCAAATCCTGTAAAATGCCATACGGATGGAACCCACGGCCATCAAAGGCCTTAAGAATAGTCGGGGATTGGTTCAGCGAAGGAGAACCAAGCGATCTCCAACACTGAATCGACATAATACACATGGAAGCTCCCTCATCAATTACAGTGCGATGAATAGGCATGTTTTTGACTATCACTGGAATCTGGAAAGCCATCTGATGAGGGAGACGCGGTGTACTATTTTCTAGATCAAAGATTATCAGGTTCGGGTCCTGAACATCAACAGCTCCTATAGCCGACAAAAGTAATTTTCTCTGTGCTGGGCATGATTGCAACACTTCTAAAGCCGACATTGCTGAGGGTGAAACAGCTAAATCCTCAACAATGTTGTAATTCTGGGCCGCTCTCGCATGTGGATTGAAAGCAGACCTTCGAAGTACACCCTTGGCGGGCGGTTTTATTACTAAGTCAGGGTTAGGTTTCTCGATCTGTAGTGGATCGGAACCGAGAGCTGAGGTTGATGGATTTGAACGAGAAGATTCTGCTTCTTTCGATCCATCAACAGGACTTTTACTACCATAATCTTGTGATCGAGTCGCAATCCGTACATGAGACATCATCAATATGGGTTCTTCACTGGCACTCGAGGAAGAACCTATCATTTTACTCTCCTGCTTTGAAAATGGATCTTTCAAAACAGCAGGAGTTGGGGAACCTTTAACGATTTTCACAACCTCTGCCCGATGAGGGCAATCTCTTGTGAAATGATCTTCTTCACAAATTAAACAAGGATAGCGAGGTTTGCGCTTTTCGTCGTTAGATTCCAACTTCTCTTTTTTCTCCTTTGGAGCCTTGTCTGCTTTATCCTTCTTCTTGCCTTTCTTCTTACCACCGTTTTTTGATTTAGCCGTAGATGACTCTACAGCGTGAATGTCGGCGGTAATTTCAGGAGAAGACTCTCCTGTCGGGGAGTCTGGTAAGGTTATTATTGGAGAAGAATTCTTTGAGGATTTCTTCTTACTTTTAGTATTCACTGTACCAATCATGCCATCAGCAGCATGAGATCCCGAAGGAGCAGCAACGATTTGATTTGACTTTGGAAGATCTGGGATCTTTTCATGTAACGTACCTGACTGAGTGTAAACTAAGTCAAGGTACTGCGCTTGAGCAATGACTTGCTCCTCAGTAACTACTCCGGCCTTAGCTACATCTTCAGTAATCTTCGGTAATAATGATTTTACAAACCATTCAGCTAAGATTTGGTCCGGGATAAAAACTTTCACTAAACGTCTTCGACATCTCCATTCATGAATATGATCAGAAATATAAGTGGATGTCGATTGTTTTAATGAAGTTAGTAACTCAGTACCATTATCGTATCTGACCGGCAACTGAAAATGAGTTAGGAACGAGGTAGCTAACTGGCTGAAATTGTAAAAAGAGGCCCGTGGTAACTCAATGTACCACTTGGCCGTGAGACCAATGAGCGTACGCTGGAAAAGACGTAAGCGGATCGAATCATCCGAGATGGAATTTGAAGCACACCAGAGGTGGTAAGTCATCACGTGATTGGACGGATCCTCTCCAGACTTACCTTCGAACTTGGGTATATCACTGGGCAACTTATTTGGCATTGGCGGCCAGAACGGAAGATATTGTATTGGATCGTTCGTTAGGCGCGTCAAGTCGGGTAAATCCAAAGTTGCGATAAACGGTAATTGCCGATTAGGATCCCTAAAACTTTGGGTCACAAGACCAGTCCCAGGAGGAGGATATCCAGGATAACTTGGAACAGGAATCGCATTCGGGATATTATATCCTCCTGGAAAACCAGGATTAACCGGACCGTACTGGGGTTGTTGAGGTTGCTGATAAGTGTACCCAGGATAGGGTTGATACTGGTAAACTGGTTGTTGGACAGCAGGACCGAATTGGTACTGTCCCTGGTACTGTTGATAGGTAAATTGAGGTTGACTTGTTACAACAGTACGTAAACCAGGCTGCCCTACAGGCATCTGAACCGTGGTTTGAATCGTAGATCCGGACAACGGTAAAGATGTCTGAGGAGTGGTTGCAGAGACAGTAGAAACCGGAGCTGTCGATACTCCAGAAGTAAGTACGGTAGATGTTGCGGTAGTTGCAGCAGTCGTTTGAGATGGAGTACTAGGTGCAATTGGCGGCTGAGTAACTACCGAAGTTACAGAAGTTTGAATATTTGACTGGACAGGTTGCGGTTGCTGGGGTGAACCAGAAACTACGGGTTGTCCAGTTTGAGGTAACAACTGTATACTTGGCTGCAACACCTGTTGACCTTGTGATGGATCCCACACTATCATTTCGGGGTATTGACCCGTAACAGGTTGAGGATGTTGAGATCCATAACCGGATTGAGGATAGGATTGATAACTGAAAGGCACAGTTCCCATACCTTGAACATATGACTGACCTTGAGGTGGTTGATAACCTTGACTTGAGTATTGACCTTGAGGTTGATAACCTTGGGGTAAATACTGATACTGGGGTTGACCTTGACCTTGAGGTTGATACCCTTGAGGTAAATATTGATACTGAGGTTGACCCTGGGGTACATATTGAGGCTGGGGTTGACCTTGAGGCATGTATTGTACTATGGGTACATACTGTCCTTGAGGTTTCCCCCCAGACGCAATTTGTGTACCTTGAGGTTGCCCCCCAGGCGTTAATTGAGGCTGCCCCCCAGGCGGTAATTGGCCACCTTGAGGTTGAGAACCGGGAACTGAACCTGACATCATATAAATGTCCCCTACACCCAACTGTTTATTACCATTGTTTCCAGCTAATAACCCATGATCAATGGGTTGAGGAGATGCCCCCGCAAAGGCACCAGAAAGTGACTGATACCCGGCGGGAACAGAAGGACCGCCATACAAGAAAGATTCAGGAGATTTAGTGAACACGGACGACTGACCAGACATATTTACAGGAGTATAAATACCTCCAGGTGGAAAAGGAGTACGAGGTGGAGAAAAACTTATCCCTGAGTTGTCTAAATAATTGGTTAACGAAAGGTACCAAGTAGTACTTCTAGGAGGATTGTAAAAGATAGATTCACGCTCCCTTAGATCAATAGTAGGTTGATCTTCAAGGATAGATACGCCTAATTCTTCCTCTGGAGCAAGTTCTTCAATAGCTATCAAACCAGCAGGAAGATTTTCGGTGATGACTCTTTCTACCCTAGGTGAATCTGGTGCACTAGAAGTTGGAGTAACAGGTTCAGATACTTCAAGTTCTTTGCCTATATCACTAGTAGATGAAAAACTACCAGCAAGCTCGGAAACTGCAACTGCCTCAGGATTATAACCTGTTTCTAGACCTTGGTAATCTGGATGGACTACCAATGACGATTCTCCTTCTTCAGGTGAACCTACTTTACTGCCACTAGGAGTTACAAGGACCTTTAAACCTTCGTAATGACTTGGGACGTCTTGAGGAGGTTCACCCCGAAGTCTACGGGATTTCCTCAACAATTCGGCCACAGAAACAACCTCAGGAGACTTTCCCCGAAGTCGACGGGACTGTCTCGGTAATTCTGCCACAGTTAAAAACTTTTAACTACTGCACACGCAAACAAAGTAAAATCTCAAAGAAAACCACCTAAAGTCTCTAAAGAACCAAACAAATTTGAATCACACGCCTAAAGAATCTAGGGCATCAAACCATGCACAAACAATAGCCTTCCGGACCGAAAACACTAGTTGGTGATGAAGCCCAACATCGTCGAATTCAGTACAGAAGTGGAGGGTGGAACAGTTACCCCGACAACCTGCTTAATGAATAGACCGGCACAAGTTCCTCCACTTTAACCATCTCGAGTGAAGTGAACCCCCCGGAAAATCCAAGTGAGTCTAGCCGACGTCTGCTCCAGGTACAGTGGGATCTTCCCTCCATCGTCACCTCGGTAGAATCCTAAAGATAATGGTCACTAAGGTTACCAACAGCAATAAATGCACCTGGGGGAACAGTCTACACTCCGACAGCACGCAAGGGCAGAGTATCAAGCTCAATCCCCTTGTCAGCTCCTTGACAATAATCCAAGGTTTACCGACAAGTGACCCCTGGCTCCTCGACAATGGTTAATCCGAGGTTTACCATTTGTAATACGTGCATGTCTGGCGTCGTTCCCAATGAGGGAGGATTGATCCCCTCACTGGTTCGGACACGAGCTCGTGCTTCTCCTTTAAGAGGAGCTTTCCCAGAGTACAAATGAAACAATTGGATTTATCCTACCACAAGATGAGCTACTTGTTTGGTTTTGCTGTCTTGGAGAGTTAATTACTCTCCTACTCCAAGACACTAGCCTGATCTAAATTGGTGTTTCAGAGCCCTAGTAAATAAAAGTTACTAAGTTGATTTTACTTTAAGCGTTAATTTTATGGTTTTTCTTAAAGACAAAAAGGTAGTGGAGATGAAACTGGTGGTGTGTAGACTCGACTCGCAACCACTACAAAGATGCACCTAAGATGATTTACACTACTTTTCTTTTTTCAATGAATCTCCTAGCTAAGAGAGTTGGAAAATGCAAATTTTATAGAAAACAACTTTCTTGGCAAAGACAATCAAAGAAACAATTTCTTTATCTTTTCAAAACATATAACTCATGACCACTAATTACTTCATGAAATTTTCTTTTCTCTCCCAAAAGACTACAAATGCTACCAAAGCAAACTTTTTTCCAAAAGAATTTTTGTGTTTTTTCTATATTAATAAAGCATGTAAAACTATTATCAAATCAAATTTAACAAATCTAAGACAATCAAATCAAATTCACTCAAAAGCAAATTAAAAGGAAATTTACCTAAAAGCAAAAAATAATGAGGACAAAAGCCTACAAGGATAATTCCTGGATGTTTTACTCAGTCAACATGCAACTAAGGATCAGTTCATGCAGAATCATAAACTAACCAAAAAACAAAATCGAAATCTTTTTGTTCTTTTTTCTCAAGAATGAAATTCAAAGCTTTAACCAACAAACTTTTCGAGATTCGCAAAGAGAAGACACAAAGGCAGGTCTCTCACAAGGGAGATTTCTATGACAGGCCCGACTCCTAAGAGGGTTGAACAAAACCAGGGAGATCCAAAGTTTGACAACCTCTAACGCCAAAGTCACTACAGGACCAGTTAAAAATCAAACCCTAAGGCAAAATCTCTATGAATTCCACCAAAACCTTTGACACTAACGGGACAAGTTCAGGTGAAGATCTCTGACAGTAAACCAATGGATCTAGGCAGTAAAACAAATCAAAAACAAAATCCAAAGAGCAAAAAGAGGAAAAATGAAATTTTCTCAAATTTGACAGGGGTACGCAGGTGATCAGTTTACACAGGTGCGGGGACGCCCTGTGCACAAAGACGCAGTGCGTACAAGTACGCACTGTGCCTAACTCAGAGGCTGCGTACTGCTGGCAAAGCTAAGAAAAATAAAAATCTAATTTAACTCTAAGCTAACCCACCCAAATACACAGTCAGACAGCCAAAAACCAGAAAATAAGCGATTTTTCTCAAACCAAAATATCACATCAAAAAGAACTCAAACACATTCATGGATTCCCCAGTGGAGTCGCCATTTTGTCATGCGGAAAGAGTCGTTAGTGCGAACACAACCGACCTCCCTAGAAGCCTAAGACTTTCTAGTGACAAACAAGACAAATAAGAGCAATCCTTCACTAAATATGCATTTACAATATGAGAAATCAAGTGTTTAGATCCTACCTGTAACCCAACGCTGTTGTAGTAGTCCATCTTCGTTGATCTGGATGAGCTCCTCCTTCTCTTCGAAACCTGCATTCACTAACAATCAAATGATTAAATAGCACCTGAATATCACATAAAATAAAACATATTTAACATATAGACCAAGGAGTATATGAAACAACTCATAAATAACAAATTGTTGAGAAGAATGGACTTATTTGTATTAAAAGGTAACAAAAGGAACCATTACAACCTGAGCCTTGGTGTTGTGCAAGTCCCTCCCAGGGTCCACAAGAGTTCTCCTTTACTCTGATCAGCTCACCCACTTCCAAATGAAACAAGCAAAGATGGTAATCTCTCCTCACAAGCTTCTACAAGGAAGTCCTAATTCCAGCAGCATCTACCCTTAGGAATGTTCAGCTTTCAACCTCTCCTCCCTTTGGCCCAATGCCTGTATTTATAGTGTTCTAGAGGAAGTTATTCAGGTCCACCATCAATGGGATAAGCCCCTCTTTGGATGGGATAGCTCCCCTCTTGATGGGATAAGTTCCTCTTTGGTAGGGATACATGAACCATCTAGAGGCGCTTCATACACGTCAAACAAGCTTCTAGAAGACTCTAGAAATGACCACAAGTAACTTTTTTAAGATGAAACTCGCGCCTTTTGACCTTTACAGGGGTACGCACCCACCCCTTTACATACAGAGCGTACAAGTACGCAGGTATTGTGAACTTGGGTTGCGTACACGCAGGTAAGGCTAAGAGAAACTGCGTACCAGAGATAATTGACTTTAAATGACTTTTCTCTCTTTCTTGAAGTTTGACATGAAGAGCAAAGGCATGAGACTTGCCAAGGAGGATAGTATGACAGTGGATGGAGCCATACTAACTGCAAATAGTCATGGTGACATTTTTTAGTGTAACAGATTGCCCCCTAAAGTGCGAAGCCTGTAGTAGATTAGGGTTTTATATGATCTAGGAAGGGTGAAGTACTTTATCATTTCAAGGAGTATCTTGCGGAGAGCCCGGTCAGAACCTGCAAATATTCAACACAAAATACATATATAAGATGACATCATCGCTGAGGTAGGCATTCCCATACTCAGATTGAAAACTTTAACTAACAATCTAACTACTGCTCTGATACAAGAATGATTTTGCAGTACATCACAATCATAGACTTTTGTAGACACAGTATGGACGCAGCCATCTATTTATGGTTAGTCTACTATATAATGAATACAAAACTCCTCGCAGCCTGGATGGTGGAAACTAGATCCAGGGTCTTCATCTCTACTTCCTGAATTGGTACGATTCTATCCATGCGAATAAATGAGTTTATGTCGAACATGGTAGAAACCACTTGATTACCAGTTAATGATGTAAATTGTTAACAAGCGTGAGAGAGACCACCAGTGATGTCAATGGTTCTCAAAGTACCCAGTACAATCCATGAAATGTGAATGAATGGGTTGAAGTCGAACATTTCACGGAATCCTTCGATCGAAAGTCAATGATGTAAACTGTCATCAAAGGCGAGAAACCTGCCATTGATGCATGCAGACTTCAAGGTACTGACGATTCCTAGGTCATCTTTCTAGATAATGTGCTGATGTCGATAGAAAGCGACCCGTTGCAGGCAAGCCTACAACACGAAATCATATATCAAGTTGAAGAAATGTAGCTGTAAGGACTGACTCAGGGATGGTCAAGATGGATGACGGGTATTTTGCAGATGAATGGTTTATTTGCAGTGACCTCTTGAACACATAACGACACAACAGATGGCTTAGTGACATTTGACCTACCCGGCTGAAGACTTTCAATGTGGTTTGATCAACTGTGAGGCAAAGGATTTCCCAACCCAGGTGAATGAAAAGTGTCGTGTTCAAGAGTGGTTATAAGGCTTCTTCTGAGACAAAGGATAACAAATAGGCTCATTTTTCTCTCTTTTCCCCCACCATTTCTGGCAAGTACCTCTTTATTTTTAACAAGCTTGAGGAGGATAACATATGCTTGATTATAAGCTCATCCTTCGGATGAGTCCAACTTAGTTTTGATTCGAACCCTAAGAAGGAGTGGTCCGTTCCTGTTTGTAATCGAACAGGCCCTTTACTATGAAATTTTAACGAGTCCAGTATAGGAGAAACTCGGCGTTTTTCAATTTTAGAGAGTCTGAAAAAACTAAAGAAGACTCCAAGGTGAACTTTTTCGTAAATTTGTGTCTCCCAAGCCCGAAAAAGTATAAAATAATACCTAAGAGAACCACTTGATCTTGCGACCAAGGAGTACTTTCATGATTAATGCCTTTGACCTGAAAATTAAAAAGCGATCAGAGGCATGTCGTTTTATTTCCAGTATCGAATTTAAAACGACAAAAATCCGGCAATCTTTTCGTGTTTTTACGGTCAGAAAAGGGCTGTAAGAGGACCGTCTTTTAATTCCATTTTAACGAGTGTAAAATAAACGCTCAGCAATATTTTCATGTTTTAGGAGTCAGAAAAGGGCTTAAAAGATGACTCTGATGTCTTGGTTCGTGAAAAATGATGATTTTACCCTAAAGTCCTTTTGTCGTGCACAAAAACAACACATTACTCATACCTGTTTAAGATGGGCAAAAATACATTGAAAAATATCCTTTCATGGTGAAAAATAAACAAACTTAGCATTCATTTATCCAAAAAACCTATAAAAAGACTTTTTACCATGTCATTTTTACAATTTTACTGTTGAGGGTGAGAAAATGGCTTTTGACAAGAAACTTCCCGTGGACTTTGCGGAGAATCCGACCGTCGGAATCGAGCGCCGTCTCTTTCAGGTATTTCACAACATCCTCCTCTTCAATTTCATCTGTTTAGAATTCCATTTTAAGTTTTAGTTTGATTTTTTGGAGGGTTTGGGGTTTTAGGGTCCGCTTTTCGGGGTACGCAGGTGCCCCATGGGTGACCTACGTACCCCGACATTTTCGTATATGGGAAAATGGTCGGAGTACGCAGCCCACCTTCAGAACAGCTGCGTACCCACGCTCTGTTTTCTGAACGCGGGGTGCGTACTCCGCGCAAAGTGGATTTTCAAAACCCAAACTCAAAACCTAACCATCAAAATTTGATTTAATGAATTCTAATCAATGTTTTTTGGTGTGTAGATTGCCCACCATGCTAGATTGGCGCGAAAGAGAACACGAAAATGTCGATTTGGCCGCAATAGGTCATCAACCTTCCATTGATGCTTTAAAGGCATGCGGTCTCTATAAGTACTGGGCCATACCTGGCATGAGGGTCCAGGTGCCATTCTTAGAGTGGCTGGTTGAAAGGTGGAACATTCAGGATCAATGTTTCTACATCGGAGAACACCAGCTCAAGATAGAGCCCTGCGACATATATTTTCTCACTGGCTTGCCTAACAGGGGCGAGCAACTGTCTCTCCTTTGACTGGGTTTGACCAAACTATTTTTGGCTGAATTTGACTCTCCTGGAAGGCCGAATTGGACTGTTGGTTACCAAGTTTCTTGGAGGACATTTTGATGCTGATTTGACCAGTGTTGACTTTCTAGTTAGGGTTGCAGTTGACTATTGTTGACTGTTGATTTTGACAGGATTGTTTTGGGCAAGTAAATTTGATATTTGTACTCTTTCTCTATGCTTAACTATTGAATAATAATAAGAAGATTTAATCAAAGGGTTTTCCCCTCATTGGGTTTTTTCCCTGGCATCCGCCAAAATCTTGTGTCCTCTTGTCTTGGCTTGTCTTTTGCACATGTTTTTATGTTCTATCTGCAATTACTATCAATGTGTTTAACTTAATATGATTTCTACTGGAAATAATTGGAAATTATCATTGGAATTATAAGGAACATTGAGGTAAATTGTGTTAAAGCATATAACATGCCATTGTTATCTAAAATTAATAGTTACAATATGGACTCTTCTAGAGTATTCTTCATCATGATAACATATCTAGCCCATTTTTATGAATAATGTGGGATTACATGGCATCCTCCCAAATTATGGTGGTCAAAACAAAAAGGTCAACTTCTGGGTGGTATAACTTTTGCATATGAACTCCCATTGAGGCAATTCTTGTGTCCTTGGAAAGATATTTGTGTGTAGAATAACATTAAAAGGTGATTCACTTCAGTGGAAAAGTTTTACCCCAAAAAAACACCATTTGATGCTTTAAAATGATTCTAGAAGGTTTCAAACCCTAATTCACCAAAATACGACTCACTAGTAAAAATGGTTATGTGAGCTTATTCCTCCACTTTTTCATCTCTGAAAGCATCATGATGGACAAAAAATAATATAATGATCCAATCTAGATCAACAGACATGTGTGGATTTAAGTGTTGTTGTTTATCCCTTATTGGACCAATTGAGAGATTGAACAACTATGTAACAACCATATTTGATTGCTAAATAATTGACATATTTACGTGGTTTGGATAGAAAGTCTCAAGGCTTCAGTTAAGGAAAATTGTGTACAATGGCCACTTTCATCTCCTTGGAAAAAAACATTTTTAGAAATCTATGGGTGAAATATTATGGATTCCTTTAAGGAATATGAAGACCTTGCAACTTCAAAAGTATTTGGGAATAGTATTTTCCCTATTAGAGTCCAATTCTAACCTTTAAAATTTTGTCTTGAAAATATTATTCAAACGTTTCAGAGTTTTGGGGATTAATCCATTTGGTTTTAGAAATCTTAGAAATTCATGGATTTGGGCTTTGTCATTATCCCCTGGTCATATGGTTTGACCTTAGTCATAACCAAGAGCTAGTTGAAACCGGCTTTGGCATATTAGCCTTTGGATGTTGAAATACTAATTATCAAGTATGAACTTTGACACTAACAGATGCAACACATCTATCAACTAGTTGATATTTTCTCATCATCATTAGATAATGGATTATCAAATGCTGACTATCGAAATGAAAACATATCAGGTGTTGGGTGTTAGTTATCACATCAAAAATTCATCGACATAAACCCTTGATATTAACATATCCTACATGTTTGTTAATTGACAAATGCATAAGGTTCAGGATCCATCATTCGATAGGACCAATGTTGGGTATTAGGAGAGATCAAGACCCAACTATCAAGATTTCCTCCTAATACATATGACACATGATAAGGTATTAGATGTGGCATGATAACATGACATGTTTTGGCGATGTGTCTTGTTAATGTGGTGATGACTTTGCAAGCTGATGTGTCATGTTAATGTGGAACAAAGTCCCTGATGATGTGGTATGTTGACACGATGTTAAAGTGACATGTTTATGTGGTAGGATGATGTAATAGGATGAAGTGCATCAAATTATTTAGTGGCACTAAGGTGGAAACTAAATAGAAACTGAGGTAGAGGTGATGTGGAAATAGATATTGGAGTTTCAAGCTATCAAGAATCTAGTGTCATGAAATGTTAGATCCATACACTATATGTTTCTTCAATACTAAGATACCTTGAAAAGTCCCTCGGTTAACAATAATATCCTCATTGATTGATGTCCATTGATTGGATACTAGAAAGTAATCATGAGTGGGGTTTCCTTGTTTCCAGTAAACTAGGAGACGGATTCAACTAACGAGTAATTGAAGTGCATCAATATATTATAGCTTGAAGTGTCAAGAGATCAACTACTGGATGTTGAGCTTTCGAGATGTTAGGACCCCCACATCAGTCATATCCCCTAATACTAATAGGACCTGAAACACTTGTTAGCATTCAGAGATTAGCTTTCCTAATATTTAACCACAACATATTGGCTATCAACCTTTCAAGGTATTGGGTGATGAGAGATTGATAAAAAGTAATCAAGGTTTCCTCCTAAAACTACGAAAACTTGATAAGGATTCCAATGTAGCATGCCTAGTGGAAAATGATGTCATGGTGAGAGGACCATTAGGGGAATTTTGAGGTCTAAAATGGACCTCATAAAAAAATTATAAAATAATAGTGGAAATAATAAAATAAGATTAGATTACTTGTAATACTTCTCTTCAATATAAATTATGGCATCGAAGATTTTCTCACCTTCATTACAAAACCTTACCCGATGCAAGGAATATGGTCACAGGGATGCTCGAATTTAACTTAGACCATTAAGGTGTATGTCAAGGTTGTGTAGCTAGAAAACATACAAGGGGACCATTCCCCTCAAGTGAAAATCAAACTACCGAAATTCTTCAATTGGTTCATTATGATCTATCAGGTATGTTTCTTGTGACATCTTTGGGTGGATATTTGTACTATGCTATTTTTTTGGATGACTTCTCCCGCAAAACATGGATCTAGTTCTTAAATAAGAAGGATGAAGTGTTCAAATGGTTTCGGCCTTTAAAAGCCTTGGTCGAGAATCAAACAAGGAAGAAGATCAAAATATTGAGGGTTGATAATGGGACTAGATATGAGTCAAATGAGCTCTTTGCATGAGAAGATTTCAAGAAGTAAATTCTTGTAGAGGAAGACACACAAGCTTCAACCGTGTCAATACCAATCTTTGAAGCCTGCAAGAAGAGATTCATTGACTATTGTAGAGAAGCTGGGATTAAGAGGGAGACCACTACTATATATACTCCCAAGAAAAATGGAGTTTCCGAAAGGAATAATCATACTATCATAGAAGCCACACGTGTCATGCTTCATGATTAAGGTCTTCTGAAGTTCTTATGGGAAGCAGTTGCCAACACCATCATGTATGTTTAAAAAAGATGCCCACATCAAGATTTGGAATTCAACACACCCAAATAAGTATTAACCGGTAATAAAACGGATGTTTCTTATTTTAGAATTTTTTATTTTCTTGTATATTTTCATGTGCCGAAAGAGAAAAGAAACAAACTAGATTCATCTAGGAAGAAAAGAGCGTTTGTGGGCTACAGTGAAACTTTGAAGGCATATAGAATCTATGTGCTTGTTCAAAGGGAAGTTGAAATAATTCATGATGTCACTTTTGATGAAGATTCTTCTCTCAGGAAAGTCAGAGATCTTCCTATCCCTAGGAAGGACAATAATGACATTGATGCAGGAAAGTAGGCTAAACCTTCGTCTGATGAACTGATGCTCGATGTGGAAGTTCCAGTGGATCCCATTGATCCACTTCCTAGTGATCCATCTACATCAATAAAAATACCTTTGTGTCTCAAATATACTCTTGAAGATGCTAAGAAACATATTGCACCAAGGGGGAAATTTCGTGAAAACAGGAAGTCGAACAGGTTCCAAGGGTACTTAGCTACCATGAGTACCATTGTGAAATATGAGCCTTGTACATCCGAAGAAGTCATGAAACACCAAGTTTGGAAGGATGTGATGGTCGAGCAGTATGAGTCGATCATGAAGATTGATGTATGGGATGTGGTTCCTAGACCCAAGGATAAGTCAATGGTCACTTCAAAATGGCTCTACAAGATCAAACATGGAGTTGATGGGAATGCTGAAAAGTTCAAGGCCAGATTTGTTACTCGAGGCTTATCTCAAAAGGAAGGAGTAGACTATGATGATATATTTTCATTGGTTTCCCGACATACCACCATATGTTCGATCATATCCCTTTTCGCTTCGCAAGGATGGAGCCTACACTAGATGGATGTCAAAAATTCCTTCTTGCATGGCTCGCTTAAAGAGGAAGTCTATGTAGAACAACCCAAGGGGTTCAAAGTTCGAGATTGTAAGACACATGTATGCAGGTTGAATAAATCCCTCTATGGGTTGAAGCAAGCCCCTAGGGATTGGTATGAGAGGTTTGATAGCTATCTTATGAAACTGTGATTTACAATAAGCAATGTTGACCCGAACCTATACTTCAAGGTTGAAAAGTATAGATCTCTCATTATGGTCCTTTATGTGGATGATCTCTTTCTGATAGGTGATGACTCTTTCATTCATAAATGCAAGAGGGATTTGGCTTTAGAATTGAAGATGAAGGACCTAGGACTGATGCACTACTTCCTAGGACTGGAGGTCTGGAAAAATTCAGGCGAGATTTTCCTTTCTCGAGGAAAATACATTTTGAAGCTACTTGAAAGATGTGGGATGGTGGATTGTAAGTCCGTATCTACTCCGATGGAACTCAACATCAAGAAGCTATGTGGAAGTGTTGTTGGACCTGAATAAGAGAACCCTTCCGAGTATCATCAACTTGTGTGGGCCCTGATGTTATTGGTCAACTCTCATCCTGATATCTGCTTTGTTGTGAACACATTGAGTCAATTTATGGTCGAGCCTTATCACATTCATTGGATTGCTTCTAAGAATCTCTTGAGGTATCTTTGAGGCACAATCCATTATGGTCTAAGATACACTGCCAGGAACTTGAGGCTTCATGGATATTCAGATGTTGATTGGGTTGGCAGTGTGGTAGATTATTAGAGCACGTCTGGGTGTTGCTTCTCTTTGGGATCTGATTCAATATCTTGGATGAGTAGGAAACATAAATCAATTGTTTTAAGCACCATTGAGGCCGAATACATTGCTGCGAGTATGGTCATTTTCAAGCAGTTAGTTTGAGGAAGCTCTTCAGTGAGCTATTTGAGCACGCACTAGATATCACCGTGATCTTCTACGACAACCATAGTGGGATTCACCTATCAAAGAATCTCATGTTCCACAACTGCTCCAGGCACATTGATATCAGGTACCACTTTATCCGGGATATGGTACAATGTTGAGAAATAAGACTCCAACACATCAAGACAAATGAGCAACTCACAAACATTCTCACGAAGCCTTTGGGTAAGGTAAAATTCTTAACCTTCTAAGAGAGCCTTAGAGTCATGGAACGACGCTCCTATGAGGGTCCCGTATGAGTTGGACACTGAGCTCTGGGAGCTCCTGGGGGGTTGGGGTACTTCTTGGAGATATGAGCGGCCATAGGGTAAGTGGTTCACCTTCTTGTAGTGGTGCACTATGTACAGGGTGAGTGGTTCACCTTACCCTACGATACACCATGATGGTTGGCATGTGTGTAGGGTGAGTGGTTCACCTTCTGCTATCATTGCAGACACATGTATGTACGGTGAGTGGTTCACCTTCCCCTATGATTGACATATTCATAGGATGAGTGATTCACCTTCTCCTATGGCATATGAGAAGGATGAGTGGTTCACCTTCTCTTGTCAATGGCCCAGCATACATCCTACCCATGGAGTCTAGGACTCATGGTAAGTACCTCTCATCTGACCAATGATTTGGGAAAAGATGGTTAGGAACCATAGCACTACCAATGGACGCATCATGTACTACCATACTCCCTATGACTAGGATGTTTGGTGTTCAACAACTTGATCTGGGATCAAGGATTGACTTGATCTTAATTATTACTTCATTTTTCAATAGAATAGAGCAGAGAGGTGATGAGAGGGTTGGTACAGGATGACAGGATGGCATGATGACTGACGGATTGGCAGGTGGAATTCTCCCTAGTTGAGAGGGAGTGTTAAAATTAAAAACTATGGGAAACTTCCACCTTAGGATAGCTCATATGATGGATATTATTATTTCATTGGATTTATCCTTTCAAGAGGTCCAATTTATATATACAGATCATCTCATTCTGACAAGTAAAAGTGGAATTTTTAATTTATTCTCTCTCATGCACAAATTATCAAGGTCAACCTCAGTCAAATGTACGCTCAAGAAGCCCAATATATGTGTCTCCACACCCTCAACAAATTGTATAAATAGGAGTGACCTCTCTCCTCATTTGGACATCACTCAACACATCACATCATCTCTCTCCTCTCTTGATTGGTTCGTACAACTTGGGGACAACCTCTCTCTTCTTCGCACGTGTGGCAGGAGGCCAAATTTTTCTTGGTCAAGGATAGGCCGAATTCCAGAGGAACATACCAGTGTTGACCGGAGCTTATTTGACCTCTGATGACTTTGGTTTTCAAGGAAGAAATTTGATCTTTGGAGACAGCATTTATTGGCACAGAAATCGAGGAGTTTGGGACAATTTGACCAACATTGTCTTCCTATTTGACCGCATAAATTACCGCAGTGTTTCTCTCTCCTTTGACTAGATTTGATAGAACTATTTTGTGCCGAATTTGACTCTCCTGGATGGCCGAATTGGACCGTTGGTTACCAAGCTTCTTGGAGGACATTTTGATGCTGATTTGATGAGCGTTGACTTTTCGGTTAGGGCTATAGTTGACTGTTCATTTTGACGGGACTATTTTGGGCAAGTAAATTTGATATTTGTACTCTCTCTCTCTACTGAACTATTGAATAATAATAATAATAAGATTTGATCAAAAGGTTTCCCCTCATTGGTTTTTTTCCCTGGCATCCGCAAAAATCTTGTGTCCTCTTGTCTTGGCTTGTCTTTTGCACATGTTTTTATGTTCTATCTGCAATTACTATCAATGTGTTTAAGTTAATATGATTGCTCCTTGAAATAATTAGAAATTGTCATTGGAAGTATAAGGAACATTCAAGTAAATTATGCTAAATCATTGAACATACCATTGTTATGTAAAATTAACAGTTACAATATGGACACTTCTAAAGTATTCTTCATCATGACAACATCGCTAGCCCATTTTTATGAATAATGTGGGATTACATGGCATCCTCCCAAATTGTGGTGGTCAAAACAAGAAGGTCAACTTCTAAGTGGTATAAATTTTGCATATTAACTCCCATTGAGGCGATTCTTGTGTCCTTGGAAATATATTTGTGTGTAGAATAGCATTAAAAGGTGATTCACTTAAGTGGAAAACTTTTACCCCAAAAAAACACCATTTGATGCTTTAAAATGATTCTAGAAGGTTTCAGACCCTAATTCACCAAACTATGACCCACTAGTAAAAATGGCCATGTGAGCTTATTCCTCCACTTTTTCATCTCTGAAAGCATCATGATGGACAAAAAATAATATAATGATCCAATCTAGATCAACAGGCTTGTGTGGATTTAAGTGTTGTTGTTTAGCCCTTATTAGACCAATTGAGGGATTGAATAATTATGTAACAACCGTATTTGATTGCTAAATAATTGACATATTTCCCTGGTTGGCATAGAAAGTCTGAAGGCTTCAGTTAAGGAAAATTTTGTGCAATGGCCACTTTCATCTCCTTGGAAAAAAAAACATTTTTAGACAGCTATGGGTGAAATATTGTGGATTCCTTTAAGGAATATGAAGATCTTGCAACTTCAAAAGTATTTGGGAATAGTATTATCCCTATTAGAGTCCAATTCTGGCCTTTAAAAAAATTGTCTTGAAAAGCTTATTCAAAATTTTCAGAGTTTTGGGAATTAATCCATTTGGTTTTAGAAATCTTAGAAATTCATGGATTTGGGCTTTGTCATTATCCCCTGGTCATATGGTTTGACCTTAGTCATAACCAAGAGCTAGTTGAAACCGGCTTTGGCATATTGGCCTTTGGATGTTGAAATACTAATTATCAAGTATGAACCTTGACACTAACAGATGCAAAACATCTATCAACTAGCTGATATTTTCTTATCATCATTGGATAATGGATTATCAACTATTGACTATCGAAATGGAAACATATCAGGTGTTGGGTGTTAGTTATCACATAAAAAATTCATCGACATAGACCCTTGATATTAACGTATCCTACATTGTTTGTTAATTGACAAAGGCATAAGGTTTAGAATCCATCATTCGATAGGACCAGTGTTGGGTATTAGGAGAGATCAAGACCCAACTATCAAGATTTCCTCCTAACACAGATGACACATGATAAGGTATTAGATGTGGCATGCTAACATGACATGTTTTGGCAATGTGTCTTATTAATATGGTGATGAATTTGCAAGGTGATGTGTCATGTTAATGTGGAACAAAGGAAGTCCCTGATGATGTGGTATGTTGATTTGATGTTAATGTGACATTTTTAAGTGGTAGGATGATGTAGTAGGATGAAGTGCATCAAATTAGTTAGTGGCACTGAGGTGGAAACTAAATAGAAACTGAGGTAGAGGTGATGTGGAATTAGATATAGGAGTTTCAAGCTATCAAGAGTCGAGTGTCACGAAATGTTAGATCCATACACTATATGAATCTTCGATACTAAGATACCTTGAAAAGTCCCTCGGTTAACAAGAACATCCTCATTGATTGATGTCCATTGATTGGATAGTGGAAAGTAATCATGAGTGGGGTTTTTGTGTTTCCAGTAAACTAGGAGATAGATTCAACTAATGAGGAATTGAAGTGCATCAATATATTATAACTTGAAGTGTCAAGAGATCGACTACTGCGTGTTGAGATTTCGAGATGTTGGGACCCCACATCAGTCATATCCCCTAATATTAGTAGGACTTGAAACACTTGTTAGCATTCAAAGATTAGTTTTCTTAATATTTAACCATAATATATTGGTTATCAACCTTTCAAGGTATTGGGTGATGAGAGATTGATACAAAGATATCAAGGTTTCCTCCTAAAACTATTAAAACTCAATAAGGATTCCAATGTGGCATGCCTAGTGGAAAATGATGTCATGGTGAGAGGAACATTAGGGGAATTTTGAGGTCTAAAATGGACCTCCTAAAGAAATTATTAAATAATAGTGGAAATAATAAAATAAGATTAGATTACATCATCAAATTTTAAAGGGAAAAAAGAAAAAACTATTTTTTCAACTCATATTTTCAACTTATCTTCCTATAGGTTTACTCAAATTTCAAGCAGAAACACTCGTTGGATGCAAAATTTGATTCTTCATCCAAGGAGTACCCATGTTGCATACTTTCAGTGGACCTTACTACACTAAAAAATGAGAAATACATGAAAAGTGTGATTGCAATCACGTTTTTTCATGTATTTCTCATTTTTCGTGTAGCAGGGTCCATTGGAAGTATGCAACATGAGTACTCCTTCTATGAGGAATTAAATTTTGCATCCAAAGAGTACTTTCGCTTGAAATTTGAGTAAAACCTTAGGGAGATAAGTTGAAAATATGAGTTGAAAAAGTAGTTTTATTATTTTATTATTTTTTAATATTTTTACTTTTTTACTCCAAAAATGGTATATCATCCCCCATGGTTAACATCATCATCTTGAATCCTATTGGTTCTTATAAAGTTTATTTTGGTTGTACATTTTTATTAGGAGGCCCATTTTAGACCTCAAAATTCCCCTAATGATGGACAAAGGATGCCACATGTTAATGATGTAGAATTATACAATGTTGAAATGTGGACAAGGGATGCCACATGTATTCCGTGTGGAAATGGTACGGATGTTATGTGGCATATGGTTACAATCTTCAAATGGGCATAACTTTGTGTCTAGAACTCAAATTTGGATGAAATTTATATCGTTGGAAAGTTCTTGATGAGAAGAAGACAATGGAAGATTTGGTAATGGTTTTTGAGATGTTTCAAGAAAGATATTTTTTGATAACCCCACTTCCTTAATGTAAGCTAGGAGGTTGGGCCTAGATATCCCACAACCTTAATCAAGAATTAATGGGCTAGGTGTGTTACATTTTCAACCATATTTTGAGAGGTGATATTGGGTACGATAGAGACTCACCTATGAAGATATTTTAAGTTGAACATTGATTCTTTATATTATACTCAATAAAATTATGGTTACCCTTTCCCATTTTCAATGGAGTACATTAATGATCCTTGTATCAAGTCCCATGAGTCTCCACCTCTCATCTAAGAGAGAGGTGCATATAGGTTGCCAAACTTTGAGTGTTGAAGTTATGTCATGATTTTGAGGATGATATATTGAGGATTCAATTCTTTTAACATAGATCTCCAACTTGGAATTCCTTTTATGGTCATTTCAACATTTAAATGGTATTTGTTCACATACATTAACACACAACATTTTGAGGGTGATGTTAAAAAAAATGGCATGTAGGTTATTTTGATGAATGGTTTTCCAATTTTGTAATTTGATGATTTAATCACATAATATAAATTTGTGATTTGTATGGTTGTTCAACATTTTTTCTCAATAGATAGGTTTAAGGATTTGGGGCATTACCGATAGTGCACATAGTTTACCTCCTACCAATTTTCTACTAAGATTATAATTCACTCGATGTTGAATTATTTATAGGGTTTTATACACATTTTTTGTTACATGGCATTAGGGGAATTTTGAGGTCTAAAATGGTCCTCTTAAGGAAAATACTAAAATAATAGTAAAAACAATAAAATAATAGTTATGAATTTTTAAAAGAAAATAAATAAAACTAATTTTTTAATTGTATCTTTACCTATCTCCTTGTAGGTTTACTCAAATTTCAAGTGTATACACTTGTTGGATGTGAAAGTAGATTTTGCTTCCAAGGAGTACCCACTCTACATACTTTCGAATAGATCCACACTAAGAAAAATCTAAAATACATGAAAAGGCATATGAAACACATTTTGCAACTTGTGAGTTGCAACGTTTGTTGTGAATTCTCAGTTGGAATTGTAACATCATGGAGGAGTTGTAATCACATAGAGGAGTTCCAACTACATCATTTTGCTCATGTTTGCCAATATTAGTATGAAAGATAACATTTTCACAACAGAGTGCATAAGAACATGCATAAAAGTGGCAGAAAAATAGAGTAGTCATACCTACACCAGAAAAGGGGTGATATTGGATAGAAAATACATAAAGGGATGATGGAAAGTGGAATAATGGTATTAAAAAGGTTATAGATGGGTATTGAAAACATTCTAATTTAGACACTCATCATATCCCCCGTACTAAAACTATTGCATGCCCCTTATGCAACCATTGATCAGTCGAAGTTAGAGAAAACAAGGCTCCCATGAAGGTTGTTGATATTGAAACCTAATTTGCATGCTTCACTTGGAAGGAGATATCCTCCTTTCCCCCATATGGTCTTCTTGCAAGTGGCCTCATTTTTCTTGGCTAGTTTGAATTCCCTCTTGTAGGTCTTATCTCAAAACCATATCATCAAATAGTGAAATTTCAACCAAATCCAATTATCTTTGCATTCTTCCATGCATCTGACATAACCTTGTAATATTTCCAAGGAAATTTGTAGGTTCCTAGGGTTAAATGGGCCCCTCTTCCTGATGTCTCCCCTAGCCTCTTTCCACCTCATTTTACATCCTTCCTTAGTAGGTTCCCCAAATAGATTGATCTTATCCAGGCACTTGGTGACAGCCTCCTACCTATTCCTTAATGAAAAGGTTGCTTATGGGGGAGATTGGATCCAACTGTTATGAATTTGAATAAATGGTAAGGGCATGGAGATTTCTACCCTTATCCACAATTTTTTGTCGAAATTATTCTTTGGGCATTGTGATTTTTAGCCCAATCCACTTGGTTGGCTAGAAAATAAAAAAATATCTCAACTGTACATCATGTTGATATGTGGTTGTCATTGATGTCAACCCAAGAAACACCAACAGATTCCCCACACTTTTTTAGCCAAAATGACATGGATATTCTTGATTTTTTTAGTCTATACCATCCTTGTTGGATTCTCGTCATTGAGATGATTTTGGTGGTATGTGGCACACCACAAGAAGCCTCATGGTTTGTGAGTTATGCTAGTTTGAATTCAAAGGAGCAAATTTGTGGGAAAAGACCCCAAAGGGTGGTGATGTGGCAACTCCTTCTTGGTCAAATCAAAATTTCAAAGAAATGTGGCTTTTCTCCAACGAATAGAATAATTGTAAAAATTATTCTTAGGGGTTTCTTACAAATCTATTTTAAATCATAAATAAAAAGAAGGGGTTTAGATCTAAGAGGAAAATTAAATTCATTATTCAAAACCATCACGGGGGTGTCTCCCTCCAATAATTTAAATTTCAAATTATCCCTCCAAATATGGATCTCATATGCCTCATAGGATCTCTTCAACTGCTATGAAATGGCACTCAATCTCTCCTCCAAGTCAAGCAATTAAAAGCAATTATCATTTTGTGATTGAGCTTTGAATTTTTGGCCCTTGTGGAAACATTGAATATTAGACGAGAGGGTAAGGTTCAAACTGTGTTGGTTTAGGGATTCATTCTCTTGTAGGGCTATTCTTCATCTCTATGTTGCAACCTCTCTTTAGGGAAATCTATGAAGTTTGAAGGGACAATATTTCCATCTCTGAAGTTGTGGATTTCTTAAGGTATCATATTGTGCATAGAGGAAGATGTGAAAGGTGATATGCGGCTTGGTCAAGTCTATTTAATAAAGCAAAACTAAATTTGGTGTGCCTTTGCAGCTTGAAGAAGAATCCAAGGCCAACAAAGAATTTAACTCCATTAATCTAGAGAAAAAATCATTATGACCTAAATTGTATCTTCTATGGTTTGCGGCCTCATTATGGTTGATCTTATATATTGAAGTTTTTTCGGCTTGAGTAAAAAGAACAATCTCTACAAAAAGATTACCAATCTAATCTCCAACTATTAAAAACGAGTTTGATTCTCCTCCTATGCGATGTAATCTCATAAACCCTTGTAGATTTCATTTGTGATCAACCAAATTGTCTATCTCTATGGCTTGCTATCCCAAGAACAATGAACAGGTGTAATCATTGTCTTCCACAATCTCCAAAGGAGGACCAAGGGCTCTGTGAGAAGTATGTTTTCTACATATACAACAAAGAATATACTTAGAATATTGTAATTGGCACCTATTTGTTGGAAAATATAGCAGACATATATACACTTACTATATGCATCCTTTTGAGCCGACCTCCACTGATTAAAGCGTATGGCCTATAGTCTGGAGAACTAAAGCAATAGTGCTTGTTTAGTAATTAATTCTTCTTGTTGAAACAATTAGAGCACCATGAAATAGGTATGTTTTTGCAATATTTAATCCTCATAGCACAATATATGGAAGATCAACTAGATAGGGATTGAAGCTGGTTGGTTGAAGGGTTCTTTGAATAAGAATTATATCAATATTTCTATATGTTAAATCCTAGATATTGGAGTCATCTATTCAATATATAAGTTGCATCTTTATAAGAGTTTTTGAAGTAGTAACATTGTCACTTTTGGAAGTAATAAAAATTCTGGCCTTGTCACAGTAAAGTATTATTACAATACGAACTTTTATGATTGTTGGCCTAGTTTAGCGGTGTGGATTGACTGTCAACAATTTGTTGAACAATATTAGCTACATTAGTCTCCTTAATTTCACATCATTTGGTAGCAGTTATTTGTAGCATACAATTGGGATAATCATTGCACAGCAATAAGGGTTTCTTTCAGTTATCATCATAACTTCAAAATATCTACACAATTGTTTTCGACGGGACATCCAATAGTTTGTAGTAGAATTGATCCATATGCAGTTGGGATAAGTCTCTTCATTGTCATCCTTGCGGAAATGATCTATCATTCTAAAGAAGGTAACAAGAGATTTTGTGTTAGGGTTGCATTGTCCTATTTTTGAAGCATACAGTGACATCTCCTTTAGAGGACAAAAGTTGAACATATGTAGAAGAATTTTAATTTGAAAATAGTAAGGTTATCCATCAACACTCAGACCTTCATCATTGATATTTCCATCAGAAGCACTTTTTTTCAGTACTTTATTGAAGAATTCACTTGGCTTTCAAGGTTTCGTTATTGGCACAAAGGTTTCATGATCTGAGTATTAATTTACTTATGAAGCAAAACAAACAGGAAGATTTTTTGTTGGAAATCGTTGTAAGCAGGTCATTTCCCCTAGTACAGGGGCCCACATAAATTGCAGAAGTTAATTTATTATAAGTGGACCATTATCCCTAGTATGGTAATACAGGGTAGTGTATAAAATTCATTATTATTTTTCAGGGTGGTTGGGTGATGCTAGGAATGTGGCTAGAGTCACCTTCAGATTGGAGCCTGAAAACACTTCAGGTTGGTAGGGTGGTGTTAGGGAAAGTTGTATCTTGCTAGGGTATTGGAGTATCCTTTCAGCATTGGCTGATAAAACTAGGGCATTGGAGCATCCTTCCAGTTGGAGCTGGAAAATGGAAAAAAAATTCTAGAGTACCAAGGAGTTAGGGATTCCCTTTTATCAGTTGGAGCTGAGGCATTAACGTACTCATAAATTATTAAAGAAGTGTTTGGTGGTTTTGTCCCATAGAGGGTTTTAAACCTAAAAATTATTGTGTCTAATGTCTATCACATATTTATGTTTTGAAATTGATGCCAAAGATTAATTAATGCTTTGAAAATATTAATAAGTTACTAATTGCTAAGAAATATTGATTCACCCCCCTCTCAGTATGTCAAACACATCCCCCACAAAATGATTGGGGTTCCAAACAGTGTCATGGAATAATAAAATACTATGTTGATATAACTCACACAGGAGGTTCTTCTCCTTGGGAGTTCATTGAGAATAAACTATGAGAAAAGTGAGAGGATTAATGATTTCACAATATTTTCCAGTGATTAATGCATTTTTCTAAAATAATAAATACTTATCTTGTAATAAAATTTTGTATTCAGAGAAGGAGGTCAACAGCTAAGGAAAGCCTCCACTAGCATACCCAGTTGGACCTTTTGGATCTCTAACTTGTTGACTTTGTATTCCAATAGATCCACTTTCTTCTTGTCCTCCTCCCCTGCATCCCATTTCATCTTATAGATTTTTGTAGTCTCTCCCATTTATCTTTCAACTCACTAACAATTTTCTGTTGTTCTTTAAGGGGTATTACCTCCTCATAAGAAGCCATTAGGTGTCTCCACCTATCCTATTATTCTTTTATCCACTACTTTTCTTCTTCTACTTTAATTTTTGTATGAACAATGTTATCAGTAGTGGAATTTTGATTCTGTATTTCCACCTCTCTCTTTCCTCTTCCCGCATTAGGGGTTTCCTCCTTTTTCTATTTAGTAGGTTCCTTGGAAACAATAGAGTCTGCTACCAGTGTGAGGAGCTCTAATCCTTAAAAGGGTTTCCCTTAATATAAATTTTTCCTCATTTTATCAATCATCATTTTCAATTCCAGATCCTTCATTATGAGTAATTTGTTTTGTCTAAAAAGTGTGGTATATAGAGTTAAAGAGGGTAGTCACCTTATATTTTCATGCTATGTAGAAATGGAATATATTCCTTCTTAAACACTAGTCTCTACAGGTGTGGATGCAAGTGTTCCCATCAGAACAAAAACAATTTCTTCTTCATGTTCAATAATAGAAATGTCAACAAGTGTGCCTACAGGAGTGGCAGCAATTTCATCTTCAATAATAGCAGCAATTGTGTCTGTAGGAATGGAAATAGTTGTGCCTTTAACAGTAGCAACAACTATATCCATGGGCTCATCATTTGAATATGCATTCATCAAAGCAGAAAAACCTTCCCCAAGAGTACTCCTTGTTATTTTTTATGGAGCAGCAAGTTACCAACCCCAAATTCTCCAAACTCTAGTTCCTTTGCCTCTGTTAGTTCTTGTGTTTCAGCAAGGGTGGTGTCTTCCTAATGTTATGGGATTTCCTCTACCCTTGTTGGTTCTTATGGAGTAGCAAGGGTGTGGGCTATGGTAAGAGTGTACTCTGTCCTTTTCTTCCTAGAAACATGGGGGGGTCTCTTCTAATAGCCTCTCACATTCTTGGTGGCAAGTTTGTTAATAATTATCTCAACTTCAGGGTTACTTTCCTTCAGTTGTGTTGCAATTCTTGGCCCTTCCTCCTTAACAGGAATTGGTGAGTACTTTGTAACCAATTGAGTTGTGACAATGTAGTATTCTCCCTTTGTAATTGCAGTAAGTGGAGTTACAACAATGTTAGGCTCGTTTGGCGAAGTCATAACCACTGGAGTTGTAGTGACTTCTTCTTATGTTTTTCCTGCTTTGTTCAGATCCCTCTCCACTAGCACTCTGATAAGGCTTTGGTGAGAGATGACATCACTTCACATATTTTCTTGTTGTACCTGAGTCATCATGCACTGTAGGCTCTTGAGTAGGAAGTATGGAAAATTGAAAGTGTGGTTGTGTTTGAGATGGTGGAGCAGGCATATTTGTTGTAGGTACATAGTCATGTAACACCCCTCATAGGTGATGTATATTTTAGTAAGTGAGGCTACTATACCCAATGGTTTGTTAGCGACCAACGATCAAATGTGGTCACCTTCTTCATCTAATTCTCTCCATGCTCTAAGAAATGTTACAAAAATTTATCCGTTGAGGTCCTCTTGCAATACCACTACTCCCTTTCACATGGAAGCTCCATTACTTTAGCTAGAATCCCATTTATCACTTCTACAACAACTCCAACCACTACATATCCATTGTCCCTGAAATTCAAGGTGAACTCTACTGTTATCTCAACATCATAACCCCTTAACCTGTGTATGTATTCCATCCATCATGCCTGTAAGAAAAATAGATTAAACATGATCATAGGCTCCCATGATCAATGCTTTAGTGGGTTCATGAAGAATAAGAGATCCTACCATGGTACCCATAATTCTCTTTCTCTTGAGTGTCATTGTTTACAAGAATAAAATGACAATTTGGAAATTGTCTAGAAGTAGTTTCTAATTTCGATGAAGAGTGATGATTTTAATGGTTTCTAGTAGAGGAGTTATGTTTTTGGAATGTGATGTAAAGGAGTGGTAGTAGTAGGAAATGATAGTGAATTACACTTTCCACATTAAGGCTCATTTATTACGCTTGGAAAATGTGATTGTCATGTATTACATTGGTGTCTCCTCCAATATACAATTGACTGAGTTGGTGGCTCATACATGAATCATGTGTTCTTGACAAATTTGTAGTAATAGGATGGATTTGCAACAACCAAAGACACAACAAGAAGAGTTGTGGAAACCAAAGTCATGACAAGAAGATTTTTATAAATAGGAATCACAATAACCAAAGTCATGGAAACAAGAGTTGCAACAACATGAGTCATAGCAACCAAATTCATGGCAAGAAGAGTTGTAGCAATGAAAGTATCAACACAAAAACAAGATTTTTTGTTGAAAGAGTTGTAGTAACAAGTATTGCAACGATAGGTTTTGCAACAATGGAAGTTTCAATAAGAGGGGTTGTAGTAGTGGGAGTTTCAACAACAGGAGTTGTAGCAACACTAGGAGTTGCAAAAATGGGATTTGTGTAAATTATTAATCAACAACGTTCTTTCACGTAGAAACAATCATTTTTGTAAAATATTTGACATAATCATTGCAATATATCCTCTTCTTCTTTCTTTTTTTTCTTTTGTAGAACATGTCATGTGCTAGTGGAAGCCAATTTCTGCATGGCATGTGCCCATGCATGCCCCTAGAGGAATCATCTAGTAGGGATCACATACCTTTTCCAACTCCAAGTCACTATTGGGCCATCCACTTGTGATTTTTCATAGGAAGGCTTCATTAGATAAGGGTCGGTGATATAAGCGAAGCATGTGTCCATTAGAAATCAGGGTATTTCTATCCTTGTATATGGTATAGAGTTCAATGGCTCCACTATCATGTATAATATCAATCTCATGAATTGTAATTCATCTGGTACGAAGCCTCCCTTTGAAGTCCTTAAACCTAGAATTGAATAAAAATGTCTAGTCTCCAACCTTGAAGTTCTTCTTTCTGATGAATTTTTCATGCTATTGTGCCCTCTGATTTTTTATCTATTTTATTCAATGCAAAGCATCCTTATGAAGTTCATCCAGTTTGTTGAAATGGAGGATCCTCTGCTTATGAGCCTTTATTAGATCCATCTCAAGTTGGATGTTTGTGTCAAGTGTCTAGATCTTGATCTCAATTGACAATAATGCTCTTTTCTCATATACTAACTTGTAAGGCCTACAACTAGTGGTAGTTCTCCATGTGGTCTGCGAAGCCCATAAATCCTTAGGAAGTATGTCAACCCAATCTTTTAGAAATAATTGAATATATTTGGTGATGATGTTTTCAAGAATATTATTTGTTCTTTCCACTTGTTCATTGTCCTGTAGATGATGTGGTGCCATGACCCTGTGCTTGATAATGTACTTATCCATTAAGTCTTCAATGACCTTTGATTTGAATTTAGTTCCTCCATCTGTGACTATCTCTCATGGTATCCCAAATCTGGTGAAGATTTTCTTGTGAATAAATTATGTTATTTCTTTCTCAGTTGTAGCTGGAAGTGCCTTGACCTCCATCCACTTCGTGACATAATATTTGCATACCAGAATGTAGGAGTTGTAGTGTGATGGTGGGTTAATCGATCCAAGGAAATCAATAGTGCACGTATTGAAGGGTTCTCATAGTATATATGGTTTTAATGACATCTAATTGAATTTATCAGGTTTTCCCATGCACTGACATCTACCACACCTCTCTACATACTCCTTAGCATGTTTGAAGATGGTGGGCCAATAGTACCCTTCATGAAGTACCTCATACCCTATTCATTTTTCAGAAATGTTTCCCCCATATGGTCCCTCATGTTAGGCTCTAAGATCTCATAGATTTCATATTCTCTTACACGTCTTCGAACAATGAGGTTCGGGCCTATGTAGAAGAGACATCCATCAATCCATGAGATTCTACATCTTTGTATCACAATATTTTGAAATTCTTTCGATGAGAGGTGGTGTGTAGCTCTACCTACATCCAAGTAGTTAGTGATATCTACAAACCACTAGGATTTCGTAGAAACCACAAATAGGTGCTTATCAAGAAAATAATCTTCTTCTTGGGGATTAGTTTTGTTAAATGTGATTCTAGAGAGGAAATCAACCACAAAATTATGTTTTCCTGGTTTATCTAGAATGGTGATATCATACTCTTATAATACTAACAACCATTTTGTAACTCTACTTCTCATAATTGGTGTATTCATTAAATATTAGATTACAGCATGGTCAGTGTGTAATATTAGTGGATAACCTATAATGTAATGCTAAAAATTTTTAATAGCATAGATGACCGTAAGGAAATCCTTCTTAATTACCATGTAATTAAGCTCTGCAGGTGAAATGTTTTTACCGACATAGTAGATTTCATATGGGTTCCCTTCTTCAAGTTGTCCTAACACAACTCTTATAGTGGTGTCTGAAGCATCTGTAGAAATATGGAAAGGGAGGGACCAATTAGGCCCTATTTAAATTGGTGCCTTCAACACTAGACTTTAATTGCTTGAAAACATGTTATCACTTCTCTATCCACACAAACTTGTAATTTTTAGTTAGTAAAGAAAATAATGAAAAAGAAATATGGAAATAATTTTCAATGAATCATTGATCATAACTGACATGTCCTAGGAAGCTACATACTTCTTTTTGTGAATGGGGAGTAGGAAAATCTAATATAACCTTATTTTTTGTCGAATCCACCTAAATACCTTCTATGGAAATGTAGTGTCCTAACACAATACCAACGGTTAGCATCATTTGACACTTGAGATTGCTAAGGGACAAATTAACTTCCTTGCACCTTACTAATGCTTTTTTCCAAGTTAACTAATGCTTCATCAAACTCATCACCATAAGTCATGAAATCATCCATATATATTTCCACACATTCATGTGTCAAATCATAGAATATACCAATCACATCTCATTAAAAGTTGGCAAGGGAATTACAAAATCCAAATGGTAGAACTCAATATGAAAATATATCTTATGGACAAATAAATGTAGTCTTATATTTCTCTTTAGGTGTGACTTGAATCTGGTTGTAGCCATTGAATCCATCTAGGAAAGAAAAATATCTATTTCATGCTAAAGTATCTAGGACCTAGTCGATGAAAGGAATCGAAAACTGTTTTTTATGATTTGCTTTGTTAATTTCTCAATAATCTATGGAAACTCTCCATTTCCCATTTTTCTTGGGTACTACAACAAGGGGAGAAACCTATTGACTATAAAAAACTAGATAAATAAAATTTATTGTGAGTAATTTTTAATGTTCCTCCTTTACTATTTCCCTTGGTGTTGGATTCACCCTGCACTAGGGTTAGGAAATGGGTCTATATCCTTTTATGATATATATGTGATGTGTGCATAAGTCAGGGTGGATCCCCTTCATTTCTAAGTAATCGCAAGTGAAGGCATCACTATATCTTTGTATGACCTTGATTAACTTCTCTTTTTTTGTTTAGTCAACCCCCGATTGATATTCAAGGTTTTACTAGGACAGCTTTCTATGGGTTTTGTAGTGTAATCCTGATTCTCCTTAGCTAAAGGCTCATTTTATATGGCTGAAATTTTTGTTGAAGTAAGAGAATCTTGTATTTTGGGGTGCAGAATATGATCAAAAGTATGTGTGTAATTTGAGGAAGCAAAGGAGGTTATGAAATCATTGATATTGTCATCCTCTGTATTGATATATAGATAGGACTTAACAAACTTCTCCCTCTTCATCATTATCCTCTTCTTCAATCCATATAGATATTTCTGATTCTATATTAGGCTATGCAGGAGGATAAAGGGTCAATTGTTTTGTAAAGGTACCATGTGGGATAGTCATGTTCGCTGGCCTACAACTAATGTAGGCATCAACAGTGGCTAACCAAGGTCTGCCAATTATCATAGAATGCCCCCCAAGGAAGTTTTAGGTTCCAAAATGATGAAGTCCATGAGGTATTACCACAAATCCACTGAAACTGCAAAATCTTCTAAAATCCCTTCTATTCTAATGGTAAATCAGTGAGCAAGTTGAAATAAGGTGGGTGTCTAACTTAAACCAGAGAGTCCTAAGGCTTCCATAGTTTCTCGCATCATGACATTAATTGCAACTCCCAAATCAATCAATGTGTTAGGGATAATGGTGTTGTTAATTTGCAAATTAAGCATTGGATTTCCAAGATCGGAGTACTTGGTTTCTATGGTCCCACCCATCATCAGTTCTAATAGTTTTCCCATAACATGGACAGTCTAAGGATATTTCTTCTTTCTCCCAGGTTTCCTCAAAAAGAGTTCCCTTATTGATTTAGAACAAAAAGGCACATACTTGATTTCTTGAAGTAATAATATCATCACATGCACATTTCTAAGTTCTCCCAAGAGATGAAACTCAGGTTGAGCAATAGGCTTCTCTCAGTTTAATATTTTAGGGTAAGGTGGAGTTTGGAGTTCAGGAGGTGGAGGTTCAGGACTTTATTCTTTTCCTAATTATTCATTCAACGCCTCTTTATTTAGATATTCAATGAAAATTTGAGGTTGGTTTTTAGTTAGAGTCCTCCTAGATCACAAATGAATAATATTGCAATCTATAGGGGAGATGGAGTAAGTAGGATAGGTGGCTACAACTTGTGTAGGTTGAGCTTCGCTTCCATTCATCGGGTTAAGGATTGGTTTTGCAAGAACTTGAGGTCTAAAGAGGGTTATATGTGGGCACTTACAATTGTGTAGAAGGAAGGAATCACGAGGGAGTTTGTACAACAACTTGCTAAGGTGCTCCATAGGTGGGATTCCTCCACCTTGGTTTCTAAAGTTGGTTTTGGGGCAGGGAAAATTTTAGGGGCTAATATTCACAGGTGGGCCAATTTTCCATGTTTTTTCCAACAACAAAAATGTGCCTATTTCTATTTTTTCTAAAAATGATTCGCCCACATTTTATAGTATACAATTATTTTACCGTAAAAATCACCAAAACATTATATAGACTAATATAAAATCACTAGAAATATGAATATTTTTACAAAAAATTTACCAAACATTTTACAATTTTCATATTAGAGACTTTTAAGATTCGTCAAGATCTCTAAACTTTAAGATAAACTTCCATCCTTAAAATTTTCCCTGTTTTGGGGAGGAGTCTGTGATTGGGTTGGTAGATTCCATGGCAATGAGTAGAACTGCATATCAGGGTTAGTCCAATAAGAATTATTATAAAATTGGGATTGGTCTTGAAACCTACCTTGGGGCGTGGATTGACATGGTTTCTTTGGAGCAATGAATTACAATTGTTCTTGCTCTTCTTATTCTTCATATATATCTTTCAAACTAGGGAGAGATGGGTAGTATTTTTTGTTATTATCATTCTCAGATATATCACAAATCTCTACCTGATTTGGTTTGTATTCCCTAAGTGGATTTATGTTTCTACATTTTGGACAAAATATGTGTAGAGTCACTTCTTCTTCCTATTTAATTTTCTTATTTTCTAATAGATCCAATTGAGAACCCAAGTAACTGAGCAAGTTAGTTTTGAAATTTTCCAACAACCTCCCTAACTCTTCTCTAGTTACTACATTTGTAGTAGCCTTAACATGCCTCACTATCATATCCCACAATCTTTTTCCTATATTGTATTCTTCTCGATAATACCTCTGATAGAGTTTTAAGATTGATCCAGGTGGCTCCAGAAATGCTCAGAATCCAGAAATAGCTTAAAAATCAAAATCACTGGATTGAATTGAAACCATAGTTATATTGAAGCTCTCATTGCAAGATTTTCAATGGCGTGAACAGAACCTCAATAGTTATATTGAAGATCTCATTGCAAGATTTCCAATGGCGTGAACAGAACCTCAACCTTAGTTTGTATGAGAGAGTTATGGCCAATCAAAGTTTTGGTCAAACTAGGCCCAGTGACAATCACTAACGAGGCAACAATTTGGCAAATTCTCAGCACACGGAATTTGACCACCAGAATGGGTAAATTTACCACCTCTTTAATTTGACAGGTGACCCCAAAGTTGGCCAAATATTTTTTTAACCACTTTGTTTTAAATATATATAAAAATATTAAAAAAATCGGTGGTGGGCCACCAACCCCACCACCCACCAAAACCATATGTTATATATGTATTAAAAAAAATGAAGGTTTGGGGCCGTGGGTGACCCAGACCCCGCTTGACCACCATAATAGGGGCCATCGAGATTTGAACACGCCTAGCCCTGTGAGTCAGCCCACCAAAACAAGCAGCCCCATGGGCCAATACAACACGCCAACGGTTAATACAACATGCTGACGGTTAATACAACGTGCCACGGTTAGTACAACACACCAAATGGTTAACACAACATGCCAAAATAGGGGTTCCACTGGTTGGACCTTGAAACCTCCCACCAACAAACGTTCTAATTATATACTACAAGAAAATGGGCCAAGGACCCTTGGTTGGAAAACTTCGTCGAAAAAACATTACTTAAGCCTTCGCAAAGCATCCAATGAGGGAGAGTGGGAGCAGAGTTCCAACCAGGTGCAGAACCCTAATGTCAGGTTCCAGGAGCAGAATCTTGATGTAGGGTATCTTTTGATGATGAGAAAGATTCCTTGGGGGTCTAGAAGTGTCGGTGTCGGAATGTGGTTAAGTTTATAGTCATTTGACATGATTTTGCGCCACGAATCCAATGGTGATGTCTTTTTCTGCAACTGAGCTTCGCATTTTCAGTCCATGCTAGAATATGGAGGTATAAGGGTAATTTATGTAATTTAATTGTAACTTGATTTCTAATTCCATTTAATGAAAGAGGCCTCCCCATATTGAGCAAGGCCCAAAGACGTAGCCCACATTGGGTGAACTTCGTAATCAAATCGTCTTATGTCTTTGATCTCATTGTTTATTTTGATTTCCACTTATTTTCATGTGTTTAATTTACTTGGTTACATGCTCTTTTATATGCAATTATGTATGCATCCTTGAAGTAAAAGATTTGGATCAATTTTGGTATCAGAGCAGGTCTTCTTGATGCGAGTTGCATGAGTGAATGCTAACTAGGAAAAAGCTCCAAAGAGGAGAATGAAAACTTAAATACTTTGATCCTAAAGCAGGGCATGCATCACAAAGATATAACATGTAAGCTGAGGAAGCTCGAATGGAGGAAGAGCAAAATTATCGCAAGATCTTCTTCACTAGAGAAAGGCGACAAGTTGTTTGTAGAGTATGAGAATACAATCAAGCCTGAGAAGAAAGAACCAAATGATCATGCCTTGGTAAATCATGAAGGTGGAAGAGGATAGCCTCTTGAACCGCCCTCTCCATCCTCTAGTGACAATTCTTCTTCTTCCTCTTCTCATCATTCTAACGGGCATCATAGGAATACATCTAAGAAGCCATTTTTTAAGCTAGATGTAAAGTTTGATTTGCCCACATATAATGGAGAATGTAATGCAAAGAAATTAAATAATTGGATTAGATATATTGAGGGTTATTATTCAATTTAGAAAATCAAGGAGGATAAGGCCAAGAACCAATTAGCACTTCTTTGGCTGAGTGGCACCGCTCTTGTCTGGTGGAAGAGTAAGTTGTAGAAAGGCAGAAAAAACTTGGGTAATCTCCTTTATTCTTGGTCCAATTTTGTTTTTGCATTAAAATATCAGCTTTATCCTTTGGGTTATTGACAAAAAGCTTTGATGGAATGGAAATATTTGAGACAAGGAAAGGGTCAAAATCTACAAAGCTTCACAGAAGAGTTTAGAAAACAAGATTTGAATTTGGGTATTTCACTTGATTCACCAGAAACTGTAACAAAGTATATTGGTGCTTTACATAGTTACATCAAGCATTCTTTGTTGTTTTTTGAGCCTACTACTGATGATGCAGCCAATGTGAAGTCCATTCACCTTGAAAGTAGGGGAAAGAATAACAAAGAAGAGAAACCAAATAAATCATCTTTCAAACCTCATAATGGAAAGTTCAAAGGAAAAGGCAAGGGAAAGGACAAGAAGGCAGCTGCAACCAAGAAGGAGGAAGGAGCAAAGTCATCTTGCATGCATTGCAAGAAGGAACGCCATGATGATGAACATTGTTGGAAGTTTCATCCAGAGTTGAAACCAAAGAGATTTGGTGGGAAGAACAAGCAAAAGATGGTGGAAACCGTACATCAGGACCTTGGATCTGATTTCGGTGACGATAAACATATCACAGCAATGGGAATTCAAGGTACTCTTTCTCTTCATGCTAATGAAAATTATAAATTGTACGCAAGTACAAGTTCTTCAAATGAGTATCTTGTTAATGAACGAAATAGGATTGAATTGTTCCACATTAGAGTCGTAATGAAACATACTAAAGTGGAAACCTTGTTTGATTTGGGCTCACAAGAAAATTTGATTTCAGAATCCTTGGTTAAGAAGTTAGGGTTAGAGACCAAGCCTCATCTGAAACCCTACCCTCTTGGTTGGGTATGTGATAAATCCAAATTACATGTAACCAAGCAGTGTAGAGCTAGATTTGTGATTGCATCCAAACTAGTAGATGAGGTTGATCTTGATGTTGTACCCTTGGATATTTGTGGTATTGTATTTGGGATTCCATATTTGTATGACAGGAAAGTAGTTTTCTTTCGCCATGAAAACAAGTATCATATCATGAAATATGAGGTGGAATACATTGTAAGGGCTCATCGTGCCAAAATCATTGCTAGTCTTGTAAGTGCAAGTTAGATGATTAGATTGATCAATTCCAGCAAATGGTGCATGCCCATGGTCGTGAGACAAAAAAATGTAGAAACATCTAAAGCTTTCCAAGGTTGTGATCCCACTCATAAAAAGGAATTGTATGAAATTTTTTCTAACTATAATGGGCTTTCTCAGGAACCAAGTGTATTGCCTCAAAAGCGTGAGATCCAACTTGGGATTCACATGTAGAAGGATTCTCCTTTACCCAACATTGGTATGTGCAGGTTGTCATCCATTGAGATGGATGAGATAAAGAAGCAGGTGCAGGAAATGTTAAACCAAGGTGTCATAAGGCCAAGTTCTTCTCCATGCGGTTCACCTAGTGTGTTGGTGCCAAAGAAGGATGGCATATGGAGGATGTGCATAGACTACAGGGCACTCAAAGAAATAACAGTGAAGAATCGGTACCCTCTCCTTCCAATTGATGATTTATTAGATCAACTAAAAAATGTTGTCTATTTCATAAAACATAATTTTTGCAGTGGCTATCATCAGGTCAAGATTGTAGAACATGATGTATGGAAGACTGCATTCAAGAAAAAACATGGGTTGTTTGAATGGTTGGTGATTCCATTCGGACTATGAAATGTTTCGGCCACATTCATGAGGGTGATGAATGATATTTTTAGACCTTTTCTTGATTATTTTTTACTTGTGTATCTTGATGACATTATTTTTTTTCAGTAGAACATGGGAAAATAATGTGAGTCATATTAAAAAGGTGCTTTATGTTTTGCAAAAAGAAAAAATGTATGTCAAAATGTCTAAGTGTCAATTTGGTAAGACCTCTTTGGTTTACTTGGGTCACATTGTCGGAGGTGGAAAATTAAAAATATATCCTTCTAAAATTGATGTGATTGTAAGTTGGCCTAAACCCACCAATGTTACAGAGGTTCATAGCTTTTTGGGTGCAGTACAATACTGGAGAAGGATCATTACCAACTTCTCTGTCATTGCATCCCCCTTACATGCATTTACAAGTGTGAATAAAACCTTTCAATGGGGAGGAAAGCAGCAGAAAGCCTTTGATACACTGAAAGAGAAGATTAATACCGCACCAAATTGCCCCTACCTAACCTCCAGCATACTTTTGAGATCGAGACAGATGCCAGTGGGTATGCCATGGGAGCAGTGTTGATGCAGTAGAGGAAACATGTATGTTACTATTCGGAGACATTCTCCCAAGCTATTGTGAATTATCCCACATATGACAAGGATTTGTATGCCTTGGTTCAAAGTGTGAAGAAGTGGAAGCACTCTTTGATTGGAAAGGAGACCATCATTCACACAGATCACCAGCCCTTACAGTACCTCCAATTACAAACCAAGCTTCAACAAGCATGTCATTTCATATGGATGGGATTCCTCCAATAGCTTCACTTGGTAATAAAATAGAAGTGCACCAGCAACAAAGTGGGAGATATGATTTCTCACCCTCCTATTTCTGCATCTATAGTTTTGCAAAATGATTCTTTATCTTTTGAAAGTTATGTTGAACAATATGTTGATGATGAAGATTTATGCAAAGCTGACTCATGGATCGCAGGTGGAAAATTACCATTTGCAGGGAAAATTGTTGTACCATCTTGCCAAACTCTGTATTCCCACCAATGAAAGAATACATGTAATCAGAGGAGCACATGTCTCTCTTGTGTCGGGTCATTTTGGTGTAGAAAAAAACTTTAATTCACTTGCAGGGGTTTTGTTATTAGCCTCACATGAAAAATATTATGACTCGATATGTAAATGGATGTGTGTTGTGTTCAGTTTGCAAGCCCTCTAATAGAAAATTAGGGCTCTACACACCACTCCCTATTCTAAATCATCATTGGAAAGTGTGTCAATGGATTTTGTTAGCAGTTTTCCTTTATCTAGGAGAGGTCATGACTATTTGTATGTCATTGTGGATCGATTTAGAAAAATGTGTGTCTTAATTCCTTGTAAAAAGAAAGTCACTGTAGAGTAGACTTCTCGTCTCTTCTTCCAATTTGTATGGTTCCACTTTGGGTTGCCCGCATCCATTATGTTTGATCGAGACTCTTGTTTCCTTGGCGAGCTTTGGAATAGTTTATGGAGAATGATCGACACCAAGCTGAAGAAGAGCATGTAATTTCATCCATAGACCGACAGAAAAACAGAGGTTTTCAACCACACAGTGATACATTTACTCCGGGGTTATTGTGGCAAGCATCCCAAGTTATGGGACGAGCAGCGTCCCTGTGTACAACATGCGTGCAACCGGGTAGTGCATTCATCCACTCAAATCTCATCTCGTTCGATACATGCTTTGGATATTTTCCAAAGTATCCCTTAGACATGATCTTTGGAGAGATGAAGATTCCAGTGAGAAAGATGATAGGGACAAAGCACGAAAGTTCATTCAATTAATTCAAATGATTCACTAGGCAGTGCAGGAGAAGTTGGAGAAAATTCAAGCCTGATACAAGGCTCGACATGACAAGCACCAATTTGATCACCAATTCCAAGTTAGAGACAGAATGTGGCTCCACATCAACAAAGACATGATGAAATGGGAAGGAAAGAAGTTGATACCAATCTGATATGGCCCATTCACCATATTAGAGAAGATTGGAGACAATGCTTTTCATCTCGAGTTGTCAACATACATGCAGATGTACTCAGTGGTGAAACTTGAAAACTTGAAGCTTTATGAGCCTCCTTTGATCATGGAAACTAAATAGGTTGGACAGGGTCCTACAGTGGACGACTTTGCACTCAAATACTTGAACAAACTACCTAAGGATATCATTCTTGACAGGAAGACTAGGACTTCATGACAAGGAGACGTGGAGTACCTTTGTATTTGTTTCAAGGGAATGCATCCAAGTAAGGCCTGATGGATTGAAAAAGAGAAAGTGAGTGAGAAATTCCCTCACTTTCCAATTGACTAATAAAGTTTTTGGAGGCCCAAAATCTCATTATTGGGGAGGAATGATCCAGGTGGCTCCATAAATGCTCAGAATCTAGAAATAGCTCAAAAATAAAAGTCACTAGATTGAAGTGAAACTAGATTTACGTCAAATATCTCATCATAGTATTTCCAATGCCATGAATGGAACCTCAATCCAAGTTTGTATGAGAGAGTTATGGCTAGTCAAATTTTTGGTCAAACTAGGCTCAATGGCAGTCACTAACGAGGCAACAATTTGTCAAAGTCTAACACACGGAATCTAGCCACCAGAATGGGTGAATTTGTCACCTATTTAATCTTACCAGTGACCCCAAAGTTGGCCAAAGATTTTTTAACCACTTTGTTTTAAATATATATGTAAATATTAAAAACAATTGGTGGTGAGCCACCAACCCCGCCACCCATCGAAACCATATGTTATATATGTATTAAAGCAAACAAAGGGTCAGGGTCTTGGGTGACCCATACCCCGCCAAACCACTGTAACAGGTGTTGACTATTATAAGGGGTCAATGGGTTTCGAACCCGCCCAGCCAGATGGGTCGGCCCGCCAAAACGGGCGGCCCCGTCACCAATACAACACGCCAACGGTTAATAAAACGTGTCAGCGGTTAATACAATGTGCTATAGTTAATACAACACACCAAACAGTTAACACAACATGCCAAAATGAGGGTTCTGTAGGTTGCACCCCATAACCTCCCACCAACAAACGTTATAATTATATGTCGCCATCCAACGGGCCAACAGCCCTTGGTTGGAAAACTTCGCTGACCAAACATTACTTAAGCCTTCAATACATGTCCAACGGGGGAGACCAGGAGCGGAGTTCCAACCAGGTGCAGAACCATGACCAACGGAACCCTGACGTTAGGTTCTAGGAGCAGAACCTTGACACAGGGGTATCTTTTGATGTCGAGAAAGATTCCTTGGGGGTCCAGAAGTATCGATGTCAGAATATGGTCAAGCTTATAATCGTTTGACACAATTTCGTGCCACAAATCCAATGGTGATGTTTGTTTCTGTAGCTAAGATTTGCATTTTCATTCCATGCCAGAAAATGAAGGTATAAGGGTCAATTATGTAATTTGATTTTTGTTTCCATTTAATGAAAGAGGCCTCCCCAAATTGAGCAGGGCCGGAGACGTAGCCCATACTAGGTGAACTCTGTAATCAAATCGTCTTGTGCCTTTTATCTCATGGTTGCTTTTAATTTCTGCTTCTTTTCATGTGTTTAAGTTACTTGGTTACATGCTCTTTTATATGCAATTTTGTATGCATCCTTGAATTTAAAGATCTGGATCAATGATGCCATCATATTCCAATCTAGATATCGCCCACCCATTAGGTTAATGAGGTTCATGCACTCATCTCAAATTCCTCATAATAATTGAACTAATTGTGTCTCGGGGGTTAAGTATTCTTGTCTTGATTTGCACAAATTGTAGTTTAATCTCTCAACATAATCCTAAAGACGATCATATTCCTCTCAGGTCATTCTAAAGACCTCTTCTATACTTTCCTTAGCTTCGTAGTAATCTTGATATTTGTCTAGGAATTTTCGCTTCATCTACTTCCATGAATCAATGCTACCGTGGTTGAGGCCCGTGAACCAGTGTAATGCTACATCTTTCAATGTTTCAGGAAAGAGATTCAACTTTTGACCGTCAGTTACATAATCATAGCTTCAACATAGGACATCAAACTCAAAAAGGAAGGTATCAGGGTCTTCTTTAGAGAGACCATGGAAGTTTTGGCAATGTAGAGTGAGGAATGTTCTTCATTTTAGCATCTAATTCCATTTCTATAAAGGGGGATCTAAAGGATTCATATTCTTTGTTAACATGTTGGTGTGTCATTTCTTCTAAAGGACTCTCTTATGCTTCTGAAGGAGCTTTCAGAGTTTGAGGATGGCTCCTGCTTTCAGGGTGGTACTCCTTAGAAGGACATGGTTCACTTTCTGGAGGGTTATAATCACCAAACTAATTGTTAGGAAGTTAATGTTCATTCTCCAGAAAACTTTTCTTAATGAGATGGAAAGTTGGATTATTGAAAATCAAATCTATTATTGTATTAGATATTTTCTCAACTTCAATTAGTTGTGGAAGAATTTGTACCATGGAAAGTCTAGGTTTCTTCTTGGAAAGGAAGCTTGTTGTTGGCGTCAAATAATTTGGTTGATCTTGTTCCTTTCCCTATTGAAAACATCTTGTAATGTTAGTGTGGGGGGTGTTCTTGATAAATATACTGAACTAGTCAGTTATTTAGGCATCTAAAATCTCATATTGAAAGATAAAAGGTTAAAACAAGCAAGTCAAAAAATAGAACTCGGAAATCAACAAATAAATTAACACGAAATTTGACACTAAATTGACTATACTATCTATAGCTCCTTGGAAATGGTGCCAAAAATAATGGTCCTTTAAATTATTGTTTATTAACTAAATGAGAAATTGATCAATTTTTCATTTAAATTATCAATATGAGGATTGTTTGGAACTTGCAAACTGTCATGCACGATTTATTCTACTACAATTTGTTATGTGTTAGGAGGTTGTAGTAATGTAATAATTGTCATGGTTCAAGATTTAGATGCTTTAATAGGTCACTAATATATAACACCACACTTGCAAGAAAGTAAATTGCAAAAAATGTAAATCACACTGACAAAGAAAGAAACATGCGAATTACTAAGGTGACATGTTCCACTGTAATGATATTCTTAAACAAGGATGCAATGCCACATGCCTGGAATACAAATTATGATAAGAAAATAAACCAGAAATAAAAATTAATCATAACACAGTTCTTTATTGTTGAAAACATAGTGAAAGTATGCTACAGGCGATTTGCAACAATAGGAGTTGCAGCAACAGCCAATTCACCTGAAAATAAGCAATCATGTTAGCCAATGGTGAATCCTATGATTAATATTTAGAAAAATGTAACATGGAGTCGTGAAAACTAGTGAGAAATATGATTACAGGAATAGAAAATATCAAAGTTGCAATGAAATCATAGTAATATTATTGCAACAAAGGAAATTACAAATTACAATGAAAGGAAACTACGAGTTGTAGAAAAATAAAATTAAAAGAATTTAAGGAAATGTGAATTAAATATCAAAAACATGAACTAGCTACAAATGAAAAGGTTAAGCTACCTGGTAATGCTACCTAGAAATACCAAGCTAAGGAGGGGGGCCTACCTCCTTAGAGAAGATACTAGGAAAAATTTAATCATCGCAAGATGAGCATGGAAAGATCAAAACATAAGAGCCTTTGTATTAGAATAACAAAGTATCATACAACAAATGGAATAATGTAATACCCTGGGATTAGAAGGAAGTTGGGTATTTAGACAAAGATACAAATGTCTAAACTAATTAGTGTCATGGATGGCCAACTAAGTGAATGAAATGGCACATCATGTTACAATCGTATGTCCAAAGTTGGTATGCTTTTAGGAAAAAACTGACTAAATTCAACTGAGTGTTGTTGAGTTGGAATTCCCAACCTGATTGGTCCTCCACTTGCCTTCATATCTTTCCACCATGAGAAACACATGTTGTTTGTATAACTAGATCACTATACCATCAAGTTGTTGTAAAGGGCATGAGTTGCAACAATGGATTTTGTGGAAACATGAGTTGGAGCAATTGGGAGTTGCAACAATCCCAAAATTAGGGCACTCATGATTTGTAGCAACATCATTGATCCCAGGCGAGTTGTAGCACCCTTTCTAGTGGTCAAACTAGAGTTCCAGTGTTGTGGAAAAGTTGCAGCAGTGGAAAAGATCTAATTATAAGTGATCTAACTGGTAAAAATAATAGTTGAAAAGAAATATTGATTCACCCCCCCCCCCCCAGTGTTTCCAATGGTTTTTAAAAAAAAACTAACTAAATTCAATTGAGTGTTGTTGAGTTGGAATTCCCCACCTGATTGGTCCTCCACTTGCCTTCATATCTTTCCACTATAAGAAACACATGTTGTTTGTATAACCAGATCATTAGGGAACTCATGATTTGTAGCAACATCGTTGATCTCAGACGAGTCGTAGCACCCTTTCCAGTGGTCAAACTAGAGTTCCAGTGTTGTGGAAAAGTTCTAGTGTTGTTAATCAAGGTTTTCATTGATGTCAATATGGCATTGCCAAGATAGAAAATATTCTTGTGATACATAACCCTAAACCTAAATGATATTACCCTAACCATAATCTATGAAACCCTAACCCTAGTTGTGTTGTAACAACCTTTATGTAAATGGCACTATTAATGATGACATGCTTAACCCCTAATTATCTATTGACATGCTTAACACCTATTAATGATGGCATGCTTAACCCTAAACCCTAATTATCTATTGACATCGTAACCATACCTAAACCCTACCTCTTATAGAATCGTGTCCTTGTATATAATTCCCTAATCCAAAAATCCTTGCATTGTTGAAATAATACTGAGAAGGGGGGTGAATCAGTATTATCTAGTTCTTTTAAATAAATCTTCCTTATTTATACTTTGAATTATTCTTGTATGTCAGTACCATAAAACAATGAGCATGAACAAGAAAAATAGATAGTCACACCAAAGAACACGAGATGTAAGGTGGAAACCCAATGTGGGTGAAAACCACCTGCTGCAATATGTCTCTATCTTCTTTCAATTAGAAAACCTTTTACAATGATTTTGTACTGGTGCAGTCCTTTACCAGTACGCAGGCTACAACCTGCAGAGAGCTACAACTCTCTCTCATTTTCCAGTCTCTCCTGGAAGGGAGCTACAACCCCCTACTTCTTTTCTTTCAAGGACCACTTTTCATAAATTTTCAAACTGGATCCATGAACATCAAATGATCATCAAGTACAAGTAAATCACCCAGTCAACTGCAGTAACCAGATCAGTAGTAATAGTAAACTAAACCCAGAACACCTTATCAACAGAGAAAAGTCAGTGAAATAAATGCCTTAAGACAGATACGCAATTTTTCTTTATCTGGCATGCATTGTGTTGGGTGAAACTATGTTCGTTTAATTCCATTGTAGTACCTACCCAACTATTTAATTTGTCAATCCGAGGTCCGTAGACTTACGAGACACATGCACTATATATGCAGGACTGAAGTGGAACTAATCTAATCTAATCTAAATTACTGAAATCAAATTAATCTAAGAAGGCATTGAAACATTAACTTTGAAAGCAGGAAGTTGCATAAAAGAAAAGCAATACAACATGTGAAGAAGTGAATGACAAACAACATATGTGAGCTCACAACAATAAAACTATGTCAAATTATATTACAAGAACTAAATCACAAATCATGAAAGCATAACAATAAAAGAATATGAATCAAAGTTAATCTCCATGCTCTATTATTCATTATTCATCATTCCAATGAAGAGAGAGCACTCTCTTATATACATGAGGAAGATAACCTTCCCATAATTACATATACAATATTCTCTCAAGCACTCTCAACTAGTTTCCCATTATTACAAGATATGATCACACAAATCTCTCACACATGATCCCATAAATCTCTCACATATCTTGGATAAGATATGCCAACCAAATCCTCCATGCTTTTCTCCTAATTATCTCCTTAGGAATTGGATAAGATATGTCTCCATGATTTTCTCCTTAGGATAAGATATGCCTCCATGATTTTCTCCTTAGGAATTGGATAAGATATGCCTCCATGATTTTCTCCTTAGAAAAAGGCTTGCATAATTATCTCCTTGATATGGTGGAGGAGATATTAATTCTTCACATATTTCCTACACATCACAAAACTCACATATTCTTGAGATATATATAAAAATATGTACATTTTCTAATAATTAATCATAAATTCACTTATAATACAAAAATGAATAAAATGGAAAATAAGAAGGTGAAACCCAAATGTATGTATGAAAATGATATGATAAAAGGTTAATGGGATGATGAAATTTAAGGAATAGTGAAGAAAAAGGTGGATGAAAATATGACATTTCTGAGTCCCAACACATTGCTACGCACTTCACCTTCTGCACCTCTGCGTATCCCCGCAAAGAGCCTTGAGCTGCACTGCGTATCCACGCATTGTTCCTTTAAATGCGTCGCGTACCTTCCCTGTGCCCACACACCCACTGCTTCTATCGCGTCGCATACTACTACTGTGGCCACGCACTCTCATATGCTATCGCGCCGCGTATCTACGCACCTGCGGCTTCTGTAGCGCCGCGTACTTTCACTGTGCCTCCGCACCTGAACCTTTGTCGCGCTGCGTGCCCACGCACTGCGCCTTCTTCTGCTCTGCGTACCCACGCACTGCACCTTCTTCTGCTATGCGTACCCATGCACTTCCACTGTTAATCACCTGTGTACCTCTGATTAGGGCCGAATTGGTAGTCCTCCAGTGTGCCACAGATAGTCAGATGCCCAGATCTGATCATGCGCCCGAGAGATCACACTTCATAGATTCACTTTCAATTTTACTTTTATATAGATCAGGCTTTTAAACCGATAACCCAATATTTCAGATCTTAAGATATTCAATTTGCAAAAGATGCATTAGCCAAGTGATCTCCTTCCCTATTTATAGTCAAGCCCTTATTCACACCATGGGACAAAACCATCAATAACCAATACAAGGGATCCAAACCGGGGCAAAATTAGATCCTATACCATGGGCCAAAACCATAGAATCAAGAATGGCGGGCTAAATACCACGGGCCAAACATAAGAAACCCCACGTGAGCGCGCTTCTCTGCCTTGAAGTGAGTGAACTGGGGGTACGCACCTCATGAACGGGTAACCTGCGGGTATGAACGCACTTCCTGGCCGGCGTACCTGTGGGTATGCACCTTTTGAACCATTCACCTGCGTACCTCTTAATTTCCAACATTTTGAGAGCCTGATCAGAGCATTGCCACTTGAGGGTGTTTCCATCAAGTACAACATCTGTAACATAGAGCCATACCAGAATCATAATGCCAACAATCTCCCCCTTTGGACTTGATGGAAACCTCAAGATCCTCAACGTCATTCTCCCCCTTTGACATCAAGGGCAAAGGGTTATGCTCCCCCTAAGAACATGCTCCCCCTGACTATAAACCAGATCTGCAAAGAAGAACCATAATCCACCAAACACCATAAATGACCATGAAAGAGATAGAGACATATTGCAGCAATATTCAGACCAGCATCCATGATCTCCTTCTGTACGTCCTCCATAATGCCAACAATGCATTATATGCTCCCCCTGAACCTGTGCCATTCGATCTTCGACCAATCCGCAACCCAGCACATGTACGCATATGCCCCAGATGAGCCTTGCGTACAACCAACCATCAGAAGAGATTCAACAACAGGATGATGCATCAACAACCCCCAGCTTTTGCCTGAGGTATTCAAAGGTCTCCCTGGGCAATGGTTTGGTGAGTATATCAGCAACTTGTTCCTTAGAAGGAACATATTCCAACTTGACCTTTTGTTCAAGTACTTGTTCTCGGAGAAAATGATACTTGATCGGTATGTGCTTGGTCTTTGAATGCATGACTGGGTTCTTTGAAATGCTGATTGCACTTGTATTATCACATAAGATGGAGATGGGTGGTATACAAGTGATTTGAAAATCCTGCAAGGTCTGCATCATCCAAAGGAGTTGAGTGCAGCAAGATGCAGCAGCAACATATTCCGCTTCAGCTGTAGACAAGGCAATCGAACTCTGTTTCTTGCTGAACCAAGATACTAATCTGGAACCCATAAAGAATGCACCACCACTTGTGCTCTTCCTATCATCCACGCTTCCAGCCCAATCTGCATCTGTATAAGCATGAAGTGTGAGATCTGTATCTCTAGGATACCATAAGCCATAGTTTTGAGTTCCTTGAAGATATTTGAAGATTCTCTTTACTACCTGAAGATGAGTTTCCTTTGGATTTGCCTGAAATCTTCCAACTATTCCTACTGCATGCATTATGTCTAGTCGGGTACCTGTCAAATAAAGTAGACTTCCAATCATAGATCTGTAGGTTGGTTGATGCACTGCTGCTGATTCATCATTTGCACTGAGGTTACATCCTGTGACCATGGGTGCACATACTGGTTTTGCATCTTCCATGCCATATTTCTTCAAAATCTGCTTGAGATACTTGGTTTGAGACAAAAAGATCCCTCCTTCTTTTTGTTGGATTTGCAAACCAAGAAAATATGTCAGTTCTCCCAGCAAGGACATTTCGAATTCTTTCTGCATTACCAAGGCAAAGCTTTGACTCATAGCTTCTTCATTGCTGCCAAAGATAATGTCATCTACATACACAACAAGTATTAGCAATTTGTCGTTTTCAACTTTTATATAAAGATTGCTATCTGCTGATCCTTTTGAAAAACCTTGTTGATGAAGATATTTGTCCAAACGATAGTACCAAGCCCTTGGAGCTTGTTTGAGACCATAGAGAGCCTTTTTCAATCTACATACAAGATTTGGATCATTTCCAAGAATGAAACCATCTGGCTGCTCAATGAATACTTCTTCTTCCAAGTCTCCATTCAGAAAGGCTGATTTCACGTCCATTTGAAATACTTTGAAGTTTTGAAAGCTTGAGAGAGCAAGGAACATTCGGATGGCCTCAAGTCTTGCAACAGGAGCAAAAGTTTCTTCAAAATCTATTCCTTCTTGTTGCGCATACCCTTTACAAACAAGTCTGGCCTTGTTTCTAATTACTTCTCCATTTTCATTCAATTTATTTTTGAAGACCCATTTTGTCCCTATAACATTCTTATCCTTTGGTCTAGGAACCAACTCCCAAGTGTTGTTCTTTTCGATCTGCTCAAGTTCTTCATCCATTGCTTTGACCCAACATTCATCTTTGCATGCCTCTTTCACATTTTGTGGTTCAGTGGAAGAGAGTAATGCCAAATAGCTTGAAGCTTCTGCAATTGTTCTTCTTGTTTGTACACCTGCTTCTTTTGGCCCCAAAATCTGAGATTCTGGATGATTCTTCTGAACATATCTGGATGGAGTCTTCTCTTCTATCCTTATCTGCTCCTCTGGTTCTTCTTGAGGTTCTTCTTCTTCTTCATTCTGTCTTTGAGGGTAGTCTTCATCTTCTTCGATATCTTCATGATTTACTTGCCTAGGAATGTATCCCTTCTCATCAACCACTACATCAATGCTGTCAACAATTCTTCCAAGTCTTTTATTGTAGCACTTGTATGCTTTGCTGTGTGGAGAATAACCAAGAAGAATGCCTTCATCTGCTCTAGGTTCAATTTTGCCAAGTTGATCATTAGTATTCTTAATATAGCATTTGCTCCCAAAGATTTTGAAGTGCTTTACCGAAGGAGTCTCACCATACCAGAGCTCATGAGGGGTTTGAGTGCTGTTCACCCGGACATTTGTTTTGTTGAGAATAACAACCGCAGCATATGCAGCTTCACCCCAGAAAGTTGCGGGAGTTCCAGACTCATCAAGCATAGCACGAGCCATTTGTTGGACTATTCTGTTCATTCTTTCCACCACTCCATTTTGCTGAGGAGTTCTAGCTGTAGAGAATTCTCTTCTTATCCCATGTTCTTCACAGAAATCGAAAAATTCATTTGAGGTAAACTCCCCACCTCTGTCGGATCTGAGGCACTTAATTTTGTATCCTGATTCATTTTCAACCAAGGCTTTAAAGGATTTGAATTTTTCGAATGCTTCATCTTTGTGCTTCATAAGTCCTAACCAGACAAACCTGGAGAAATCGTCAATGAATAATATCAAGTATTCTTCTCCTCGAGGTGTCCTTTTCCTGAATGGTCCACATACATCTGTATGTACAAGCTCAAGAGGCATGCTAGCTGATCCTTCCTTCTCTGGAAAGTTAGTTCTGGTTTGCTTTCCAAACTGACATGATTTGCATATGGTGTTGTCTGGAATTTTGATATCTGGAAGACCGCGAACTGCCTGATATTTGCATGCTTTCCTTATTTTTGAAAAGCTTAGATGCCCCAACCTCCGGTGCCATAACCAGTGTTCATCATCCTTGCTTAGATAGCATTGTTGTTGTCCTTCTTCAAATATGTATAGATTATTTGGAGTTCTTTCACCTTTGACCACCGTTTTACCTGTATCAAGATCACGAACAAGACATCCATTTGATCTAAATATCACCTCGGTTCCTTGATCACACATCTGGCTGACACTCAGAAGATTATGCTTCAATCCATCAACATACAAAACATTTCCAGCTTTGACCTTTTCTTTTAACTGAGCAGTGCCTTTTCCTTTTATAGCTGCAGGAGTATCATTTCGAAAAGAAACTTTCTTTCCCTTTTCTAAAGCAGAATATGATTCAAGTTTTTCTTTATCACCTGTCATATGCTTCGAACATCCACTGTCAATGTACCATAGATTTTCCTGTCCCTCTGCATAAAATGCTATCCCACATCTTTCTGTTTGTGGTTCCTTTATTCTCCATGTTTTGGTGCTTGAGGCTTGTTCCTTTGTCTGCTGAAACCTGCTCCTGCATTCAGAATCTTTATGACCAAAGTTATTGCAAATAGAACATTCAACTTCATTTTCAAGAGCCAAAAAGTTGTTATAGGTCCTTTTTGTAATCCCGGTCATACTTCTTTGTTTTTGAGCTTCTCTAGTCATGATTGTTTTATATGCAACACATTGAGCTGCTTTGTGACCAAAGTTATGGCAAGAGAAGCATTGTCCATTGAAGAAACTTCTACGGTTATTAAATCTTCCGGCCAAATGATTGTAATTTCTACTGTCATCCATTCTTGAAGCAAATTGAGAGGATTTTACCTGTGGCTGGTTGTAGCTTTTGTTCATCCTTAGGACGGATTGCCCCTGGTTTACCTGATAGTCTTTGTTTGATGTAATTCGTCCCTGCTTTACCTGGTGATCTTCATTGTGCTTTTGCTCATTCCTTCTTGCTGCATCAAGATAACTCTTTGAGGTGGATGGTTGAGAAGTTTCTCCATTATAGCCCAGACCTGTCTTGTTTAGAGGAGAACATTGTACATTGATGATCTCATCCAGAGTTTCAGATCCTTTGACAAACTTAATATTAATAGCCTTTGTTTTCTCAATCTCTTTTCTAAGACCAACAATTTCACCTTCTAACTTTTCAAGATATTTTTCTTTTTCATCAATTTGAGATTGTAGGGTATCAATGATCATATTCTTTTCTTCTATACATGTCTTGAGTCTAGAAATTTCTTCATAAAAGCTATCCACATCTATAGCATCCATGTAATCATCATCTTCAAATGCCATTAAAAGTTTATAGTCATTACCTCGTTCATCTTCATCACTATTTGATAGACCATCACTATCTTCATGAGTGTAGTAGCTTTTCTTATTTGCATTTTGTTTCTTGTTCCATCTAGCAGGTTCCTTTCCTTTCTCAATCTTATCCTTATGCGGACATTTCGCAGCATAATGACCTACTCTTCCACAAGCAAAACATTTAAAAGGTAACTTACCTCTGAACCTTCCAGTACCCCGTTGAAGATTTCTGACAAAATTTGATTCTTCTTCTTCTTCTGGCACGTGACTTGCTTCATAGTAGTCTCCTTTGCCTGAAGCCTTGAAAGCAGCTTCTCTCCTGTCTGATGGACCTCCCTTTCTCCTTTCATAAGCAGTTAGAGTTCCGTGTAGCTGAGACATAGTAAGAGTTCGTAGATTTTCCTTTTCTTCTATTGCAGACACTTTAGATTCAAACTTGGGGGACAATGATCTTAAAACTTTTTCAACCACAATAGCCTCTTTTATTTCTTCACCCAAGTTTTTCATGCAATTAACAATCTCGTCTACCTGAAGAAAATAGTTAGCCACACTTTCATCATTATACATTCTGAGATTCTCATACTGAATCTTGAGGGTTTGAAGTTTAACACGCTTTACCTGTTCATCTCCTTCGTAGCTCAAGACAATCTTGTCCCATATTTCCTTTGCGGATTTATATTGCATAACCTTTACGAATTCTGTTTGAGATAAGCATCCCAGCAGAGTATTGACTGCTTTAGCATTTGTTTCATATTTCTTCTTCTCGGCTGAATCTGTAGGAGTAGCTGAAGGAAAAGTGTAGCCTGTATCTATGATATCCCAAACTTCTGTACCAAGAGATTGAAGATAGGCAGTAACTCTTACCTTCCAATAATTGAAGTTTGTCCCATCAAAAATTGGTGGCCTGATTGATGCTTCCCTCTCGTAATTGCTCATGATGAATGATCTTCCTTCAAGCGATCAAGCTTCTCTGAAGGACCTGCTCTGATACCAATTGTTGAAATAATACTGAGAGGGGGGGTGAATCAGTATTATCTAGTTCTTTTTAATAAATCTTCCTTATTTATACTTTGAATTATTCTTGTATGTCAGTACCATAAAACAATGAGCATGAACAAGAAAAATAGATAGTCACACCAAAGAACACCAGATGTAAGGTGGAAACCCAATGTGGGTGAAAACCACCTGCTGCAATATGTCTCTATCTTCTTTCAATTAGAAACCCTTTTACAATGATTTTGTACTGGTGCAGTCCTTTACCAGTACGCAGGCTGCAACCTGCAGAGAGCTACAACTCTCTCTCGTTTTCCAGTCTCTCCTGGAAGGGAGCTACAACCCCCTACTTCTTTTCTTTCAAGGACCACTTTTCATAAATTTTCAAACTGGATCCATGAACATCAAATGATCATCAAGTACAAGTAAATCACCTAGTCAACTGCAGTAACCAGATCAATAGTAACAGTAAACTAAACCTAGAACACCTTATCAACAGAGAAAAGTCAGTCAAATAAATGCCTTAAGACAGATACGCAATTTTTCTTTATCTGGCATGCGTTGCTACGCACTTCACCTTCTGCACCTCTGCGTATCCCCGCAGAGAGCCTTGAGCTGCACTGCGTATCCACGCACTGTTCCTTTAAACGTGCCGCGTACCTTCACTGTGCCCACGCACCCACTGCTTCTATCGCGCCGCGTACGACTATTGTGGCCACGCACTCTCAGATGCTATCGCACCACGTATCTACGCACATGTGGCTTCTGTAGCGCTGCGTACGTTCACTGTGCCTCCGCACCTGAACCTCTGTCGCGCTGCGTACCCACACACTGCGCCTTCTTCTGCTCTGCGTACCCACGCACTGTGCCTTCTTCTGCTGTGTGTACCCACGCACTTGCACTGTTAATCACCTGCGTACCTCTGATTAGGGCCGAATTAGTAGTCCCCCAATGTGCCACAAATAGTCAGATGCCCAGATCTGATCATGCGCCCGAGAGATCACACTTCATAGATTCACTGTCAATTTTACTTTTATATAGATCAGGCTTTTAAACCGATAACCCAATATTTCAAATCTTAAGATATTCAATTTGCAAAAGATGCATTAGCCAAGTGATCTCCTTCCCTATTTATAGTCAAGCCCTTATTCACACCATGGGACAAAACCATCAATAACCAATACAAGGGATCCAAACCGGGGCAAAATTAGATCCTATACCACGGGCCAAAACCATAGAATCAAGAATGGCGGGCTAAATACCACGGGCCAGACATAAGAAACCCCACGTGAGCACGCTTCTCTGCCTTGAAGTGAGTGAACTGGGGGTAGGCACCTCATGAACGGGTAACCTACGGGTATGAACGCACTTCCTGGCCGGCGTACCTGCAGGTACGCACCTTTTGAACCATTCACCTGCGTACCTCTTAATTTCCAACATTTTGAGAACCTGATCAGAGCATTTCCACTTGAGGGTGTTGCCATCAAGTACAACATCTGTAACATAGAGCCATACCAGAATCATAATGCCAACATGCATATCTAATGAAATCCTAAATACATATTTTCTTGTAAACAAAGACCCATGAATATAAAAGAAGCAAATAAGTGCCCATAGCCTAGACTTACCAAAGAAAAGTTAAATATGAAACCACATATGCCAAAGAAGATATAAATTATTTATATAATAAATAAACAAATCGACTTTATTATTGTGGGCCCCCTTCAATACTCAACTTCAGGTCAAATGCATTATCATGGCCCACGTTGGATATATTACACGGCTATTCAACCTACTCCTCGGCTCCTCCACAACGTTATGTCGCATATTAAAATCGTATATAAAAATAAACATGAGCTTCAATTCTGGTTAAGCATCTGGGTTCAACGAAGAAGAAATAGATGTCATGAAGATAATTGGGGAGATCATCAATTGCTGGAGTAATATAAAAGAAGAGCGAGGATAATACATATTGAAGGATGGGATTGAGACAACATTTCGATTTTCGGAATAGTGTGACCCTGGGATCCATCCAAGTCAACTCGATGAAGAGAAAAACCACAGGAGGAGAAAATAAGATCCGTGAACTTCATAATACAAAATTCTTTCACCGATATGCAAACCATCAGCGAACATTAACACAATCTGGGAGATTAGGGACGAGAAGGGAAAAACTTTTCAATCTCAGGAAGAAATTTGCAGTGCGGCTATACAACACTTCTAGGAATCCTACAGTAGGAATGAGAACATAATGGCTGAAGATATCATCTAGGGAATTGATCCATACCCTACAATGTTCAGAGATGAATAAAATGAAGAACTATACAGACCTGTTTCCAAAGAAGAACTTTTTGAAAGTAATGAAAGCTTTTAAGAAAGATAAATGTCCAGGTCCGGATGGATGGACGATTAAATTCTTCCTTCACTTTTTTGATTTAGTAAAGATGGATCTTCTGCGTAAGGTGGAGGAATCCAGAATGTCGGGAAAAGTCCACCAATATATATCATCAACCTACATTGCCCTTATTCCAAAGAAAAAAAATTCCAACTCCTTCTCAAATTCTAGACCGATATCCTTGTGCAACTCAATCTATAAAATTATCTCTAACATCATTGTTGGCAGAATATGAGGTACCCTCTCGCGCTATATCTCACAAGAACAACATGGTTTCCTAAAAGATAGACTTATTCATGACGCTGTTGCAAACACATAGGAAAGTTTGCACTCCATCCACACAAAAAAACTTGAAGCAACCATTTTTCAAATTGATTTAAAGAAAGCATATGATTGCCTAGATTGGTGTTTTTTAAGATGTGTTCTTACCAAAATTGGCTTTAGACAAAACTGTACAAACTGGATTATGGCTTGTGTTGAAAAGGTAAATTTTTCCATTCTTATAAATGGACATCCTACTAACTACTTCCGTGCTACTAGAGGATTGAAGTAGGGATGCTCCCTATCCCCGTTATTGTTCATCCTGGCAATGGATTTCCTAAGCCTGCATATCAAAAGAGTTGTTTCGAAGGGACATTTCCGGCCTCTGATGATTAGAAAAAACAACATCATATCTCACAACCTTTTTTTTGATGATATCCTGATTCTGGGAATGCTCTGTCGTTTCAAATGGACATGTCTTAATAACATCCTAAAGAAATTCACAATGGCTACAGGTTTACAAATCAATAAAAGGAAATATATTATCTTTCATGGAAAATGTGACATGGAAATCATTGATTACATTACAGGGTTGTATAACATTAAAGCAACTCCTATTCAAGAGGGAATGAAGTATCTTGGATATCACCTTAAACCCTCCTGCTACACTAGAGCAGACTAGCAATGGATCATTGATCATTACTATAAAAGAATCTCTGGATGGGAATACAAGTGCCTGTCGATGGGAGAGAGAGTTATACTTGCCCAAGCGGTTTTAGCATAGCTAACTGTATATTGGGCTCACCTTTTTTATATACCAGCTAGCATTATTAACATGCTAAATCGACTGACAGCAAATTTTATTTGGGGAGGCTGCAATGAAAAGAAGAAATTTCATTTAACCAAACTTTCTAATATTACTCTTCCAAAGGATCTAAGAGGTTGGGGGATTATGAATCTTCGTAAATTTGGAATAAGCCTTATTATGTAAATCCTTATGGAGGGGCCTATATGGGGAAGGCACCTAGAGTATGTCCATCAAAAAAAAGTATCTGGGTAATAAAGACTTTGCTTTTTGGTACAAAAAAGGCATTCTTGGATCCATTCAAGGCTCTGCTATCTGGCAAAGTGTCTGCAACATATAATCCTTCTTCTTACAACATCTCTCATGGAGCTTCCAGGATGGGAATAGAATTTTCATTTATTTGGACCCAATTTTTGGGACTGGGAAGGATTGCTCTATTCCTCAGGAAATTATAAACATCTTACAATGAGTGGGCATCTTTGTTTGGGGATAGGTCATTGCGGGCTGGCAGGGACCTTCTCCTATACGGAAAGAAGCACAAGTTTTGGGTCTACAAGGATAATTGGCCTTACAATGGAACAAGATTTTCACAACCATAAAAAATATTGGAATCTGTCGTAAAGAGCCACATGACTATCTCACATGGAAGGGGAAAATGAGGATAGATAGTATAAGCATTGCTGATACCTATTTAACCTTATCCAATATAAAACATCCCCAAACAAGTCGGCAATTCCCCACTGCCTTATGGAAAACAGGAGTTCGAAGCAAAATCATAATATTCTCTTGGTTAGTTTTTCACAATAAAAACCTCATATGGGAGAGTCTGCAGAAGAGGCAGTGGCAAGGGTAGAGCATATGTTCAATCTACAAAGCTGAAGCTGAAAATAATGAGTATATCTTCCTACATTTTAATCTCACTTCTCAGGTATGGAAAAACTTATCAAATTTATTTGGGTTTAGTTTTATAATGCACTCTTCCATAAAGGATTCACTGGAATGGTGGAGTGTGCAGAAGGTTCCTGGAGATCCATCCCCCAAATAGTTATATGGAAAATTTGGAAATGGAGGAACAATTTTTTGTTCCAAAACAAAAAGGAAGAGTTTCAACGAATAACTCAAAAGGTTATCTCATATTACAACATTTCCATGCCACAGCTCAAACAACTAAGTAGTAAGCCCCGTGGACACAAAAACTTTTTGCTTGAATACCCAATGGGATTTTTGATGGTGCAGCACAAAAAGGTATATGTGCTTGTGGTGTTTTCATTTCCATGAATGAACACCTAAAATATAACCTTTATTGGAATGGAGGGAAAGGTACCAACAACAAATCAGAGGCAATGGCACTTTCGGGTCTATTATGTTTTAGCAAATATCTAAACATCCTTGTTTTACATATTTATGGAGACTCCAAAATTATAATTGACCATGTCTTAGGGAAGATATTCATAAATAACCCTTTTCTAATAGGATGGATGAAGAGAATTGAGATATTCTGGCAAGCACAAAATGGATTCTCTATTCAGCATGTTGGCAGATCCCATAATGAGCAAGCTGACAAATTATCAAAGAAAGGTCTATCTCAAGAACCGGGCAAATGGCATATGGATATTCTTATGGAAAACATCACCTATAACATGGAAGACTTTCTCCTTCCAGGAACATAATTCTGAACGTATTTCTCCTTTTTTATCCCTGTTGATGGACTACCGCTGCTTGGCCACTGGGCATTTCACAGTGTCCTCTGCAAAGTGGGGTTTCTCCTTCGCAAATGGTGACTATCTTTTTCTTTTTCAACAGGGTTTATTTTTCACTCCAAGTTTTGGGTTTTATTCTATCTTTTACTGTTACTATTTCACACAGCTTCCATATATTATCTTTCTCTGTTCCTTCCTTCTAATGTTTTAGGGGAAGATGACTTATGATGTTACTACATGAAGCTTACTATATTTGAATATTGTTTTTGAACTAGAAGAGATAAATAAGAACAAAATTCAGTGGAGCTTTCTAAATTTTATATCTCTGTCCATACTGGTAGCTCGGATTGTTGACCAGTGAAAGGCTCGGATTGTTGACTTGTGGTAGCTTTGTTTATTAGCCAAGAAGATGCTCAAACCTGTGGAGAAATTACAACTCAGACCTATGATATCTTAGACCTGTGCACCTGTAGCATCATCCACAGACACATGGAACTAAACAAATACCTCATATCTAAGATAATCACCTCGGTGTTGTAACAAAGAAGTTTGGCATTGACAGAAAAATACTTCGGACTTGATCAAAAGCTTAGACCTATGTATATTACCTATGGATAGAATTTTAGAGCAGTAGTGTATTTACACAGAACTATGACTCATGGCAAAGAATAAAATTTTGGACCTTTAACTTATGTAGTTTAGACCTGTAGCAGAGGATAAACTCATACCTGTGGCATCTTGACTGTGGACTAGTGACACTTGACAATTTTGGCATAGTTTGAGAGCAACCTTTTGGGCATTGTTTGGAGCAATCTAGTGGAAGAATTGAAGGAACCTTTGGCACAACTCTTCAAAGCTTATCTAATATAGACTTTTAATTAGTTATCAAAGCAGTAACGACATTCTTGTTTGGGCAGATTTTTTGAACTTGATTGGGCAGATTTATTACGCAACTTATGCAGCCTTGTTAGGCTTGGACAGACAAAACTTGCTGAAGCCTCTTATTGTGAACAAAATAGGGTCAAGTTGAGGCATACTCTGAAGTTACTTTGAAGAGTTTGAATACTTGTTTGTAGAGTTACTCAAAGAAATTTTTTAGAAGTTGACTTGGAGACATAAGTGGAAACCTTTGTTAGAGGAATGAAGCGTTCATGATGTAATTTTGGAGAAAATTGATTAGGTAATCATGAAAAGTATCGGTGACACTTACAAGAGTTTTCATTGATGAATAAAGGGTTATTGAAAGCTAAATGAAGGCATTGTTGAAGAATTTGAAGACATTGTCAGGGCTTGTTGCAGAAAACATTGGAAGCCTTATAGAACCATTGACCTTATCTTGAAGAATTGAAGTCCTTGGTTGGAGTCCTAGAGGATAGAATTCCTCAAAAATATCAGGTTGGATCCTGTGCCAGTGGAGAGGGTTGGAGCCTCAAAGAGACAAGGTTGGAGCCCTAGACGATAAATTCCTCAATAGACTAGGTTTGTGCCTGTACCAAAGATAGGGTTGGAGCCCTAGAGGTTGGTGCCTCAGAGTGACAAGGTTGGAGCCTCGGAGATTGAAGATTGGTGTCTTCATCTAGAGCCCTACACAAATATTGTACTTGATTTATTGAGATTAATAAAAGTAATTATTCTTATTGTTCATTTTGTGTTTTAATTATAAGTGATCTAACTAATAAAAATAACAATTGAAAGGAAATATTGATTGCCGCCCTCCCTCCGTCGTCCCCCCCCTCCCCCCTCTCAGTATTTCCAACGGTTTTTAGGAAAAAACTGACTAAATTCAACTGAGTGTTGTTGAGTTGGAATTCCCAACTTATTGATCCTCCACTTGCCTTGATATCTTTCCACCATGAGAAAAACATGTTGTTTGTATAACTAGATCATTATACCATCAAGTTGTTGTAAAGGGCATGAGTCGCAACAATGGAGTTTGTGGCAACATGATTTGCAACAATTAGCAGTTGCAACAATCCTAAAATTAGGGCACTCATGATTTGTAGCAACATCTTTGATCCCAGGCGAGTTGTAGAACCCTTTCCAGTGGTCAAAGTAGAGTTCCAGCCTTGTGGAAAAGTTGCAACAGTGGAAAGGAAGAGAGTTGCAACACTTTGTTGATCATATCTTGTTGAGTTGCAATGTCTGTTGTGAAGTCTTGGTTGGAATTACAACATCATGGGGGAGTTGTATCTACATCATTTTTCTCATGTCTACCAATATTAGTATGAAATATAACATTTTCACAACATAATGCATAAGAACAAGCATAAAAGTGGCAGAAAAAGAGAGTAGGCATACCTACATTAGAAATGAGGTGATAGTGGATAAAGAGTATATAAAGGAATGATGGAAAGTGGAAGAATGCTATCAAAAAGGTTATAGGCAGGTGTTGAAAACATGCCAATTTGGACACCCATCAAATTATAAGGACGATGTTCAAAACTAACAGAGGACAAATCATTATTATGGGATTCTATTGGGTAAATTGGATTGTAAGAAATTTTGATATTTTGAGATTTGCTAGACTTACAACCAATTCACTTCTCATTAGGGTTTTATCTCATCAATATTTGATTCACATTAATGAATACATACAATTTATTTAAATCATTTATTGCACAACGATATGTTTTCATGTTGTATTTAATATCCAAATTTGGTTGTTTTTCCAAGTGGATATTTAATAAGAGTCATGAGGTCTCAAACCATGAGTATTAAGTTCAATTCTTGGAGATAGTTGTCTTTACACTAATTTTTATTTCTTATCTAATCAATTTTATAGACTTATGATTAAGGGGGGAATTATCAACTTTTGGTTCCCTCTATTAGTTAAGTTTTTTACTGCATTGAATTGCGCCCTAGGATATAACTCTTATTCCAGGTATGATATGCATAGTTATGTTTTGTATTATGATATAAATCTTCCTAGTTAGGTATCATTGCACATTGTATGTTGAATTTATTTAGATTGTTCTACATAATTTACATTTTTATGTTAATATATTATTTGACTTATTTTCATTTCTACTTATGCTACTAGCATATTTTAATCTTTGTGTTGCTCGTAGTTTATCAGTGTGATATGAGATAACTTATGTTCTTAAAGGCTTAGTAGCTCCAGGGTTATGATTCATGGGAGGTGTAAATAATGGTGATGAAGATGTAATGGGCATATGGTCTTCAAATATGACATTGGATTGTTAATTCCTTTGCACTTTCACGTGGTATATTGGTCAGTGATAGATTTTTTAGTTTTGAGATGTGTTGGGATTACAATCAATTTAGTTCTCACTAGGGATTTCTCTCATTATTTTGGGTTCACATTAGAGATAACATAAGATTATTTCACTGATTTATTGCAAGTGATATTTCTAGCCTTGTTATTCAACATCCAATTTTGGTGGTTTTTCAAGAGGATCAACATAAAAAATCTAAGGTTTCGTACCATGAGTACTAGTTTCAAGAGTTGGAGATATTAGTTTTGGAACTAGTTCTTGTTGTTTAGAAGGTAACAGTAGTTTTTTAGACTTATGATTGAGGGGCAATCATTAGCCTTTGGAGCTTTCAAATCGACAAGTCCTTAATCACCACGATTGTATCTTATACTTAACATACAATTCTTATCTTAGATAACACATGTATGATTATATTTTGTATTATAATATTGATATTTCTAATTGGAAACCATTTACCGTTTTCTTATTTCTTCTACTTATATTATTACTTCTAACTTTTTATTCAATAATGAATTAATTTTTTAACAAAAAAATGTTATGTAAATGAGTCATTATTTGAAATATTTTTGTGAGTGCGTGTATTTAGTGCTTAATGCCTATGCATTTCATGATTAATATAAAATTAAGGATTTCTTAATGATCATATATTTTGTCTTTAATGTAAATTTGGGTATATATATATATATATATATGTATGTATATATATATGTGTGTGTATATATGTATATATGTATATATACATATATATGTATATATATGTATATATATGTATAAGGTTGTAATTGATGTCAATATGATGTTTAGCATTGTTGAAGCTAGTACCATGTAAATAATGTCATTGATGCCCTAGCTCTAGAAGGTGTCATATACCTAAATTGCTGATGACAAGCCCTAGATACATGATGCCCTAACATAGGCCCATGAAAAAAATTTAACATTTATCAAGCATTCTGATGAAAAATCAGTATGCCCTAAATGAAGAATGTAAATGAATCCCTAGCCTAGATGTTTATTTATGGATAAAACCTTAAATGCTAAAGATGTCCTTAATGCCAAAGTTCTAGTTAGTTTTAAGATGAAAGAGGACGAGTTATTAGTTGCTCAAAACATTTGGGGGGATATTAGCATCTTGCATAATACAACACATCATGCATTTGACCCAGATGCGGAGTTGGAAAAAATGTCAAGGCAACTTGGTTCCATGGGAAGTGATAAATCATGAATATTTGTTGATTAGATGTCAAACTAGCTACTTATAGTGTTTGTGTGCTAATAACTTGGGCAGAATCAAATGATGCCATAGAAGTAATATATATTTTGTTACCTTAAAGTCTATTGCAGTATATGTGATAGAGATTTTTTGTTCCTTGATGCCCTAGCTGTCTGGAAGAAACCCAATGTGCAATGCTGAAAATTTGTAGGTCAACTCCTCCTTATAAATATAATGAAAACAAAATTTAATTGATTTTTAACAGGTCGGCTCTAAGGTTGTCTCCTCCCAACTGACATGACCCTTCATTCTAGGTTGAAACAACTATAAATATAAGGTTGAATTCTCCCATTTCATAACATCCAATTCAATCAAGAAAAAAATGGGAAGTGCAGAAGAGCGAGTTCACAAGGAGAAATAACATTGAATTTTTCTGAGATATCACACAAAGGATTCGACTAAACTGTGGCACCATCTGAAATTTCTTCCTATTTCAGCCCTACAATTAGGCCCTACCTCAGCTTTGTACTTTGGTCTTCTACCCTGAAGGTGACCATTCGAACCTAAGAATATCTTGGGTACAGAGTTTAGATTGTTGAAATTTAGACATTTGGAAAGAACACTTTTTTTAGCAATAAAACATTCAATTTTATGTTGTAAACTGATTTGGTTTGAAAGCACAATAGTAGTTTGCGAAGTCTTTTTGCAGACCAAAAAAAGGGACATGTAGTGACATTCCTTTTCAAATTTTTGTGGATAATTATTTTGGACCTATTCTAGTGTCTTATTCAGACCCTGTGACATTTTTTTAGAGCTTGGTGGAGTCTCCTCTAGGAATCGAAATTGAAGCAGAAGATCATTCTTTGAAGAATTTTTTTGCTGACCATTTGAGGCTTCCAAAAGCATCTTGGAGATCTCTTGGAGCTACTCCTGAAGACATTGTTGAAGATAATTTGAAGATATTCTTGTTGGAGACAACATTGAAGACTTGTTTTTGAAGCATCTTGAAGACTTGTTCAAGAACCATTAGAGTTTTGTTGGAATAGCTTCTATAAGAGGTTTATGCAGACTTGAAGATACCTTTCGAGCAGACTTGAAGAATATTCAAAGCAGTCATTTTCAAGTAAATGTATAAACACCTCTAAGTAGACTTGAAGATCCTTGGAGCAGATCCTTTAGGGAAAAGTTGGAGAAAATATTGAAGACCATTGTGTAGCAAGACCCTAAAGCAGTCTTGGAGGAAATCTAGAGGCAACCTTTTGAAGCATTGATTGGAGCATCTTCCCTTAAAGCAACATTTTTGAAGCCCTAATGAAGTAGCCTTTGAATAATATTTCTTGTGCATAAATGAAGAGTTTTGGAGACACATACCAGCCTTATGGAAGATGATCTTGATGGACTATTCCTTGAATCATTTAGTAGAATTGTTGAAGATCATTCAAGACTTGTTGAAGAGGTTTTTGGAAGTCTAGAGGAAGTACTAAAATTAACTTGAAGAACTTAATCATAAGTAGAGGGTTGGAGCCCTAAAGGATTGGAATCCTCAAGAAGACAAGGTTGGAGCCTAAGCTAGATAATATGGTTGGAGCCCTATAGGATTGCAGTCATCAAGTAGACCAAGTTGGAGATTGGTGGTATAGTATACGTTGGATCCTGGTTTGAATGAATATCGGATTTTTCATCTAGGGTTGGAGCCCTGAAGTGTTATTGTACTTGAATTGTTGTAAAAAGAGGATTGGAGTCCTCGCCATTCTTGTTAATAAAATTATTCTTTTGTTGTACATTTTTGTGTTCTAATTTATTAATTGATCTTAGCTGGCATAAAAGTAACAATTCTAAAAGAAATACTAATGTTAGGAAAAACAATGAGAGGGGGGGTGAATCAGTGTTTTACACACTTTAAATTTTCAATTTCTTGTTCTGATTTGTATACGCTATTATTATAAAGGAAACTAGTGTATGTACGCGATTGTTATTGAAGAAACCCGCGTATATCTAGATAACTTATCTAATCATTAATTTCATCATTTGTTCAGCATTAATTAGTGCATTATTACTTCATTATTCGTCAATTAATAAGTAATTATGAGTAGTTAAGAAGCATATAGAACATCAACACACAAAAAAATCATATGAACACCAAGATTTTAGGTGGAAACCCAATGTGGGAGAAAACAATTGTTGTTGTCTTCTTTTTCTTATTTTTTTAACAAAAATAAACTTATTACAATCTTGTACTTGCACATACTCCAACCAGCACGCTGGCTCCTACCTGCAAAAGGCTACAACCTTCTCACATTTTCCAACTCCTACTAGAAGGGAGCTACAACCCCCTTCTGAATATTGCTATCATCGGCTCTTTGTGGTTCATTTTATAGAATGTTTCAAACTGGATCCACTCCCAATAATTATGAAATCAACTACCCAATTGAATCATCAAATCAATCATTGAATCTGAATCAACCAAAGACAACTAAGTCATACCAATTCATAACAGATCATATTAGTGCATAACAATTCACCATAATACTAGACCATATTCTGTTTTTCACATAAACCATGTGTTGTCACTACAAACCCTGATTAAGCTTATGTCAGAAGGTATGTGTGACTGTTTTGAATCATACCCACGTATGTATGCATTCCTCCTTAAGAGTACCTCCATATAGATCTCAAAACACTGATAACTAAATCTGAATCATTGTACCATTAAATCGATCACTCAATCAAATATTGAAGCCAACATAAATCACTGAACCAAATACAGATCACCACACAATAGCATTATCACTTAGTCAACTTCTATTTCATAGTCAATTCAACCCAATCAATACTGTAAAATGCAGATTATCATAAGAGAGACTTCATCGACAAACAACAGCAAACATAATAAAACAGACCAACCATCATCATCAGGTTATACTGCAAACCCTAGCATGTATATGTGACTATTACAAAGAACATTCGCGTATGTACATACTTCTCATGTTTTACACTTACATATAGATTCTGAACTTTCGTAGAATATATACGTGACAACCTATAAGCAGATTCGCGTATGTACGCATCTTCTTAGAGGAAAACCAGCATACAAATCTATAATTACTAAATCTTGCCTTCGTTGCAACAACATAATATACTTCACAACCCTTATTGTCTCATATTCATATCAAAGTATCATTAACACCACATATATATAACAGTTAGATATTTTCAACAAGAAAACCAAATAAGCACATATGATACTATACTTCAAATTTTTCAGATCTGTGTCTTTTCCTTACTCCTTGGTGCACACCTATTTCAGATCAAATCATTCATAGAATACAAAACTTTCACACACTAACACTTGATCTCCATCTCCTTATATAGCATAAGCCTTAGCCAATACCTTAGGCCAATCCTTTAGTAATGTCGATGGTATTCTTTGATGAGATCAAATATTTGTTGTCGCATTCATTACTATGGGCCAATATCATGGTAAAACCCCTTCGTATTCATAATACCATGGTGCAGAAATTGTGTGTGACTTCTCTTTACCATACATGCGTATCTACGTGGCCTTTCATCACAGGACCCGCGTATATTTTCCCAAACTTCACCTTTATCATTCCTTTGTCTCTGAACTAATATTCCTTTGTCCATTCTCTCTGTCACATATGTACTAACTTATATAATCATCCTACTACCATCATGTTGACATCTTTATCAAGTAGGTTGCCATTAAGGACAACATGTTAGTCATAATGCCAGCAATCTCCCCATTTGGACTTGATGGCAACCACTTTGGTGTTTGGTTACCACCACCTCTAAATACCTGTAAACACATATGTAAACACACCAAGCTAGGCACCAAACCTCTCTCTCAAAACACTGAGCTACTCTCCCCCTTTAACATTGAGGGCAAAGGGTTGACCAATATGGAATGAAGGCTTCTTTCTCCTTGTGTAGAGACGAGCACTTGTAGATCTAATCTATTGTATACTAACCATGATTCCCCTGAGCATATGTTGAATCTTCTGGAAGATTTTCAATGAAGTACATGACTATGATTCAACTAATTATGACCTGTCCTATGACCAATGACTCCATGACTACAACAAACACCCAACACAGTGGGAGTTACATGTTTGACCCATCATTACATCAAATTTCCAAAATATTACATAAGAAATTGGACCCCAATATTCCATTCATGATTGAATTTTACAATGATTTATAACATGGGTATTTACATGACCTTTACATCAAGAGATAGATATGACATTTATAACCAAAACCGGAGACCTCAATAGTGAGGTAGCAAGACCATGATTATCATCAGCAACCATCATACACCATAAAGGAACAAGAGCAGTAGCATAATCAACAATATATTTAGCATATTTCTTCATCAATGTCAGCAAGCAATGAACAATATCATAATTTAGCTAGTAGTGCTCAATAATGCCAACAATGTGCTATCAGAAGTGTAACAGAGGCTCCCCCCTGAACTTATGCCAACTATTCTCTTTTCATGTCTGATCATATCCATCTCATTAAGCAACAAAGCTATTAAGAAGAACCAAAGAAATAATATCATATTGCATCCACTCATAAATCAATATCATTTCTAAGTAAAATATGAGTGGCATTAGCAGGCTGTAACCAATCATTGTCATAACCAGAAATAATAATTGACTTAAGCATTGTTGGGGTCTGAATATGTCATATCATTCAATATATAAATTCCCTATTCATGAGCCATATTGTCATGTCCCTTCCCAAATAAATTTGTAATGGGTTTTGGTCTCTCCACAATTTTGCATAAATTTTGATAAGTAAAGGAGCCCAAGCATTTTTTCTTAGGAAATTAGGAGAAAGGAAAGCTGAATTAGATTGTTATCGGAAGGTGGGGTCCACCCACATGGGAAAACACACTTGGCCACTTGGGCAATTCGAATTTCCTTGGAGGGGAATCAAATGGATTGGAGAGGGTCCCACATGGGGAAAGGAAGGACCACAAAGATATAAGGAGGAAGAGCTCCCCAATTGAGGTATTCATTTGCACATCGAATTTACTTGTGTTGCTCGGGATGCTTAGCCGAGTTACCTGGTTGTTTAGCATCGAGATTCTCAGGCGGGAGACTCAACCTTTCCTTCGGGGGACTTCGAGTGCCACCCTAGGAAGGAATTTCACACTACCTTGAGGAGAACCATAGGAGATTTGTGGCCATACCACTCAACCTTCGAACTAGCAGATCGTATTTCTGAAACGCGCAAAAAGGGAAACACACAGAGGTGATTGGGAGTTCATTTGGGCTACACTTGTCGGGAAATTTTGGATAGTTGGAGTACAACAAAGGATCAGCCTTTAGGAGGAGTTTGGGAGCAGGAGGTTGTTGCATTTGGGCAGCCCGACTTACAACTTTTGTGGACTGCGTAGAGGGCCAATTTTGGAGCTCACGTGGAGTTCGTGGAGAGAGCTACGGAGCTAGGGTCAGTTGAAAGAAGGGAGGAAATCCATAGGGGATAGAATCTCAGTGTTTGGGCAGATTTGGAGCACTTTCCAAGCCAATTCCAGACAAGCCGAGACTACCAGCGTAAGGAGGAGGACGTGGTTCTTGGAGGTTTCCAGCACATCCTTTCCAGGAGGCAGCAGAGTTTTCTGGGCAACGTAGATCACCTCTGGAGCAACAGTTGGGCAGCTCTAGGATCATCATTTTCTCACCTGGGTTTTGTCACGCTTGTCCTTGGAGACAAGCTCGGGTGCACCATTCCATCACTATTATATTTGCCCCAAAAGATTTAATAAAATGGCTCAAATGTTATTTCTTTCTAGTGCTTTCATGGGTGTTTATTGATTGTATCTCATTTTCGAATGTTGGTTTGTCTATTTTGCTTTTTGTATCACTGAATTTTCTATTTAGGAACATTACAGTGGTATCAAAGACTAGATCTTGGCTCAACTGTGGGGATTTTCTCCTATGAGTGAAGAGGACCGACAAAATATTAGGTACAGGAGGTAGAGGTACTGAAGCAAAGAAAGAGAGTTGGAAATCACTCTAGACACGGAGGAGAGGGGAAAGGTAGTAGTAGTAGAAGACATGGGAGAGCCCAAGAGTAGGGAATAGATAGCCTTTGATAGCCTCTTGAAGGCTCTGAATGATTTAGCAAAGGGTCAGAAGGAAATTCTAGAGGAGATCAAAACATAGAATTGGGAGAGAAGTACTCCTAGGGGGTTTCTATTTGGAGAGACGTCGGGGGCCTCTCAACAATTCGATCATCCTTCACTTGTTGCACATCCTCCATCAGCGAGTGGGCCAACTCGAGCTACACTGCCCTCTTTCGTGCCTTTGGCCCAAAATGAATGAGCAGGGGTCGAAGATCCTTCACAAATGGGAGAGCATTTCAAGGAATGGCATTCTATGGGAGCAGACTTCAGCGAAGCACTCTCTTATAGAGATTTCTGCAAGCTCAATTAGAATGAGTAGAGCAAGGGCCATGGAGGACAGGGAATGTAGAGCTATGAATTGCAGCGGACTATAGGGAGGATGTACTTCCCCACATACGATGGCACTACCAAGTGCACTGCTCGGACCTAGGTAGAGAAGATGGACGCATATTTCCAGCTCAACCAGATGACAGAGCTAGAGGCCATCAAGATGGCCACCCTGCACTTGGAAGGTGAAGCCCACGCCTTGTGGTTTCATGGCTTGGCTACCTTAGGGCATGCCAGTGTGACTTCATATGAGGATTTCACCAGGAGGGTGGTGGAGTGTTTTGATTAGAGGGATCTAGAGGCTCACTTCAAGGAACTAACACAACTCTGACAAATAGGTAATCCAGAGAAGTACATATCGGAGTTCTTGAGAATCTCAGTGATGGTGCTGGACCTATCAGATGCTCGGAGGGTGTACACCTTCATAGAGGGCCTACTTGAGCCCCTGTGTGGACTGGTGAAGTCACGCAGAGCCTTCACGCTACAGGAAGTAGTTACATGTGCCAGAGATTTACAGGGGGTCATCCCCAAGTCACGAGCACCCTTTCCTGCATGTATTCCCTACCCCCATAAGGGGAGTGATACTAGACAACCACCACAGAGATCATCCTAGGAGTCGGGGAAGTTGGATAATGAGATGCAAAGGCACCTCAGGAGGAGGAAATTGTGATTTGCTTGTCGAGAGCCCTGGGCACTTGGCCATCGATGCACAACTAGCAAATCCCACTACATCGAGGTCTACTCAGATAGTGATCAAGAGGACGAGGTGGAGTTGGAGTGTGGTGTGGGATATGGTGAGAGACCGACAGAGAGGGGACCGCCACCACCACCGCCACAAGGAGGGGCATCCTTTGCTCCATCCAGGAGAGTCCTTGCTTCTTTATGCGAGGTCCCAAAATTTCTGACATTGAGGATTAGAGGTACGATACAGGGGAAATAGGTTTCAGTCATAGTTGACAGTGGGGCTACCCACAACTTCATAGATGCCTATTTGGTTCAGAGGAGGGGCATCACCACGACCAAGTTTGAGGGCTTTTCAGTCCTGGTGTCAGGTGACCGTACCATGCAGTGCACTTGGTATGTGCCCGCCTTGATGGTGACCATGGGGAACTACTACATGATAGACCATTTCTTTGTGGTTGATGTGCCAGACACCAACGTGGTGATGGTTGTCCAGTGGTTGTACTCCATTGGGAAAGTCACCACTGATTGGAAGAAGCTAGAGATGGAGTTTACTGGCCTAGATGGTAAGTTGGTAGTCCTTAGAGGCATGCATTCATACCCACCACAAACAATCTCAGCGCTTAGGATGGAGGCAGATCTGCGACATGTAGACATAGTGTGGGAAGTAGATCTGAGGGTTTCAGAGGTTGGGGGACAAGCCCAGTGACCACATCCAAACATACAGGCCTTTTTAGATAGGTACTCAGTGGTATTTAGATATATTCCATCAGAGCAGCCACTAGACAGGGGATTTGAGCACACCATCGAGTTGGAGCCCGATGTGCAGGCAGTTATGACCACCCCTTATAGGCACCCCAAGGCTTATAAGGACAAGATTGAGCAAGCCATTAGCCACATCAGGTAAAGTTCCAGTCCATTTGCTTCTTTAGTAGTGCTGGTGAAGAAGAAGGATGGAACCTTATGCATGTGCATGGACCACTGGACGATCAACAAGAAGACATTGAGGAACTGGTACCCCATTCCTCGCATCGATGAGTTTATGGATGGGCTTAGAGGATCCAAGTACTTCTCTAAGATAGATCTGCATTCGGGGTACCATCATATCAGGGTGAGGGATCAGGACATCCCCAAGACAGCCTTCTGATGCCATTATGGGCACTTCGAGTTTTTAGTCATGCCCTTTGGGTTGACCAATGCCCCGGCTACCTTCTAGTCATGTATGAACCATGTGTTCTGGAGGTAGTTGAGGAGGTTTGTATTGGTGTTTTTTGGCGACATACTGATATATAACAGAACTTGGGAGGAGCATCTCCAACACTTGGAGGAGGTGCTACATATTTTGGAGGAATAGCAGTTCTATGCCAAGTTGACCAAGTGTGAGTTTGGTTTGACCAAGATGCTCTACTTGGGGAATATTATTGGCACGGATGGGGTGAAGGTACATGAGGATAAAATACGAGCTATCTGTGATTGGCCAGTACCAAGAGATGTGACAACAATGAGGGGCTTCTTGGGCATCTGTACGTATTACCGGAAGTTTGTCAAGGGGTTTTCGCAATTAGCAACTTTTCTCACCGATTTGACTAAGAAAGGGGGCTTTCGCATGGAAAGATAGGGCACAGTTAGCTTTTGACTGTATGAAGGAGGTGATGAGAAGTTGTCCAGTATTAGCACTTCCGGACTTCTCCCAGCCCTTCACCGTGGAGTGTGATGCATCTGGAGAGGGAATCGGGGCAGTATTATCTCAGGATGGGCACCCCATTGCTTTCGAGAGTCGGAAGCTCTTACCCCATGAGAGGTCATATTCTATATATGACAAGGAGATGTTGGTCATCATGCATGCCTTAGCCAAATTTTGGGAATATTTGGTGGGTAACAGATTCCAAGTGAAGACTAATCACAACAGTGTTCATCACTTCATGGGGCAACAGGGCCTCAACAACAGATAGCAGAGATGGGTCAGCAAGGTGAAGGCCTATGATTTTGACATAGAGTATGTGAGGGGGAAACACAATGTAGTGGTTGATGCCTTATCCAGGAGACCCACATGCCCCTCACTCATGAGCATTTTCCATGATTGGAAGGCCCGGTTATTGGTAGAGTATTCCAAAGACAGGAGGGCATGTGAGACTCTGGAGGGGACCCACACAAATGAGCGCTATTAGGTGATGGATGAGGCCATATACTACAAGGGGCGCATATTTCTGGTTCCCAACTCGTAGTTGATGGAAACAGTGCTCCAAGCATCACATGACTCACCATTGTCAGGGCATTAGGGGTTCAAAAAAACATACATGGCAGTCAGGGAGTGTTTCACTTGGAAGGGCCTCAAGGGGGACGTGTTGAGGGACGTACAGGAGTGTGAGGCATGTCAGATGAACAAAGGGGAACTGATTCACCCCGCTAGGTTATTACAGTGATTCCCCATCCCCGAGGGGAAATAGGAGAGTATCTCCATGGACTTCATCACTGGGCTCCCACAGTACAGGGCAAGGATTGCATCTATGTGGTAGATGATCGATTGACTAAGTATGCCAACTTCTTTGCCATCCCGACTTGGTATTCAGCTTCATAGGTTGCAGAGTTGTTCTTCAGGCAAGTCTACTGGTTGCACGGGCTTCCTAAGAACATAGTGAGTGACATGGACAGCAGGTTCATGGGAGGATTCTGGAAGGAGCTCTTCAGATTGGTTGGGACTGAGCTCACCCCTAGCACAAGCTACCACCCCAAGACAGATGGCCAGACTGAGCGAGTTAATCAGTGGCTGGAGGGGTACCTTAGGAACTACGTGACTGGACAGCAAAGGGCTTGGATTCAATGGCTGCACTTGGGCGAGTATTTCTACAACACCACCCATCACATGTCCATCGCTATGACTCCTTTCCATGCCTTGTATGTTTATGATGCATTATCTTTTGCTAACCTTATTTTTGGAGACAGCAAGACCCCAAAGGCCAAAGACGGGATCCTAGAGAGCCAAGACATCCTCGAGACTCTCGAGGACAACTTAGCAACAACACAAAATCAATAGAAGATGCACGCTGACAGGCACCGAACTGAGAGACACTTTGAGGAGGGGGATTTGGTGTATCTCTGGTTACAGCCATATAGACAGTCCACCTTGAAGCAAAAAGGGGCTGAGAAGCTACAGCCACATGTGTATGGGTCGTATAGGGTGGTCAGACGAGTTGGAGAAGTGACAGTAGCAGTAGAGTTACCCCCACTGGATGATGAGGGCCATCTGGTTTTAGAGCCTGAGGCCATTTTGGAGACCTAGGAGAGGAAGCTAAGGAGCAGGATCATTAGGGAGTTTTTGGTGCGTTCAAATAACCTACCGGATGAGGATTCCACATGGGAGGGTGAGCACATTCTGGAGCACCCAACGCTGAAGTTGCTTGAGGGAAAGCAACATTTGGGAGGGGAGCACTTTCATGTCCCTTCCTAAATAAATTTGTAATGGGTTTTGGTCTCTCCATAATTTTGCATTAATTTTGATAAGTAAAGGAGCCCAAGCATTTTTTACTTAGGAACTTAGGAGAAAGGAAGGCTGAATTAGATTGCTGGGGGAAGGTGGGGGCCACCCACGTGCGAAAACGTACTTGGTCACTTGGGCAATTTGAATTTCCTTGGAGGGGAATCGAATGGCTTGGAGAGGGGCCCACATGGGGAAAGGAAGTCCCATGAAGATATAAGTCGGAAGAGCTCCCCAATTGAGGTATTCATTTGCACATTGAATTTACTTGTGTTGCTCAAGCTTCTTAGCCGAGTTACATAGTTTTTTAGCATCGAGTTTCTCAGGCGAAAGACTCAACCTTTCCTTCGAATGACTTCGAGTGTCGCCCTAGGAAGGCATTTCGCACTACCTTGAGGAGAACCGTCGAACCAGTAGAGCATATTTCTGGAACATGTAGCAGTGCTTGGGAGTTCATCCAAGTAACACTTGCCAGGAAAGTTTGGAGAGTTAGAGTACAGCAGAGGATTAGCCTTTGGGAGGAGTTTGGGAGCAGGAGGTTGCTGCATTTGGGCAGCTCGACTTACATATTTTTTGGACTGTGCAGAGGGCCAATTCTGGGGCTCACGTGGGAGTTAGTGGAGAGAGCTATGGAGCTGGGGTCAGTTGAGATAAGGGAGGAAATCCATAGGGAATAGCATCTCAGTGTTTGAGCAGATTTGGAGGGCTTTCCCAGCTAATTTCAGATAGGCCGAGATTTCCAGCGTGAGGAGGAGGACATGGTCCTTGGAGGTCGATTTTCAGGGGTCTGAACTAGGCCAAACCCTTCCTGGGTTTTGGTGGGTTTTTTTGAGGATCTAGGAGCTGAAGTTGCAAAAAATTTTGAACGTAGGAAGTAGGGTTTCCAGCACATCCTTTCCAACAGGCAGTGTAGTTTTCTAGGCAATGTAGATCACATTAGGAGCAACGGTTGGGCCGCTCTAGGATCATCATTTTATCACCTAAGTTTTGTCACGCTTGTCCTTGGAGACAAGCCCAAGTGCACCATTTCATCGCTATTTTATTTGCCCCGGAAAGATTTAATAAAATGGCTTAGATGTTCTATATTTCCAGTGCTTTCATGGGTGTTTATTGATTGTATCTCATTTCTGGATGTTGGTTTGTCTTTTTGCTTTGTGTATCACTGAATTTCCTAGTTAGGGAACATTACACATATTCACTCATTTATGATACTTTTCGTAGCTATTATACCATCAACTTCTGCTAAATGAACCTCTTCTACCTTGTGCTTAATGATGATGGATTTCTTATCTTTTTAATGATTAAATGTGTCTTTAATATGGTTTTATCAACGACGGGTTACTAATGTGGTTATGTGGCCAAAGAGCATGTTCAACTACGGAAATTTCCATCTTTGTATCAGTTCAGTACCAGTTCACCAGTTTGGTACTTAATTTTGCACCTGCACAAATGGAGGAAAAAGTCAAAATTATAAAATATGTTTTCATTTTCCCTAGCATGGTAAATTAGATGTCACATGGGCCTAATATGCTGGTACAAACCTTGGAATATACGCATATCACATGTGTTGGATCCTAGCACATGATTTAAGCTACAACCAAAAATATGTAATAGTTTTGAAACTTCCATGTCCTGCCTCAATTTCCTTGCATATGGTGGTGAATCCCAAGAATATGAAAAATCATTTTTTGCGCAAAATAGCAATTTACTTATATCTCAAACCATTTCCAAAAATTCCATACGGTTTAAAAGTTACATATAGTTCTTCGAAGCCGATTTGTACAAAATTTCTGCAAAACCCAAATTGGCAAAAGTATCTAAACAATCAACTTCATGCGCTATTTACGAGGCCGTGGAATTGAATCAGGAAATTCCAAGAGAGGTTTTCGTTGATAATATGGAAAATTAATCTCCATAGAAACATCCTTCCAAAATACATGATGGTTTGGAAGATACATGAGGATTGTTGAGCCCAATTTGTAAAAATGCACAATTTTTTTAGATTTCCAAATCATGCCCAGATTTGAGGAAAATGTAAAATCAGTCATCTTAACTATATGGAAAACGAATATCACTTATTTTAAGAGTCTAAAAATCATCATGTAATATCTCATATGTATTTTGGGGATCAAAATCACCAAATATTGTGTTGTAAAAGCTACATTTACTATTTTAAATGTAACCTCTAGTCAAGTAGAACAAAGATTGGGGGATTGATTTTGTTCCACCCAAACCTCTTCTTGTATAAATATTAAAGCTCGGAACAAAGCTAGGAGACTGGACATTTGTTCTTGTAAAAGGGCTTGGCATAGATAGTTGGTTAAGAGCTTCATCATGGCAGCAAACTTGAGTGTTGCCTCTATGTAACAATGTTGATTTTTCCTTAATAAAATGTTGTTAATTCTCTAACTCTCATGCCTCTTCTTAGTATTTTGACATTTTAGGTTTGGTTAAATTGTAGATGTAGTAGTTTACTGAGTTCAATATTCTATTTCCATATTTCTTTATAGGTTTTAAGCTCCTTTGAAATGTTTTATGTCTTTATTTCTATTATGCTTTATTTCTTTATTATATAAAGCTAGTCTAGATTGGATCGAATTGTTTTGCATTATCTTGATTTGTTTTCTTGCAGCATATTTGTGGATCCACTACAGGGAAGAACCATTGAAGATTATATACACTAATGAGCTAGTCTCATAAATTTCTATGAACACCCTTGTGTGTGAAAGATTGCAACTCTAAGCCTTTATGGTGTTAGTTGTTTTACACCCAGTGTTGATTCCCTTAGTGTTAACTTTTAGTCATTTGATTATATTGTCACTACAAGAATTAATTGAAGGACACTGAAACCTTAGCAAATTATTTACAATAGATCATATGAAAATCCAAGTATGAAAGATTGTGATCAAGAACCCTCATAGCGCTAAGTTGTTTTATCTCCAGTGATAGGCCTTGTGGTGATTTTCCATTTGATTTTACTTATCCCAAAGTATGCTTTACTAAAATTAGTTGTTAGCATAGGCTAGAATAGGCTATAATCCTGCATTTCCTATGCTTGCATCTCTAAGTCTTACGATCTCAGATTCGATAACTAAATGGTGGAATTAGAATACATATAATTTTACCAACAAGCATATCAGAGACTTTCCCTAAGCCTGTCCCACGGTTTCTTCATTTCAGAGAAACATACGTGACTATATAGATAAAAACTCGCATATATACGCAATTGTCCTTCATGTAATCCGCGTACAAAAAGTAAATTGTATTAATTTACAGTCTCAACTCCCCCTGAACATGAAATATCTATTAGAATAATTAACAAAGTGATAAAGCAGAGATCACTCCTAGTTTATGTTTGAGATATTCAAAATAATCGCATGGAAGAGGCTTTGTAAATATATTTGCGACTTGTTCCTTTGAAGGAACATATTCCAGTTTGACCTTTTGTTTAAGCACCTATTCTCGCAGAAAGTGATATTTGATTGGAATATGCCTGGTTTTTGAGTGCGTGACAGGATTTTTAGAAATACTTATGGCACTAGTATTGTCACAAATAATAGGTATAGGTTGAGGACAAGTGATTTGAATGTTTTAAAATGTTTGCATCATTCATAGAAGTTGAGTACAATAATATGCAACAGCAACATATTCTGCGTCAGCAGTAGATAAAGCGATGGAGCTTTGTTTTTGTTGAACCATGATACCAAGCGAGATCCCAAATAAAATGCTCCTCCACTAGTACTCTTTCGATCATCAATATTGTCTGCCCAATCTACATTTGTGTAAGCATGAAGGGGTAAATCTGCATCTTTGGGATACCATAGACCAAAATCTTGACTTCCTTGTAAATACTTGAATATTCTCTTAACTGCATGGAGATGAGTTTCTTTAGGATTTGGTAGAAATCGTCCAATAATCCCAACTGCATGCATAATATTTGGTCTCGTATCTGTAAGGTAGAGAAAGCTTTCGATCATAGATATGTATTATGGTTGATTCACTGAAGGAGAATCATCATGTGAACTAAGATTTCATCATGTTATCATTGGTGTGCATACAAGCTTGCAGTCTTCCATTCCATATTTCTTCAAAATATGCTTTAGGTACTTGGTATGTGATAAAAAGATACCATTCTTTGTTTGTTGAACTTGAAGACCAAGAAAGTAAGTTAGTTCACCAAGTAAATACATTTCAAATTCTAGCTGCACAACTGAAGAAAATCCTTGACTCATAGATTCTCCATTGCTTCCAAATATGATGTCATCTACATAAACAACAACTATCAAAAGTTTATCTTTATCCATCTTGATATATAGATTGTTATCTGCAGACCCCTTTGTGAAGCCTTGTTGTTGAAGATACTTGTCAAGACAATAATACCATGCACGCGGAACTTGTTTTAATCAATACTGTACCTTCTTAAGTTTGCAAACAATATTTTTATCATTTTCTAGAATGAACCCTTCGGGTTGATCAATATAAACTTCTTCTTCTAAGTCCATATTTAGAAATGTAGATTTAACATCCATTTGATATACTTTAAAGTTATGAAAGCTTGAAAATGCAAGGAACATTCTTATGGCTTCAAGTATGGCTACGAGTGCAAATGTTTCTTCAAAGTCTATTCCTTCCCGTTGAGCATAGCCTTTGCATATGAGTCTTTCTTTGTTTCTAATTACTTCTCCATTTTCATTCAATTTGTTTTTGAAAACCCATTTTGTCCCAATAACATTTTTATCGTGAGGTCTTAGTACTAATTCCTATGTATGGCTCTTTTCTATTTTGATCAAGTTCTTCATGCATTGCCTTAACCCAACATTCATCTTTGCTCGCTTGATTCATATTTTGAGGTTCAATTGTGGATAGTAAGGCCAGGTAACTAGAAGTTCCAACAATAGTTCTTCTAGTTTGTACTCTTGCTTATTTTTCACCTAGAATTTGAGATTCCAGATTATTTTTCTAAACATGCCTTGAAGGTGTCTTTTCTGATGTATCTGTATCTTCATTTCTTTCTTCTGATGCTTCTCTATTACCTTCTTTTGCATCCTTCTAACTTGTAGTATGAACACATTTGGTATATGTTGGAGCCTTCCTTTTGGTACTTCTGGATGCTTCATCAATCACAACATCAATGCATTCAACAATCTTTCGAAGCCTTCTATTGTAGCATTTATATCCCTTGCTTCTAGAAGAGTATCCAAGGAGGATTCCTTCATCAGCTCTAGATTCAAACTTTCCAAGTTTATCATCATTTTTCTTGATGTAACATTTGCTTCCAAAAATTCTGAAATGCTTTACAGTCGGAGGCTTACCAAACCATAGTTCATATGGAGTTTTATCATTGATTACTCGAATATACACTTTGTTAAGGATATTCACAATTGTATGCATTGCTTCCCCCTAGAAGGTATGAGACATTTCAGACTCATCAAGTATGGCACGTGCCATTTGTTGGATTGTTTTGTTCATTCTTTTTGCCGCTCCATTTTGTTGAGGAGTTTTAGCTATAGAAAATTGTCTTTTGATGCCATGTTGTTCACAAAAGTCAAAAAACTCATCTGATATAAACTCTCCTCCTCTGTCAGATCTAAGACATTTGATTTTCAAATCTAACTCATTTTCTACTAGAGCCTTGAAAACTTTAAATTTATAAAATGCTTCATCTTTATGTTTCAATAAGTCAATCCAACACATTCTTGTAAAATCATCAATGAATAATATGAAATATTGTTCACCCTAAGGATATTCCATTCTCATAGGACCACACAAATCAATATGAATAAGTTCAAGAGGCTTACCTGAAGTACCTTCTTTAGCATTAAATTGAACTCTAGTTTGCTTACCAATTGACATGATTTGCATATGTTATTTTCTGGTAGGGAGATGTTAGGAAAGTCACGAACTGCGCCCATTTTGTTTGACTTGTGTAATTGAGTGAATCTTAGATGTCCCAATATTTTATGTCAGAGCTAGTTTTCTTCTGATTTGCTTAAGTAAAAATGCTCTTGGCCTCCTTCTAAGACAATGACATTGCCTGGAGTTCTTGTTCCCTTTATTATGATCTTAATTGTATTTGAGATTTTGTACCACACAATTTTTGGATCTGAAGACAAGCTCATGCCCTTGGTCACACATTTGACTAACACTCAACAAGTTATGTCTTAATCCATCAACAAACAAAACATTTCCAGCCTTAACCTTCTTCTTTAGCAAAACAGTTCATTTCCCTTTGATAACAGCAAGTGAGTTATTTCCAAAGGTTACATTATTTTCTTTCTTTATTTCATAAAGGACATAAACTTGTCTTTGTCACTTTTAATATGCATTGAACACTATCAATGTACCACAAATTTTATTGATCTTCTGCATACAAAGTTAAACCACAATTTTCAGATTCTATGGTTTTATTTTTCATAGCTTGAATGTTATTGCATTTTGTTCATACTGAGGGAATGGTCTCATTTTGCTTCTACATTCAGTTTCTTTATGCCCAAATTTATTGCAAAAAGAACATTTTGTTTCATCTTGGAGAGGTGAGAAAGCATTGTAAGAGTATTTCTTTGACCCAATCTCATTCTTTTGTTTTCTTGCTTCTCTAGTCATGATAGTTTTATAAGCGACACACTGAGCAACCTTATGACCAAAATTATGACAAGTGAAGCATTGACCATTGAAGTAGAAGTTCCTGGGAGTATAGTACCTTTTTTAGTAGCTTCTCCTTTGATTGTGGTAAGGATGTTTTACTTGAGAGGCTTTTGATTCCTCATTCTTGTGTTGAGAGCTGGAATTTTGATGATTGCTTCCCTTTACTGCATTGAGATAGCTTCTTGTACCTATTTCAAAAGATTTTATAGTCTTTGATGATTCTCCATTATATCCAAGACCTGTTTTTATTAGAGGAGAGTGTTGTACTTTGATGATTTCTTCTAAGGTCTCAGATCCTTTAGCAAATCTAAGATTTAAACCCTTTGTTTTCTCAAGTTCTTTTCTTAGATTCACTATTTCTAGTTCTAACTTTTCATTGTGCCTCTCATTTTCTAGAATTTTTTTCTTCAGGACTTCTTCAACTAATTTAGCTTCTTCCAGACGAATTTTAAGCTGAGTTATTTCTTCAATGAGATTATATTTTTCTTTTAAGGCATCCATAAAAACATCATCAGACTCATCAACACATTTATCTTCAAATGCCATAAGTAATTGATATTCTTGATCAGATTCAACATCTTCATCATTTGAAAGACCATCACTATCTTCATGTGTGTAGAAACTTTTCTTATTTTCAAACCTTCCTCTAATATTTACTTTTGCATAATTCTTCTTGTTCTCATGGTTTTCTTTATAAGGACTTTCAGCAACATAGTGGCCAACTCTTCCACAAGCAAAGCATTTGAAATGAAGTTTACTTCTAAATCTGCTAGTTCCTACTTGGAGTTTCTTTACGAAGTTCGCCTCTTATTCATTTGATACATAAGTTGATTCCTTCAGCTATTTTTCTTTTCCTTTATAAGTAGCTTTGAATGTTGCTTCTCTGATATCTGATGGACCCCCTTTTCTCATTTCATAAGCTGTTAAAATCCCATGAAGCTATTCAATAATAAGATTTTTCAAATCCTGCATTTATTCAATGGTAGAGATGTTCGAATTGAATTTTGGGGTTAGAGATCTTGGCATTTTCTCAACAAGCATCGAATATTTTACTTCATCACCAAGATTTCTCATTGAATTAACGATTTCATCTACCCTAAATAAGAAACTTGCAATACTTTCATCACTATGCATTCTGAGAGCTTCATATTGAATTCTAGATGTTTGAAGTTTGGCACTCTTTACCTTCGTGTCACCTTCAAAACTTTGGATGATCTTGTCCCATATAGCCTTTGTGTTATTCAACTGCATAACCTTCACAAATTCTTTTTCTACCAAGCTTCCCAAAGAGCGTTGACAACCTTTGCATTGGTTTCATACTTTTTCTTTTTTGTTTCATCTATGGAAATGGAGAATGGATATTGATATCCTCCTCCAACAATTGCCCAAACATCAGCTCCAAGTGACTGTAGATATGCTCTCATTCTGACTTTCCAGAAAACCAAGTTCGTTCCATTAAATAATGGTGGCCGGGTAGATGATACTCCCTTTTGATTACTCATCTTGATGAGTCTCCCTTCAAGCGATCAAGCTTCTTCTAAAGGACCTGCTCTGATACCAATTGTTAGGAAATAATCTGAAAGGGGGGGGATGGGGTTGAATCAGTGTTTTACACTCTTAAAATTTTCAATTTATTATTCTAATTTGTATACGCTACTGTTATAAATGAAACTAGCACATGTACGCCATTGTTATTGAAGAAACTCGCGTATATCTAGATAGCTTATTTGATCATTAATTTCATCATTTGTTCAACATTAATCGATGCATCATTACTTCATTATTCATCAATTAATGAGTAATTATGAGCAATTAAAAAGCAAATAGAACATCTACACACAAAAAAACCCATATGAACACTAGGATTTCAGGTGGAAACCCAATGTGGGAGAAACCATCGTTGTTGTTCTTTGTTTTCTTTTTTATTAAAAAGAAACTTCTTACAATCTTGTATTGGCACTTTTATTTTGAAGATTGTTATCCTCAGCTCTTTGTGGATCACTTTTCAGAATGTTTCAAATTGGATCCACTCCCAACAATTCTAAAATCAACTACCCAATTGAATCATCAAATCAATCACTGAAGCTGAATCAACCAAAGACAACTAAGTCAAACTAATTCATAACAGATCATATCAATGCATAACCATTCACCGGAATATGAGACCATATTATTTTTTTCACATAAACCAGTTGCTTTCACTGCAAACCCTGATTAAGCTTATGTCAGAAGGTATACACGATTGTTCAGAATCATACCCGCATATGTGTGTGCTTCTCTTTAAGAGTACCTGCGTACATATCTCAAAACATTGATAACTGAATCTGAATCACTGTGCCACTGAATAAATCATTCAATCAGATACTGAAGCCAACACAAATCACTAAGCCAAATACAAATCACCACACAATAGCATCATCACTTAGCCAACTTCTATTTCATAATCAATTCAACCCAATCAGTAGTGTAAAACACAGATTATCATAAGAGAGACTTCATTGACAAACAATAGCAAACATAAGAGAACATATCAACCATCATCATTAGCTTATACTACAAACCCTAGCATGTATACACAACTATTACAAAGAACATCCGCGTATGTACGTGCTTCTCATGTTTGACACCTGTGTACAGATTCTGAACTTTTGCAAAATATATATGCAACTACCGAGAAGTAGATCCACATATGTAAGTGCCCTCTTAGAGGTAAACCATCGTACAAATCTATAATTACCGAATCATGCCTTCCCTGCAACCACATAATATACTTCACAACCCTTATTGTCTCATATTCATGTCAGAGTATCATTAACACCACAGATCTATCACAGTTAGATATTTTCAACAAGCAAATCAAACAAGCACATATGATACCATACTTCAAATTTTTCAGATTTGTGTCTTTTCCTTGCTCCTTGGTGCACACCTGTTTCAGATCAAATCATTCATAGATAACACAAAACTTGCACACACTAACACTTAATCTCCATCTCCTTATATAGCATAAGCCTTAGCCAATACCTTAGGCCAATCCCTTATTAATGTCGATGGTATTCTTTGATGAGATCAAATATTTGTTGTCACATTCATTACTATGGGCCAATACCATGGTAAAAACCTCTGGTATTCATAATACCATGGTGCGGAAACTATACGCGACTTCTCTTTACCATACCTGCATATGTACGTGACCTTTCTTCATAGGACCCGCATATACTTTCCCAAACTTCACCTTTATCATTTCTCTGTCTCTGAACTGATATTTCTTTGTCTATTCTCTTTTTCACATTTGTACCAGCCTGTATAATCATCCTGCTACCATCATGTTGACATCTTTATCAAGTAGGTTGCCATTAAGGACAACACTTTAGTCATAATGCCAACAATTAATTAACTCCTCCCCCACCACCCCAATAGTTCCAACAATTACTATCAAAGCCAGTTCCTTCAGGCATAACCTAACAAACGGAACATAGATCCTTAGAACACAAATGTAAAATCCAAGGAAGAAAGCCTCCAATCCTTCTAAAGGTGTCTCTTCTTTGATCGTGAAATCAGAAGAAAATTAGGCTAACAACGATCCCTTGTTCAATGGAGTAAACTATAAGGCATGGAGACGTAGAATGGAATTCTTTTTTATGGCTTAAGGTCTTGAAGTATGGGAATCAGTGACTACTGGAAGCTCTGAAATGTCAAAATAATTGTAGAAATTAATTTGTAGATTCAATATTGCTCATGAAATTTGCTAAATTACATGAGGACATGCCAATTCTCTTAACCCCATGTGGCATGTAATGAGGACATCATCATGCTATAAATAAGGATCCCCAACATCCTAGGGAAATAAAAAATCTGTCACTTGGGTTTTATCTAGCTTACTCTATAGACCATTTTTGACATATTGCATGTCTCATTCTGTCAAAATCTACCCTTTATGTCACCCAGATACCCCACCAACTAATGGACAACCCTTCACTGCCATTTTCTTGATTATGCCTCCATATTTTGGAAAAAAAATCCAACATGGCATGCCATACACATTTTTGTTGAGCATTTTGAAACCAAGTTGACTTTTTCCTTTTGGGACCACATGCATTGGGAAATGTTTACAGCTTTGAGAAGCATGAACATGCTAAATAAATGATACTATCATTTTGAGAACTGTCTAATGAATATACCTTGGCCAAATAATGCATACACACTCAATGACACAACCATGTGGGAATGACATAGGTGCACACGGGACACGTGCTAGACTAGCCCTTTAATATTTCATCACCCCTACAAAATCAATGGCTCATAAACAATGAGTCATAGTGAAATCCATCCAAAGCCCCCCATCCTATACAAGACAAAAGGAGTAGGGACCTAGCCCATAGGGACCAACCATGGTCAACCATAACAGGCTAGGATACCTAATATAGGGCCTCCACATGGCTCATAGGGCTTTTCACTTGCATCTTTTAGGCCTACAATGGCACTGCCAAAAATTAAAAGGTACATATGTACCCCTATTGAAATGAGGAGTAACAGGAACTAGAAGCCTCCTTAAACAGGGAAGCATGAACCGGATTGGATCACCATACAATATGTTATATGTCTTGGCACTTTCCAGTTGGAAAATTAGAAGAATTGGCTTGCAAGGCCCATTTTAGTGGTAGATCATTGTTAGTAAAACTGGGGTTTGGAGCCTTCCCCAACTATTTTAAGGCATCCAATGGTATTTTTTAGGGTTACAATGTATGGAGTTTGTACCCACACCCTTGATGTTTTTTTACATTATGAGACCTTTCCAATAGTGTGAATATCACCTCAATCGAAGCTCATATGCAAAATTTGTGCTTCCCACAAACTGACATTGTTCTATAACTAAGGAAAACATCTCAAAGTGGTATTTTGAGAACATAACAAAGGAGGAATTCTATAGCAATCATTTAAGCCACAATGCCAAAATGTAACTCCATAGTGAGTTCCCATTCCATAGTATGTACATTTTATAGCTGAAGCAAAGAGAGAAGAGCATAAGCCTCACGTTTTAGTTGGGTTTTCTCCTATATTGGTTTTCCCCATATAAATCTTTTGCTTACTTGTGTGGATGGTATGTACATATACCTATTCTTTCATTTTCATATCAGTTATTTCATAAAATTCAAGCAAGGTTGGTAATTAATTAATCCAGAATCTAAGAAAAAAATAGTTTGCATGGTCTAAGATTACAAAATATTCTAAGATATTGTAGTCACCTGTTCCAATGGAATATCCACAGTAGTTTACAGATCATGGCATATCATTAAAGTGCTTTCATGGCTCTAATACAAAAGCTAATATGGGTGAGATGGACGCTGAAAAGTTGGCTTGAAAAGACTTGCCTGGAAATAAATAAATCAGAAAATACAGAAATTTGTATTAGAAAATCTAATTACATTACAACAGAAGGTGAAGCATTTCTATGGCTAAGTTATTTAATCCGCTATGTACGGGACACAATTAGAGACAATAATTATGTCTCAATTGACTGCTTGACATTAAATATCAACCTAATAACAGGTGCATCATACTATAGCCTACCTAACATTAAATGCTAACATGATATAAAGCAGTAAATCTCTAATTACACCATTTATTACTACAAAATGTTTCAACATTGTTGGAGGGTTTCAAAAGTGAAAATCTGAAATTTAAACCTAAAATTTGAAACCAAAGAGATAATCACCAAATCCCAAGGGAAATGTAAAAACCAAACTTGTACCTACCCCCAACTATTTCACCCCACAATCCTCTCCACTCCAAAGACGAAATATATATTCCTTCAAGCTCAAAATTCACCAATGCTCCTTATGAACACCTTTGCTTAACCCAATTGTAAATTCAGGTCATAGGAGGGCCCAACCAGAAATTCGACCATTGACTTCAGGGTTGGGCCCTCTGATAACCTGAATCTACAATCACAAATTCAACCATTGACTTCATGGTTGGGCCCTTTGATAACCTGAATCTACAATCAGGTTAAGGATTGCCCCTTTGAACTACTCGCTTGCTGCTGCCCTTGTTCCTCACATGAAAAATGTAACTTCTGGGATTTAAAGGCGTTGGAACTTTTAGAAGATAGGTAGGGACCACTAGGGCTAAGAAAATTGAGAAAAGAACATTCATAAAAATTTAATAACATTTTTTAGGTTAGATGTTAAGGGACATCTGCGAGTAGGGATGTTGTGGTATCACTGATCAAAATGGCAGATCCCCAAGACAGTTTTCTACACATGGGATGTCTAGGGGATATCCCCACAGGATCCCTTGCAGAATAGCAATGGCAAAGGGCCTTCTCATGACACCCCCCCCCCCGCCTTCTTCCCTGATTCATAAGGAATGCAAGGGGCACACCAAACTATATATATTATGAAATGGGCATTTTCCTTTTCTGCAATACTTAGAATGCAATAACCAAGAGTGCTTCCTCAAGCACATATAAATAAATCGATAGATGGCAGCTTGTAAAATAAAATTATTAGACCTGACATATAATCATCTTTTTAATATATTTAATGAAGATCTGAAATGTGTTACCAACACAAAATTGATAATCAATTTTATGGTTCGCATTGTTGCAGTCCTTGTTCTGCAATAATTATTGCAACATGCAATTGCTTATTGACAATGACCTGAGTGGTCTTCTAATACAAAGTCACAGTTAAGGACATCACCTTAACATCAATTGTTTCATGGGAACAAATCTTTTGCTGGACATGTGAACACCATCTAATCAGCTACCTATACTTCGTGTGAAAATACTATAACATAATTATAAAATATGAATACAAGAAATGAATTCCTAAGAGAAAACACAATAGCTACATGCTGCTAGAACCATCAACGACATTGTAAGTTGTAATTAGTTGAAAATTCTCAACAGTTTCTGGGGTAGTTACTTGAGTTGCCTGTATTTCACTTTCTACTTTTAGAGCTTATGAATCAAATATTGTAGTCATCCAATCCCAGATCTCTTAGAGCAGAAGTAGCAGCATCTTTGCAGCTTTCATGATTTGCCTTGGCATTTCTTATAAGATTTTCCAGACCTTTCTCCAGTATGATTGGTCTGCATCAGACGTGAAGATTGGATGTTACTTGTATGTACTCTCAGATTATCTACTTTAACAAATATGCCTCTTTACAATAATTTGCTTCAGCAAGAGAGAAAAGCAATAATAAGTGTTGAGAATTACCTATTTTCAGGATTTCGAACAGCCAGATTACGTATCATCAGACAAGCTTGCTTCTGCATTAGATGTGCTGAACAGTGTTCCTCCATAGCTTCAGCCGCAAGATCAACAGCCCCTGCTTCAACTGCCTTGGCTGCATTTGCTGGGGACCGCAAGGTTAAAGCACGAATGGTTGCCATAATCTGCACATATTTAATGATTGTAAGGTATCATAATTCAAACCGTAAATCTGAAATCCATACCATTGCAAGCTTAAATACTTGAGCAACATTTCCTCATTAATCTATATTTCACTTGAATTAACGCCCAAGTCAAACACAGGGTATATTGAGTGAAAAATCCATGAAGCATAACCAACTATTTGCTGGCACAGAAACAATGTAATGAGATACAGATATACCTCTTGCAGGACAGAAGGTTCTTCCCTATAGACTGAAGAAAGTCGTATTATCTTTGCAATTCCTCCTTTGAGAAGAATAGCATCTTTATTGGCATCACTGCCTGCTAACTGTCAAACATGTCATAACCAGTAACATTCGATCAATAAGATCACAAAGAACTAAAATACATTCATCACACAATATTCCATTGCTCCATTAGAGATGAGAAGGATTTTTAAGTATTACAAAACTGGGAAAGATGCAGAAGTGACCTTGTGAAAACCAAAAGCAAACCTGTGTCAGTAAGGCGCAAGAAGTCTTAGCTAAGGCTTTGTTTCTCTGATTCCCACTGTCATCAATGCATTGAAGAACCACATCAAGGCCACCATTCTCAGCAATTGATTTGCAAATCTCATCCTGAAGGAATTTAATTCATCTGAGAAAAGTTTATAATACAGAAACAATTGCCAAAAGGGATGCAACATTTTTTCCCTCAAGGGGATTCTGTCATATACCTAAATATAATATAAATTAAACCTAATATTATTGTTAATTTAAAACATAAAGGTCACATAACCCATATCTTCGACACTATATAAAGAAATGTTACTGTTCATTTGTGATTGTAAAGTAATTATAATCATCATTCATTCATATCTTACGTATATATTTGTATCCTTATAGATATTTCAGACCTTGTGTCTTTCTATTTGTGAAGGCTCTACATAACTATTAACAACTATCAGGTCTGTTACAAGTGTTATTAGAGCAGTTCCTTTCACTGGCCAGGTACCAAACCTTTTTCTAGGTTGCATAAAACCTATGGCCAAGAGGCCATTCACTTCCATCCATCCATTCTCAATCCACTCTTTTAATTTTCCATTCTCTCCCACTCTCATTCACGTATATTTTGTTCCGAATACATTGCCTCATATTCGTTCAAATCACTAATTCTGTTCATTCTGTTAATTATTTTAATTAAAATAAATAAAAATAAAAACAAAAACGAAGAGAAAAACACAGTATACATTGTGAAAGTTCTGGGAGATCACAATTGCTGGAATCAGTTAAGGCATGAAAGCAATTAAATTTCATTAATTGTTAAAGATCTGATCTGGAATTGATGCTGTGACTTAAAAAAACGCTTCTGAAGACATTTAGAGAACTAAGAAATACAAAAACATCAAGATAATAAAAGGGAACATAATGTGGCATTGAGTAATGATCCAGAAATACAATGAACCTTTAACTCTTGAAGACTGGATTAGATTGCATGTCAAGACTATCACAAATGCATCAACAATGTGGAAAGCACTTATTTTGTCCTTCCCTCTATTGGGTAGATAGCTGTCTTGGAGGATTGAAAATGGAGCTAAGATCGGAACAAGCTTGAATCCGTAGATAGGCTGTGAGGGAGAATTTCAACTTTCAGAAAATTTAATCACCTATCTGAGACAATAAGGCATTCATATGTTGCCGATATTTCACATACAGAAAATAGTACTATGCAGCAGTAGGCTGGAGGAACGCAGCGAGTTTGGAGTTAGGAGTAGAAGAAAATTCCCGGAATAACCTTTTCCATAGGTTGCCGCATAACACTATCGTACTTAAATCTGAGGAGCATACACTAGTATCGGGTAAAAATCCCATATATGGTGGCTACACAGCTCATCTTGGTTATACAGCATTGTTCTTGAAGGGCTAATGATGCACGTTGGTGGTGGAAACCTGTATGGAAGATGAAAGCTCCAATGAAGGCTAGAATTTTTCCATGGCTGGAGATTACCACCAAGGCACTAACTTGAGATGTACTCCAGAGTCCAAAGACAAACATGGCAGGGGCCAGGCTTCTACAAACTAGGTCAAAATTGTGGGAAGACAATTTACCACCTATTACTCACTGTCACTTTGCTACAAAGATGTGGGATGCTGTCCACACATTGTTTGGAATAAAATCCAAGTGCCAAGGGGATACACAGGTGGAAGGGTTAAAACTTGGTTTGAAATTTTGAAGACTCAGAGCTAGCAGTCATAAATCTGTTCTGGCTCTGGTCTAATGGGCACTGTGGACTTCAATGGATGCCATACCAAGAAGAATGACTCCACTTGAACTATTATATAGAAGCCGGTTTACTTATGACTACATTAAAGAAACCCACAAGTCAAAATCTCCAAGATAGACAGGAATGCTGGTTATTGACTAAAACAAAAGCTTCAGACTCTTTCAATGGATGCCATACCAAGAAGAATGACTCCACTTGAACTATTATATAGAAGCCGGTTTACTTATGACTACATTAAAGAAACCCACAAGTCAAAATCTCCAAGATAGACAGGAATGCTGGTTATTGACTAAAACAAAAGCTTCGGACTCTTTGATGCAGCTTGCAATGTGAATCCAGAGGCCCAAATGGGGCAGGAGGGGCTCCATTATTTTCAAAACGTCACAGTATATCTTTTATGGCAGGACTGGGAAGAGGGACTAATAATTGGGCAGAGCTGCAAGCATCAGTGTGAAAATTTGGGAATCCCCGAATCACTACCGCAGCAAACTGATATTACTTCTCCTACTTGTTAATCCATGCAAGTTATTTACTGTGTTCTACTGTAAATATCGAAGTAAATACAACTGCAGCCTTCACAACTTCAAATAATATGCGGAAACAAGAATCTGAGCAAGAAAGAAATAACACGCACAAGTGACACTGTTATTTTTGGACCAATGTCCCCGGAAAAACCCAATGTGGGAAAACCGGTGCAGCAGCTGAGGGTTTGTATTATTAAGCAATAATTTCTTAATACAATTTTTGGATGCCTTGCTGGATATCCAATACAGAGAATCTGACTGACAGAGAGATGAGCAAGATATACCTCACACTATCCCTGGCGATCCAGTGCTAATCTAGCCACTGAATGGCTAGCCCCTAGCTGCCTCTGCGCAATCATTGTGTTGCTATGCATCACAACATCTGGGGACTGCGTCACTCCTTTGGCTGATCGATTTGCCTCTGGAACTTTGACTTTCTACCCTCCCAGTCTCATACCCCGGCTTCTAGCTCTGGAATTCGATTCTCCAGCAAATTTCGAATCTCCTCTCAGGCTCTGCGTGGCCCTACGCTGCCTAGCATGGCTCTGCACTACCTCTTCTAGATCTCTCTCTTCCTTCTCTGCGATGTATCCCCAGATCTGGAAACTCTCCAACCGGAAACTATCTCTGCCCCTCACTACAAGAAATCACCTTGATCACTTCTCCGACAACTATTGCGCTGCTCTCTTTAGAAATCAATCTCTTGATCTCTTACTCGATGTATCTTCCAAATTCCCATCAAGCCTCTTCTTATAATCTTCTCGTTGAGAACCAACGGCCCAGATTAGATTCTAATCAATGGCTCAAATCATTTTGGCTTGATCGTCGTCTTCTTCTAGAAGTTTCACCACCAGTTTAATTAATACCTTTTAATTATTTTAATTTCCTGAGTTTAGACTTAGGCATCCACTAAAAATAATTAATTATTTTAATAAAACCTTCTCCAGGTGGAATTTCTTAAGACAATTTCTAGGTATTCTGGAATACATGTGTCCTAGCCTCCCTGCAAATTTTGAGGCTTAGAGCACATTCGATGCTACCAGAAATCAACAATTAGTAGCACTTCTGAGAATAGCAGTGGAGAGGGATATTGCTTCCCTACAACACTTTGGTGATTCTAAGTTGGTTGTTGTTGGCTTTTGTATCATTGGAGGTGTTCTAGTCTCGAAACTTTAAGGAGAGGCTAAAACACAGGAGTTCTCCATAACTCAAAAATTGTTTCTAGAAATTCCACCTAGAAGTGTCAGAATTAGATTATTAGCCTATTTTTTAATATCTCCTAAGTCTAAACTTAGAAAATCTGGTTAATTAATCAGTATTAATTGAAATAAGGTGTGAATCATCTAGAAACTCACATGGATTGACTAGAAAATAATCTTAGCCATCGATTAAGATTTAATCTTGGTCATTGGAGTCTCAACATAAGATTATAAGAAGAAGTCAATGGGTAGATGGAGAACACACACTTGAGATCGATTTCCTTGGGTAGTTCGATCTCCAGAGAGCAGCAACAGTGGCCAAAAGAGTTTGAGCCAGAGAAGGACGCAGAGACAGAGAGGGGTGGAGACAATGAGGCCGGAGGAAGATTTTCCAGATCCGGTGAGTACTTTGCAAAGAGGCAGAGATAGCCACAGGCAGGCTGCGCAGAAACCTCTAAGAGGCAGTTCGATTTTGTTGGAGAGAGTTAGTTTTCAGTTCCAAAGGCTGGGAAGATTTTCTAGAGTGTCGAAGAGACAATTTCCCCGTCAGCGACAGGCAGGACAACTTTTTTGGCAACTGATTTAGGCAGAGCGTGGAAAGGACTGTGCTAGGGTGACGCAGGCCAGCGCAAAGCTGGTTGGACGGCTAGCTATTCAATAGCAGTTAGAGCCCAGATTGCTTGTGGGGTGAGGAAAAATTTCTCGCTAGATTTTTGTCAGTATTTTCTCTGCAGGATTGTCAGTTTTCGGCATCCAAATTGTACTCGGATTATTTCACTGTTGATTAATAATTAAAACCCTCAGTTGCTGCACTGGTTTTACCAAGTTGGGTTTTTCTGGTGTCCAAAAACAACTGTGTCAAATTTTTGTGTGTGCTAGTATTTTCTCAGTTTCCAGTTTATCTTCCACAATATTTAATTTTGTGAAGAATGCAATGTGATTATTTCGTGGTTGTCGTAGAAATAAACTGTTAAATTAATTACAGTTAGAAGAAATAATTCCACTTGCTGCAATAGGATTTCAGTTGTGAAATTTTCGCTATTGTCAACCAAGTGACAGGGAATATCAGGATACAAAATTTGACTTTGAAAGCAGTTTATGATCAGATTCTATTGTTGAAGGACAGGTACAGCCATATTACTTTCAAACTTATCTATTGTGAATACAACATGATCAACGATGGAGTATCAAAGCAAGCACTAGAGACTCTGGCTAGATCATTGGACTTAACAGAATCTAGGGAGGGTGAAACCCTTCCCACAATTTCTAGATCTATATATGATTGAATCCAGCTCAAGAGTTAAGGACCCAACATCTTATATGACTATATATTTCAAGACTGTTATGCTCTCAATAACTTTTCCTTTTTCAAAATGTAATTTACTTGAGACTATGAAAAGTAGGCATCTTTTTGGGTAACATATCCAGCAATATGTATATTTTGAATTTTGATTTCCAAAGGGGACTGTTTTGTTTTGTTTATGTATAGGTCATGTTTGAACCAATGTCGATAATATCAGCAATATTTCGCGAAATATCACAAGTATCGTGATATTTTCAGGCAAACAATATTTTGGCAAGTAAATATCGCGATATTTTCAGATTTGAAAATATCGTGATATTTTGAAAATCTCGGCTAAATATCACCATATTATGAAAATATAGGTGAAATCGTAATTGCTTTATATGTTTAAAAATCTGAAAAAAAATAAAAATAAAATAAAAAAATAAGTAAATAAAAATTAAAAATTAAAAATTAAATTAAAAAATAGAAAAATAGAAAATAGAAAAAATTGATTTTTTATGTTTACCAATATTTTAGCCGATATTGCCGATAAGATGTTTTCAGGACCTCACTGATATTTTGCCGATACCGATATTTTCAACATTGGTTTGAACTTTACAAATCTCAGAACTTTTTGAAATTGTAAGTGACTTTCCATATGTATTTTGAGGACGAATCAAACCCCCTTATTTGTGGGACAAAGGGATCCCTCCCGATAGTGATTTGATTGTTTAGTCTATACCCTAACCCCCTCCAAGTTTGAGCTTGTGACCTCCAAGGAGGAATCATATGTTCTTCATTGCTAGGCCCACTTAGACTGTATGGCACTTTTGATGTTTTAAACTTAAAAACACTTATGAAATGTAATTTTAACATTTTTCATATGAAATAAATTAAAAATGCTTACAAATGTCTCCTTGGAAAACAAAAGGAATAGAATGATTATTTCTCTGTTGCAGTAGGCGAGTTATCTGAAACCCTAGAAATTGCCATGTCTTCAGTAATGGATTTGGGCTCTGGAGGGGTTGCTACTCCACCACCCTCTCCTACCACTTACATTACCACTTTCAACGCCCTCATATAACCCAGCCTACTTGTGAAAAATGTCAGACCTGCTTGATTTGTGAAAAGAATCGATGATATACCAAAGATCTCAATTAACATGACCCAATCCCATGCAATGGCTCAGAAACTGGATGAACAGGACCTAATAGTCCAGTTCACTGGGATATGGCTTTTGTTGGATAGTGTTGTCATTGATGTCAACTCATGGAATTGATTGGGTTTTACTTTGACTGAAAACACCTGTCATTGACGTCAAATGGTTAATGAACGCTTATTAATAATTGTCGGATTACATCAACTTAGCAGCTCCACTGTTGGATGGTTGAAAGCCCAAGTCCTAGGGTTTGGATTCCCTGGATTGAGGATGTACCCCGACTTTGTCATGGGTTTTTGAAGGGTAAAAATATTGAGTATGACTTGGAGATCTGCGCCATTAGATTCTCCTTGAAGGGATCTTTTCAATGGTCTGTGGAACGCCACATGAGTCCTCCTAGTTTGAGAGAAAACTGAGTTTGAAGTTGGTGGCCCCAATGTCTGGGCTAAAACCCCGGGGGTAGTGACATGACACCTTATTCACCTACGGTTGTCAATATATGACAATAATTCTTGCGGCAATCTCATTGTGTATAAGTTGAATAACTTCAAGAACTAAAGGCAATAAACCAATCATTGACCTCACAATCAGGTAAGACCATATGTATTAAGCCAATCATTGACTTCAAATTTTAAATAGGATTCTTACAGGTTAGTTATTATTATTTATTAATCATTAAAGGGTGCTTATTGATTTTTTTTACACAACATTAATTTAGGAAGGGTTATTTAAAATGTTTAATGGAGAATTCATTCTAAGGTAAGGGATCACAAGTATTATGCACCCTTCAAAGGTATCTTATGTCCATCTCCTCATCCACAACGGAAATGACCTTGTTTTTAATTTAAAGTAAAATATGTAAAATACTTCTCCAATAATTAATTTATTAACTCCCCTCCAACGTTCATATGAGAAGCCCCTAATTAGACTAAACAAACACTATAAAAGAGACTTCATATCTCTCACAAAAGAAGTATTGCAACGAAATATCACTAATAACAGCTTTGAAACTCTTCGACCATCCTTAGGCAAATAACACAAATCTTTAGAAGGATAGGGTTACATCCTTTTATGTCTTGTCATTCAAGCCTTTGCAAGGAAAGCGAAGCTCAGGATACTCTCTTGCGTCTCAAATTGGTGAGTTTAGTGTCTAATTACACCTTCAAAATTTCTTCATCATCACAGGATTAAAAGTTTCAGACCTGTACTCACTATCTGTGCTTTGACCTATTGAGGAGAACATTATTTCAAGGTAGCAAGTGTTGAAGATATTATCATCCAATTGAACAACATATTGAAGTAAGAATGGATAGCAGGGCTTGACAAGATGAGTAGCAGTGATTACACGTATGTTGGTAGCTCTTCGAGGAAAAAGCTTGAGAGCATTGGTTGCAGGTCATAGGGATGACCTAAGGCACCTTGGTTTGTGCCATCATTTGATAGCAGTGGCGAACGATCGTTGCATCGTGAGCAACCTGGTACAGTGTGGTAGCAGTGTATGAGCCTTGATGCTTATTCATTCGTGAACAGCTTAGTAGTGGTAGCCAATAGCATCAGATGTGCTCTAGCCACAAAATCTGGTGGAGAGGTTGGGGCACATGAGATCTCCAATACCCAAAAAGGGTTTGGCAGATTCTAAATAGTTCAAGAGATATTAAAATAATTAATATTTTTAATGGAGTCCTTAAGTCTAAACTTAGGGAAATTAAAATATTAATGTGGATTAATATAAAATTGTGTTAGAATGGTCCAAAAGACATGGATCAAGCCAGATCTAATCTTAGTCGTTGATTAGGGACTTAATCTCGATCGTTGATATGTCAACGAGAAAAGTATAAGAGGAGGCTTGAGGGTCACTTGGAGAACACACCAGAGTGATCAGTCATTCTATTCTCTAGAGCGGGGTTTGCTAAGAGAGATAGAATTAGTGATCGAGAGTTGCAGCTGAGGGGCATTGAGTACAGAGAAACAGAGAGGCAGAGATAGTGTCAGAAGAGCAGCAAGTAGCCACAGAGAGTGATGCAGTAGCCGCCAGGGCTCACGCGGGCTATGCAGAGGCAGCCGGGAGCTGTGCAGAGCCTCAGAGAGGCCAGCGTTGCTGACGCAAAGGGCCAGAAGGCTGACGCACGACCTCCTAAGGCTAAGGCAGACCCATTTAGGGTGACGCAGGGCCAGCGTTGGGCAGAGAGGGGCTGACGCAATCCAAAAAGGTAGACGTTGGGGTTTATGGGGCAGATTGGAGCTGAAGAGCTGCCGGAAGGATTATCCAAGGTTTTAGCCAGGAGATTTGTCTCAAACTGAGAGGTATTACTACCAAGGAAATTCTTTGTTGGGTAGGCCAGTTTCGGCACCTAGATTGTACTCTGATATTGCTTAATAAGAAAACCCTCAGATAGTTGCACCGGTTTTCCCACATTGGGTTTTTCCGGGGACAGTGGTCCAAAAACAATGGTGTCATATGGTGTGATTATTTCTGTTTCTTTCAGTTGTTGATCTGTAATATGTTGAGCATGCACTAGTGTTTATTTTCAGTATTTACATTGTAAATAACTTGTTAAGTAAAAGAACAAATAGGTAGGAATAAATCAGATAAAGTGCATGGAGGGTTTCTAACTAAGTAGACTTACAAACTTCAACATGGTATCAGAGCGTGATTGAAGATCACAGGAGGACTGAGGACATCAGCCGAGCAGAGCGATAGCAGCAGAACACAGCTGTCCCGAGGTGACAGAAGTTGTTTCTAGCAGAGCAGCAACAAGGGAAGGGTGACATAGTGCCTGCATCATCAAGGGTGAGACGGGAAGAGGCAGCGCAGAGGCTAAGGAAGGCATAGGGAGCCTCACGCAGAAGCTGGGATGGCTAACGTAGTTGGTTGAGGAGGCCAGGTTGCTGGTGCCGAGATTGCGCATAGCCTAGGAGCTCTCACCTTCAGGTTGCTAAGGTTTAGAAGGTTGTGGGAATATTGCAGAGTGGAGTTGGTGAGGTACTGTAGTCAAAACAGTACCTGACAGAGCAAGGCCAAGAGGAGGGAGTTGCTACCGAGGGTTTCTAGCCGAGGAACTTGGATCAGTGGTGCGGTTGCACAAGACGATCAGAGTAGGGGGCATCTCGACAATGGAGTAGGGGGCATCTTGACAATGGCAGAAGGATTTCCAGGAGGGAAATCGGAACTCAGAGGGAGTCCAAAAGAGAACTTCCAGACGGGAAGTCGAGACTTGGAGGAGTCGAACAAAGAACTTCCAGGAGCGAAGTAGAAGAGCATCATGGTACTACACGGAGTAAGAGACCAGGATAGACTGGACGGAGCATCGAACTTCGTGGTCTCGAAGGCCAGAATCTTATCCATACTTGACAGAAATCATGTCAAGAACTTTGCCTCAAAGGTTATAAACTTATAGCTAGCCCAATCAGCCCCAATGATAACGACAAGTACGAGGAGGCAATGGCGAGGGCCAAGAGCATCATCCTCGACGGGGTCAAGGACCATGTATTACCACACATTGCAGAGAAGGAAACGGTAGATGAGATATGGGAGGCCCTCAAGAAATTGTACCAACATACTTCTGTGCAAAGAAGAATGTTGCTAGAGAATCAATTAAGGTCGTATCAGATGAAGAAGGCAAAACCGATTGACACCTTCCTCAGAGGACTGAATGAGATCCGAGATCAGTTGACTGCTATAGAAGGCACGCCGAATCGGGAATTGATGGTAAGGACGGCCCTGAATGCAGTCTCAGAAGACTGGGAGGTATTTGTCCAGAGTATACTGGGAAGAGGGACACTTCCACCTTGGGATGAGATGTGGGCTGCTCTTCGCCAAGAAGAGATCATATGGCAGTCAAAGGCAGGTAGCAGCAGCAAGGGGATAAAATTCAAGCAGAAGGAGGAAGATGTTGCCCTAGCATCCAAGGGAAAGCAGGAAAAGTGGAAGAAGAAGGATCTCTCCATGATCAAGTGCTTCCACTATTGGGTCATTATGCGACCCAGTGTCCAAGGAAGAAGAGTAAGGGAGAGTCTTTTGAGAATAAGGCAGCGCCAGCAAGGGCAGAGAAGGAAGTTTTGACAGACAATGATTGTGCCATGAGTGCACACGCACCACTTGAGCGGAAGTGGGGAGACATCGAGCTGTAGTCAGGCGGACTACAGGCGATGAGGGGCAGGATCCTCTAGGTACCCAGCCTCTTGGATTAGACCTTGCTACGGGAGCCCCGAAGAGGAGTAGCAGGACTGGCTGAGTCAAGTAGAGATGGATGTGGATGGAGCGGCAAACAAAGCTATAGTGCAAGAGTCCCGAGACAGCGCAAGGCTAGCAGGCTGCAACAGTGCAAGAGGCACGGGAGTGTTGCACCACTGCAGGATGGCACAGAAAGGTGTGCAATAGTTCGAGATGCAGGGAGTTGTTGCAGCAGCGCTGAGGTCAGAGAGGGAGCACTTGTCAACGGCAAAGGGAGCTTCAGCATCAGCGGGTGTCTCTAGCCCAACAAAGAGGTCAGAGTTGGGAGATCAGTTACTTACTTCTCAGTAACTAAGTTGCACTGCAGCAGTGGGCAGCATGATGGGAGGAGTTACAGTGCAGATGCAGTGCTGGGAGAAAGGACCAGCAGCAGCACGGATGCAAAGGGAGTTGTCGTACAGATGCAGAGTGGCAATGGAAAAACCATGGGCAGCAGTACAGGATACAGCAGTGCAGAGGATGGTGGGCAACAGGCCTAGCATCAGCACATGGACCGATGTCGGATGATCAGGGTGATACTCAGTGAGGAGTATTACTAGAACACACTCCTCGCTAAGAGGCAGTGTTGATTTGGGGTAGCACCAGATGTGCTCTAGCCACGAAATTTGGTGGAGAGGTTGGGGCGCATGAGATCTCCAATACCCAGAAAGGGTTTGGGTAGATTCTAAACAGTTCAGGAGATATTAAAATAATTAATATTTTTAATGGAGTTCCTAAGTCTAAACTTAGAAATTAAAATATTAATGTGGATTGATATAAAACTGTGTTAGAATGGTCCAAAAGACATGGATCAAGCCAGATCTAATCTTAGTCGTTGATTAGAGACTTAATCTCGGTCGTTAATATGTCAATGAGAAAAGTATAAGAGGAGGCTTGAGGGTCACTTCGAGAACACACCAAATTGATCAGTCATTCTATTCTCTAGAGTGGGGTTTGCTAAGAGAGATAGAATTAGTGATCGGGAGTTGCAGCTGAGAGGCATTGAGTATAAAGAGACAGAGAGGCAAAGATAGTGTCGGAAGAGCAGCAAGTAGCCAGAGAGAGTGATGCAGTAGCCGCCAAGGCTCACGCAGGGCCATGCAGAGGCAGCCGGGAGCCTCGCAGAATCTCAGAGAGGCCATCGTTGCTGACGTAGAGGGCCAAAAGGCTGATGCATGGCCTCCTAAGGCTGAGGCAGACCCATTCAGGGTGACACAGGGCCAGTGTTGGGCAGAGAGAGGCTGACACAGTCCAGAAAAGGTAGACGCTGGGGTTGCTAGGGCAGATTGGAGCTGAAGAGCTATCGAAAGGATTATCCGAGGTTTCAGCCAAGAGATTTGTCTCAAACTGAGAGGTATTACTGCCAAGGAAATTCTCTGTTGGATAGGCCAGTTTCGACACCTAGATTGTACTCTGATATTGCTTAATAAGAAAACCGTCAGATACCTGCACCGGTTTTCCCACATTGGGTTGGGACAGTGGTCCAAAAATAATGGTGTCATATGGTGTGATTGTTTCTGTTTCTTTCAGTTGTTGATATGTAATATGTTGAGCATGCACTAGTGTTTATTTTCAGTATTTACATTGTAAATAACTTGTTAAGTAACGGAACAAGTAGGTAGGAATAAATCAAATAAAGTGCATCGAGGGTTTCTAACTAAGTAGACTTAGAAACTTCAACAAATAGATGTACAAGTGATCTATGTGTACAATGACAGTGATGTGCAGCTGGACCATGACAGTGATGTGCAGTTTGATGTGCAACATCAAGCAGTGATCAATTTGTGGAAGCAGTTATCAGTGGCTACCAGGATTGGACAGACATACATCTTCTTTACAGCGTTACTAAATTGATTTGGAGCACAAGGGGATCTAGTCTGAAAATGGTGAAACGTGGTCTTCCAACTCTTCAACGTGGCAGGGTGGTGCAAGGAAGGGGATTGGAGTCACCTTTAGGTTGTCGCCTAAGAACACTTCAGGGTGGTAAGTTGGTCCTAGGGCAAGTCGTACACTACACAGGGCGTTGGGGCCTCCTTTCAGTTGGGGCTAATAAACTACAGGGCGACGAAGCATCATTTCCGACAGCAACTACTAAATAGAGTATTGGGGAACTCGTCAGGTTGTGGCCTGACTTACAAGGCGTTGGGGCATCCTCCCAGTTGCAACAGGGTATTAGAGTGTAGTTGCGTCCTTCAAGTTGTAGCCTATGAATTAAGGGGTTGACGCCTCCCTCAGTTGTAGCTGAAATCTTGATGTAATCAATTTTCTTTTAACAGGGAGAAGACAATTACTAAAGAAGCATTCGATGGTTTTTGACCTGGCGGGGGTTTTCCACCTAAAAATCTTAGCGTCCATTGTTTTATCTTTCTGCATTGTTCTATGGTGTTGTCTACTGTTGATTATTGTTTATGATTATGTGAAAAGAACAATAATAATAACTGAAGATTAACTAATGCTCTGAATAGGATTAAAAAGTGCTAGTTGCTAAGAAATACTTATTCACCCCCCCTCTCAATATTCCCCAAATTGGTATCAGAGCTTGGTTCCTTCAGTAACAGCTTAATCGTTGGAAGGCAGATCTCAAAGCATAGAGATGGGAAAGTCAAAGAAGCAAGTTGCCAAGAATTCCAAGGATGCAAAAGAAGGAACAATTACAGTATCATCTAAAGAAAATCAGTGTTATGCACCAACTCCCGAATTCGATGCGGGTAATCACTGGATATGGGAATCTAGAATGGAAGTCCATTTGCAAGCTCATGGCGTATGTAAATCGGTTGTTTCTAGAGACACATCTACCAATGAAGCTAAAAGGTACAATTCGAAAGCATGAATGGAATTCTTAATGTTCTGCCAAATTCCGCAAAAGCAAAAATTGGTCAATGTTCAACAGCCAAAATTCTTTGGGAAAGGCTCCATAAGCTCTACTCAAAGAAGCATGCAGGTCAAGATATAGACCTTGAAAATCATGCAGATAATAATGATGATATTGAAGAAGTTGAAAGATAGAGTAAGATCGAATTTCAAAATGAAGTGATCAAGGTGATAAAAGAACTTAAAAGTCAAAGGGAAAAGGCAAAATTTCTAGAAGCAGAATTGGAAACAACAAAAGGATGTGCTAAAGAACTCAATAAGAAAAATGAAGAATCTTAGAAAATAATTAGTAGTTTTAGAGTACAGTTGGAAGAAGCCAGAAAGATCGAAAAGTCATAATTGAAAAATACAGAGACAGAAAATCACACACTCAAGGAAGAGGTCGTTCAAAAGCAACAAGAACTTGATGTAGCCTTTGCAAAGATTAGCAGGCTTAAGAAACAAGTGCAGGAAGCAAAAATTGAAAAGAAGGATTTGGCAAGTCAATTAAAGGAATCTAATCAAAGATGCATATCTGCGGTTGACCAGAAGCAAAAGGAATTGGAAACCTCTTCAGCAGAAATAAGCAGGTTCAGGATTGAAAATGAGAAGCAGAAGGAACATATACAAGTACTTAACAGAGAAGTGGAAAAGACCACTCTTCTAAAGCTACAAGTTGAAGAAGTAGAAAGAAGAAGACAAATCTTGAAAAGTTGGTTTCAAGAAGACCTTGCTCAAAAGCAAGGAGAACTTGATGCAGCTCTTAATGAGATCAACAAGCTCAAGGAATTGCAAAAAGAACAATTGCAGGACAAGACAAATAAAGAAGTGGCTCAATTGAAGATGAAGGCAGAAAAAGCAGGTAAGGCTCCAGTTGATGAAGGTACAAACTCCACATCTTTGCAAAGTTAGATTGAGAAGAAGACTAAACCTAAGAAGAACATTACAACTCTGAAGAATGATGCCAAAGCAGTCAAAGACAAAGGACAAAAGACCAGTGTTGTTAAAATCGCGATTTTTTCAAAAAATCGCGATTTTAACCCCTAGCCGCTTAAATCGCGATTTTTATCCCAAAAAATCGCGGCTTTTTTTTATACCGATTTTTTCGGAAAAAATCGCGTTTTTTTGAAAAAATCGCGATTTTTTCGAAAAAAACGCGATTTTTATGGAAAAAATCGCAGAGGGTCGGGGCAGCGGGCTTTTAATAGGCAAAAACGATTTTTTTTTATGTCATTATGTTGTCGCCGCGCGGAGGAGGAGGAGAAGAGGTGAGGGAGAGGAGCTGAAGGGTTTCCGTCGAATTTGGGAGCGAATCCAAGTGTTTTTAGGAGAAATCCAAGACAAGATCACCAATTTGTCCATAAAAAAGGTATGTAGATTAAATTTTTTTTGTTTTGCTTCTATAAAAACTTTGTTTTTCATTGTTTTTAAAGAATTTTTTGTAATTTTTCATTGATTTGGGATGGGTAATTTGTTATGACTATGAGAACCAATTTTTTATTTTTATTTTCTCATTTTTTTTAAACATTGTTTATTTTTTTTGAATTTTCATTGTTTTTTGGCATTTGCCATTGGCATTTGGTTGGGTAACTTGGGTTTGGAAATTGGGATTTTGGAAATAATTAACTTGTAATTTTGTAAATGCTAAATTGTAATTTGTATTATGTAATCCTAAATTCCTATTTCCTAATCCTTATTTTTCCATAGGTTTGCAAATTCAAAATTCAAAAACAAACATGCCAAGGAAATTGGATCCTTTCTGGGAATATGGTGAACCTAAAACTCCGAATGATAGACAAAACTTGTATTGCAAGTTGTGTGGAAAGGAGATATTCGGGGGGGTGTACAGGTTGAAGTTCCACCTTGCACAAATCCCTGGACATGATGTGGGGCCCTGTCTAAATACAAATCCTGAAATTATCCAAAGAGCCATGAGAGCATTGGGAGAATTAGAGCACACTAGAGAGGCCAAAGAAGAACTCAAAAGGCAACTAAAAAGGTCAGCTGAAGGAAGTGGGCCAAGTGGCACTGGTTCTACTGCAGCGTCAGTCAATCCGGTAGCTGCATCATCATATTTTGTTCCTCAAACCACACCTGGTTCACAACCAACTATCGGTTCAATGCTAAAAAGAACTGAAAAAGAACAAGCTGACAGGTTAATGACAAAATTTCTCCTCTGGAGTGATATTCCTTTCAGCATTGTAAGGAATAATCCATTTTTCCAACCTACTGTTGATGCTATTGCCAGTGTTGGCCCGGGGTACAAAATTCCTTTGTTGGCATTATGTTTTCTGGTATGGCTATATGTTACAGATGTTGTACTTGATGGCAACTCCCATGACAAGGCTCTCAATTTATGAAAAATTAAGAAAGACGCAGGATATCAGTTCAGAAGGTGCGTACCCGCAGGTACACCATGCAGGGACCGCGTCCAGAGTCGCAGGCCAGCCATTCAGCAGGTGCGCCCACCCAGTGCACACTTTTCGAGGCAGAGAAAAGCCCACGTGGGAGTTTCTTGTGTTTTACTCTTGGTATCTAGCCGACGGTATTGTGTTATTATGGTGTCGGCTCGTGGTATTGTTCCATGTTTTGAGGAGGAGCTTGCCTATATAAAGCAAAGGAGATCATTTGGTTTGTGTATGTCTTGGGTTGAATATCTTATTGGGTGAGATCTGGTCTAGATCTAAAAGGCGAATCTACTAAAGGACAGAGATCTCTTTGGCGCAAGATCAGATCTGTAGATCTGACTATTTGGGTTACACTTAAAGTCTTGAAATCATTCATACCCGAAGGGACGCAGGCACAGTGAAAGGAAAGCGCGCCGGGACGCAGTGCAGAATCTGGAGATCTGCGTGGGGACGCAGGGCAGACGAAGTTCAGGTGCGTCTGGGACGCAGCTCAGTGACTGGAGATCTGCGTGGGGACGCAGAGCGATCAAGGTTCAGGTGCGTCTCTGAAGCAAAAGGACGCGGCGCGATAGTGTTTTTGGGTGCGTCCCTGTAGCAAGAAGACGCGGCGCGATAGTGTTTCTGGATGCGTCCCTGAAGCAACAGAACGCAGAGCAGTTAAAGGAACAGTGCGTGGGCACGCAGCGCAGCGGAAGGATATCTGCGTGTGGACGCAGAGGAGCAGAAGGTTAACTGCGTCTGGTCGCAGGCCACAGAAAGAAAAACTGCGTCTCTGTCTTAAGATGTTCTGTTGATTGAATTTCTCTGTTGATAAGGTGTTCTGGGTTACTTCTGTTATTGCTGATCTGATATCTGTAGTGGACTGTAACTGTTATGTACTTGTTGATCATCTGATGCTTTATGAAAAGAAGTAGGGGGTTGTAGCTCCCTTCCAGGAGTAGACTGGAAAACGAGAGAGAGAGAGAGTTGTAGCTCTCTGCAGGTTGCAGCCTGCGTATTGGTAAAGGTCTGCACCAGTACAAAATCACTGTAAAAGAAGTTTCTAATTTGAAAGAAGATAGAGACATATTGCAGCAGGTGGTTTTCACCCACATTGGGTTTCCACCTTACATCTTGTGTTCTTTGGTGTGACTATCTGTTTTTCTTTGTTCATGCTCATTATTTTATGGTACTGACATGCAAAAATAATTCAAAGATCAAATAAGGAAGATTTATTAAATTGCTAGATAATACTGATTCACCCCCCCCTCTCAGTATTATTTCCAACAATTGGAATCAGAGCAAGTCCTTCAGAGAAGCTTGATCGCTTGAAGGTAGATCGTTCATCATGAGCAACTACGAGAGAGAAGCATCAATCAGGCCACCGGTTTTTGATGGGACAAACTTCAATTATTGGAAGGTAAGAGTTACTGCATATCTTCAATCTCTTGGTACAGAAGTTTGGGACATTGTAGAAACAGGCTATGCTTTTCCTTCAGCTACTCCTACAGATCCAGCTGAGAAAAAGAAGTATGAAACAAATGCAAAAGCAGTCAGTACTCTATTAGGAAGTATATCCCAAACGGAATTCATGAAAGTAATGCACTTCAAATCAGCAAAAGAGATATGGGACAAAATGGTCACGAGCTATGAAGGAGATGAACAGGTAAAGCGAGCTAAACTTCAAACTCTCAGGATTCAGTATGAGACTCTCAAGATGTATAATGATGAAAGTGTGGCTAATTATTTTCTTCGGGTAGATGAGATTGTTAATTGTATGAAAAATTTGGGTGAAGAAATAAAAGAGGCTATAGTAGTTGAAAAGATTCTAAGATCATTATCCCCCAAGTTTGAATCTAAAGTATCTGCAATAGAAGAAAAGGAAAATCTCTGAATTCTCACTATGTCTCAGCTACATGGAATTCTAACTGCTTATGAAATGAGAAAGGGAGGTCCATCAGACAGAAGGGAAGCTGCTTTCAAGGCATCAGGCAAAGAAGATTACTATGAAGCAAGCCATGTTCCAGAAGAAGAGGAAGAAGAATCAAATTTTGTCAGAAATCTTCAAAGGGGTTCTGGAAGGTTCAGAGGTAAGCTACCTTTCAAATGCTTTGCTTGTGGAAGAGTAGGTCATTATGCTGCAAAATGTCCTTATAAGGATAAAGGAAAGGAACCTGCTAGATGGAACAAGAAACAAAGTGCAAATAAGAAAAGCTACTACACCCATGAAGATAGTGATGGTCTATCAAACAGTGATGAAGATGAACGAGGTAATGAATATAAGTTATTAATGGCATTTGAAGATGATGATTATATGGATGCTATAGATGTGGATAACCTTTATGATGAAATCACTAGACTCAAGAGATGTATAGAAGAAAAGAATGTGATCATTGATACTCTACAATTTCAAATTGATGAAAAGAAAAAGCATCTTGAAAAACTAGAAGGAGAAATTGTTGGTCTTAGAAAAGAGATTGAGAAAACAAAAGCTATTAATCTTAAGTTTGTCAAAGGATCTGAAACTTTGGATAAGATTATCAATGTGCAGCGGTCTCCTCTAAACAAGACAGGTCTGGGCTACAATGGAGAAACCTCTCAAGCATCCACCTCAAAGAGTTATCTTGATGCAGCAAGAAGAAATGAGCAAAAGAACAATGAAGATCATCAGGTAAAGCAGGGACAAATTACAAACAGAAACTATCAAGGGCAATCCATCTTAAGGGTGAACCAGCCACAGGTAAAATCTTCTCAATTTGGTCCAAGAATAGATGAAAATAGAAATTACAATCAGTTGGCTGGTAGATTCGATAACCGCAGAAGTTTCTTCAATGGACAATGCTTTTCTTGTCATAACTTTGGTCACAAGGCAACTCAATGTGTTGCATATAAAACAATCATGACTAGGGAAGCTCAAAAACAAAGATGTATGCCAGGGATTACAAAAGGGACCTATAACAACTTTTCGGTTCTTGAAAATGAAGTCGAATGTTCTATTTGCAATAACTTTGGTCATGAAGAATCTGAATGCAGGAGCAGGTTTCAGCAGAAAAAGGAGCAAGCCTCAAGTACCAAAACATGGAGAATAAAGGAACCTCAAACAGAAAGATGTGGAATAGCATTTTATGCAGAGGGACAAGAAAATCTATGGTACATTGACAGTGGATGTTCGAAGCATATGACAGGTGATAAAGAAAAACTTGAATCTTATTCTGCTCCAGAAAAGGGAAAGAAAGTCTCTTTTGGAAATGATACTCCTGCAACTATAAAAGGAAAAGGCATTGCTCAGTTAAAAGAAAAGGTCAAAGCTGGAAATGTTTTGTATATTGATGGATTGAAGCATAATCTTCTAAGTGTCAGCCAGATGTGTGATCAAAGAACCGAGGTTATTTTCAGATCGAATGGATGTCTTGTTCGTGATCTTGATACAGGTAAAACAGTACTCAAAGGCAAAAGAACTCCAAATAATCTGTACATATTTGAAGAAGGACAACAACAATGCTATCTGAGCAAGGATGAAGAACACTGGTTATGGCATCGAAGGTTGGGACATCTAAGCTTCTCACAAATAAGGAAAGCATGCAAATATCAGGCAGTTCGCGATCTTCCAGATATCAAAATTCCTGACAACACCATATGCAGATCATGTCAGTTTGGAAAACAAACCAGAACTAACTTTCCAGAGAAAGAAGGATCAGCTAGCATGCCTCTTGAGCTAGTTCATACAGATACATGTGGTCCATTCAGGAAAGAACACCTAGAGGAGAGGAATACTTGATGTTATTTATTGACGATTTCTCCAGGTTTGTCTGGTTGGGACTTATGAAGCACAAAGATGAAGCATTCGAAAAATTCAAATCCTTCAAAGCCTTGGTGGAAAATGAATCAGGTCACAAAATTAAGTGCCTCAGATCCGACAGAGGTGGGGAATTTACTTCAAATGAATTTTTCGATTTCTGTGATGAACATGGGATAAGGAGAGAATTCTCTACAGCTAGAACTCCTCAGCAAAATGGAGTTGTTGAAAGAATGAACAGAACAATCCAACAAATGGCTCGTGTTATGCTTGATGAATCAGGAACTCCCGCAACTTTCTGGGGTGAAGCTGCACATGCTGCGGTTGTTATTCTCAACAAAACAAATGTCCGGGTGAACAGCACTCAAACTCCTCATGAGCTTTGGAGTGGCAGGACTCCTTCGGTAAAGCACTTCAAAATCTTTGGGAGCAAATGCTATATCAAGAATACTGATGAGCAGCTTGGAAAACTTGAACCTAGGGCAGATGAAGGCATTCTTCTTGGTTACTCTCCATATAGCAAAGCATACAAGTGCTACAATAAAAGACTTGGCAGAATTGTTGACAGCATTGATGTAGTGGTTGATGAGAAGGGATACATTCCTAGGCAAGTCCATCATGAAGACATCGAAGAAGATGAAGGCTACCCTCAAAGACAGAATGACGAAGAAGAAGAACCTCAAGAAGAGCCAGAGGAGCAAACAAGAATAGAAGAAAAGACTCCATCCAGATATGTTCAGAAGAATCATCCAGAATCTCAGATTGTGGGGCAGAAAGAAGCAGGTGTACAAACAAGAAGAACAGTTGCAGAAGCCTCAAGCTATTTGGCATTACTCTCCTCTACTGAACCACAAAATGTGAAAGAAGCATGCAAAGATGAATGTTGGGTGAAAGCAATGGATGAAGAACTTGAGCAAATCGAAAAGAACAACACTTGGGAGCTGGTTCCTAGACCAAAGGATAAAAATGTTATCGGAACAAAATGGGTCTTCAAAAATAAATTGAATGAAAATGGAGAAGTAATTAGAAACAAAGCCAGACTTGTTTGTAAAGGGTATGCGCAGCAAGAAGGAATAGACTTTGAAGAAACCTTTGCTCCTGTTGCAAGACTTGAGGCCATCCGAATGTTCCTTGCTCTCTCAAGTTTTCAAAACTTCAAAGTATTTCAAATGGACGTGAAATCAGCCTTTCTGAATGGAGACTTGGAAGAAGAAGTATACATTGAACAGCCAGATGGGTTCATTCTTGGAAATGATCCAAATCTTGTATGCAGATTGAAAAAGGCTCTCTATGGTCTCAAACAAGCTCCAAGGGCTTGGTACTACCGCTTGGACAAATATCTTCATCAACAAGGTTTTTCAAAAGGTTCAGCAGATAGCAATCTTTATATAAAAGTTGAAAATGACAAATTGCTAATACTTGTTGTGTATGTAGATGACATTATTTTTGGCAGCAATGAAGAAGCTATGAGTCAAAGCTTTGCCTCGGTCATGCAGAAAGAATTTGAAATGTCCTTGCTAGGAGAACTGACATATTTCCTTGGTTTACAAATCCAACAAAAGGAAGGAGGAATCTTTTTATCTCAAACATATTTTGAAGAAATATGGCATGGAAGATGCAAAACCAGTATGTACACCCATGGTCACAGGATGTAGTCTTAGTGCAAATGATGAATCTGCAGCAGTACATCAACCAACCTACAGATCTATGATTGGAAGTTTACTATATTTGACAGGTACCCGACCGGATATCATGCATGCAGTTGGAATAGTTGGAAGATTTCAGGCAAATCCGAAGGAGACTCATCTTCAGGCAGTGAAGAGAATTTTCAAATATCTTCAAGGGACTCAAAATTATGGCTTATGGTATCCTAGAGATACAGATCTTACTCTTCATGCTTATACAGATGCAGATTGGGCCGGAAGCGTGGATGACAGGAAAAGCACAAGTGGTGGTGCGTTCTTTATGGGTTCCAGACTGGTATCTTGGTTCAGCAAGAAACAGAGTTCGATTGCCTTGTCTACAGCTGAAGCGGAATATGTTGTTGCTGCATCTTGTTGCACCCAACTTCTTTGGATGATGCAGACTTTGCAGGATTTTCAAATCACTTGTACACCACCTATCCCCATCTTATGTGATAACACAAGTGCAATCAGCATCTCAAAGAATCCGGTTATGCATTCAAAAACCAAGCACATACCAATCAAATATCATTTTCTCCGGGAACAAGTGCTTGCACAGAAGGTCAAGTTGGAGTATGTTCCTTCTAAGGAACAAGTTGTTGATATTCTCACCAAACCATTGCCCAGGGACACTTTTGAGTACCTCAGGCAAAAGCTGGGGGTTGTTGATGCATCATCTTATTGTTGAACCTTTTCTGATTGATGGTACAGGTTCAGGGGGAGCATATAATGCATTGTTGGCATTATGGAGGATGGTCAGAAGGAGATCTTGGAAATAGCTGCAATATGTCTCTATCTCTTTCATGGAGGATTATGGTTCTTTGTTATAGATCTGGTTCAGGGGGAGCATGATCTTAGGGGGAGCATACCCCTTTTCCCTTGATGTCAAAGGGGGAGAATGAAGCTGAAGTTTGTAAGGTTGCCATCAAGTCCAAAGGGGGAGATTGTTGGCATTATGTTTTCTGGTATGGCTATATGTTACAGATGTTGTACTTGATGGCAACTCCCATGACAAGGCTCTCAATTTATGAAAAATTAAGAAAGACGCAGGATATCAGTTCAGAAGGTGTGTACCCGCAGGTACACCATGCAGGGACCGCGTCCAGAGTCGCAGGCCAGCCATTCAGCAGGTGCGCCCACCCAGTGCACACTTTTCGAGGCAGAGAAAAGCCCACGTGGGGGTTTCTTGTGTTTTACTCTTGGTATCTAGCCGACGGTATTGTGTTATTATGGTGTCGGCTCGTGGTATTGTTCCATGTTTTGAGGAGGAGCTTGCCTATATAAAACAAAGGAGATCATTTGGTTTGTGTATGTCTTGGGTTGAATATCTTATTGGGTGAGATCTGGTCTAGATCTAAAAGGCGAATCTACTAAAGGACAGAGATCTCTTTGGCGCAAGATCAGATCTGTAGATCTGACTGTTTGGGTTACACTTAAAGTCTTGAAATCATTCATACCCGAAGGGACGCAGGCACAGTGAAAGGAAAGCGCGCCGGGACGCAGTGCAGAATCTGGAGATCTGCGTGGGGACGCAGGGCAGACGAAGTTCAGGTGCGTCTGGGACGCAGCTCAGTGACTGGAGATCTGCGTGGGGACGCAGAGCGATCAAGGTTCAGGTGCGTCTCTGAAGCAAAAGGACGCGGCGCGATAGTGTTTTTGGGTGCGTCCCTGTAGCAAGAAGACGCGGCGCGATAGTGTTTCTGGATGCGTCCCTGAAGCAACAGAACGCAGAGCAGTTAAAGGAACAGTGCGTGGGCACGCAGCGCAGCAGAAGGATATCTGCGTGTGGACGCAGAGGAGCAGAAGGTTAACTGCGTCTGGTCGCAGGCCACAGAAGGAAAAACTGCGTCTCTGTCTTAAGATGTTCTGTTGATTGAATTTCTCTGTTGATAAGGTGTTCTGGGTTACTTCTGTTATTGCTGATCTGATATCTGTAGTGGACTGTAACTGTTATGTACTTGTTGATCATCTGATGCTTTATGAAAAGAAGTAGGGGGTTGTAGCTCCCTTCCAGGAGTAGACTGGAAAACGAGAGAGAGAGAGAGTTGTAGCTCTCTGCAGGTTGCAGCCTGCGTACTGGTAAAGGTCTGCACCGGTACAAAATCATTGTAAAAGAAGTTTCTAATTTGAAAGAAGATAGAGACATATTGCAGCAGGTGGTTTTCACCCACATTGGGTTTCCACCTTACATCTTGTGTTCTTTGGTGTGACTATCTGTTTTTCTTTGTTCATGCTCATTATTTTATGGTACTGACATGCAAAAATAATTCAAAGATCAAATAAGGAAGATTTATTAAATTGCTAGATAATATTGATTCACCCCCCCCTCTCAGTATTATTTCCAACAATTCTCTTCATGATTTCAGAGGCCGGCTTCTTCAAGATGAAAAGCGTGACTGCACCCAAAAATTGGAGGATTTTAGGGCATCATGGGCACAAACAGGATGCACTGTTATGTCAGATGGTTGGACTGACCAAAAGGGGAGAACCCTTATAAACTTCTTGGTTAGTTGTCCCAAGGGGACTATGTTTATCAAATCTATTGATGCAACTCATCAAATCAAAGATGCAAGAACTTTATGTGATTTGCTGGATGTGTTTATTTTGGAGGTGGGTGCAGAAAATGTTGTCCAAGTCATAACGGACAATGCTGCAAATTATGTTGCTGCTGGTAGAATGCTTATGGACAGGCATCCTACTTTATTTTGGACACCTTGTGCTGCCCATTGTATTGATTTGATGTTAGAGGACATATGGAAAATTCCCTTTGTCAAAGAGATTGTTGACTCATCAAAAAGCATCACAAAATTTATTTACAATCACACATCTGTGCTTAGCTTGATGAGAAAATGCACCAACAACAAAGAGTTGGTGCGCCCCGCCATTACCTGGATGGTGTTGTTATTGATGTCAATCCATGGAATCGACTGGGTTTGACTTTGACTGAAAACACATGTCATTAACGTCAAATGGTTAATGAACACTTCTTAATAATTGTTGGATTACATCAAGTTGGCAGCTCCATTGTTAGATGGTTGAAAACCCAAGTCCTAGGGTTTGGGTTTCATGGACTAAGGATGTACCCCGACTTTGTCGTGGGTTTTTGAAGGGTCAAAATATTGAGTTTGACTTGGAGATCCACATCATTGGATTCTCCTCGTTGAGATCTTTTCTATGGTATGTGCAACGCCACATAAGTCCTCCTGGTTTGACAGAAAACTGAGTTTGAAGTTGGTGACACCAGAGTCTAGGCTAAAACCCCAGAGGTAGTGACATGACACCTTATTCACCTACGGTTGTCAATATATGACAATAAATTCTCGCCCCAATCCCATTGTGTATATGTTGAATAACTTCAAGAACCAAAGGCAATAAACCAATCAATGACTTCATAATTAGGTAAGACCATATGCAGTGAGCCAATCATTGATTTCTAATTTTAAATAGGGTTCTTGAGGGTTAGTTACTATTATTTATTAATCATTAATGGGTGCTTATTGGTTTATTTTTAATAACACTAATTTAGGAAGGGATATTTATAATGTTTAATGGAGAATTCATTCTAAGGTAAGGGATCACAAGTATTGTGCACCCTTCAAAGGTATCCTATGTCCATCTCCTCATCCACAAGGGCAACGACTCCTTTTTTTAAATTTAAAGTAAAATATGTAAAATACTTCTACAATAATTAATTTATTAACTCCCCTCCAACGTTCATATGAGAAGCCCCTAATTAGCCTAAACAAACACTATAAAAGAGACTTCATATCTCTCACAAAAGAAGTATTGCAAAGAAATATCATTGGTAACATCTCTGAAACTCTTCAACCACCCTGAGGTAGATAACGCAAATCTTTAAGAGGATAGGGTTACGTCCTTTTGTGTCTTGTGATTCAAGACTTTGCAAGGAGAGCAAAGCTCAAGATACTTTCTCGGGTCTCGGACTGGTTGGTTTAGCGTCTAATTACTCTTTCAAAATTTCGTCATCATCACAGGATTAAAAGTTTCGAACCTGTACTCACTATTTGTGCTACGACCTATTCAGAAAAAACATTATTTCAGGGTAGCAGTTAGACAGTGACAGTGATGTGGAGCATCAAGCAGTGATCAATTTGTGGGTGCAATTGTCAGTGGCTACCAGGATTGGATAGACATATAACATCTTATTTACAACTTTACTACATTAATTTAGAGCACAGTGGCATCCAGTCTGAAAATTGTGAAACGTGGTCTTCCAACTCTTCAAGGTGGCAGGGTGGTGCAAGGCAGGGGATTGGAGTCAACTTTAGGTTGTGGCCTGAAAACACTTCAGGGTGGTAAGGTGGTGCTAGGGCAAGTTGTAGTCTACACAGGGTGTTGGAGCCTCCTTTCAGTTGGGGCCAATAAACTAAAGGGCGACAAAGCATCCTTTCCGACAGCAACTACTAAACAGGGTGTTAGGGCACTCGTCGGGTTGTGGCTTGACTTACAGGGCGTTGGGGCATCCTCTTGATTGCAGAAGTGTATTGGGATGTAGTAGCGTCCTACAAGTTGTAGCCTGTGAATTAGGGGGTTGACGTCCCCCTTAGTTGTAGCTTAAATCTTGATGTAACCAATTTTCTTACGGGGAAAAGACAATTACTAAAGAAGCGCTCGGTGGTTTTTGACCCGAAGGATCTTTGTGTCCACTGTTTTATCTTTTTGCATTGTTCTATGGTGTTGTTTACTGTTGATTATTTTTTCTGATTATGTGAAGAACAATAATAATAACTGAAGATTAACTAATGCTCTGAAAGGGATTAAAAAGTGCTAATTGCTAAGAAATACATATTCACCCCCACTCTCAGTATTTCCAACAACTGGGATCAAAGCTTGGTTCCTTCAGTAATAGCTTAACTGTTACAACGCAGATCTTAAAGCATAGAGATGGGAAAGCCAAAGAAGCAAGTTGCCAAGAATTCTGAGGATGCAAAAGAAGGTACAGGTACAGTAACATCTAAAGAAAATCAGTATTGTGCACCAACTCCCGAATTTGATGCAGATAATTACTGGATATGGGAATCTAGAATGGAAGTCCATTTGCAAGCTCATGGTGTATGGAAATCAGTTGTTTCTAGAGACACATCTACCAATGAAGCTAAAAGGTACAATTCGAAAGCCATGAATGTCATTCTTAATGTTCTGCCAAATTTTGTAAAAGCAAAAATTGGTCAATGTTCAACAGCCAAAATTCTTTGGGAAAGGCTCCATAATCTCTACTCAAAGAAGCATGCAAGTCAAGATATAGATCTTGAAAATCATGCAGATCCTAATGATGATAGTGAAGAAGTTGAAAGAATGAGTAAGATTGAATTTCAAAATGAAGTGATCAAGGTGATAAAAGAACTTAAAAGTCAAAGGGAAAAGGCAAAATTTCTGGAAGCAGAATTGGAAACAACAAAAGGATGTGTTGAAGAACTCAATAAGAAAAATGAAGAATCTGAGAAAATCATTAGCAGTCTTAGAGTACAGTTGGAAGAAGCCAAAAAGATCGAAAAGTCAGAATTGCAAAATATAAAGACAGAAAATCACACACTCAAGGAAAATGTCTTTCAAAAGCAACAAGAACTTGATGTAGCCTTTACAGAGATTAGCAGGCTTTAGAAACAATCGTAGGAAGTAGAAATTGAAAAGAAGGATTTGGCAAGTCAATTAAAGGAATCTGATCAAAGATGCATACCTGTGGTTGCCCAGAAGCAAAAGGAATTGGAAACCTCTTCAACAAAAATAAGCAAACTCAGATTTGAAAACGAAAAGCAAAAGGAACAGATACAGGTACTTAACAAAAGTGGAAAATACCACTCTTCTAAAGCTACAAGTTGAAGAAGCAGAGAGGAGAAGACAAATCTTGAAAAGTTGGTTTAAAGAAGACCTTGCTCAAAAGGAAGGAGAACTTGATGCAACTCTTAATGAGATCAACAAGCTCAAGGAATTGCAAAAAGAACAATTGCAGGACAGGACCGATAAAGAAGTGGCTCAGTTGGAGATGGCAGCAAAAAAAAGCATGTAATGCTCCAGTTGATGAAGGTACAAACTCCACATCTTTAAAAAGTCAGATTGAGAAGAATACTAAACCTATGAAGAACATTACAACTCTAAAGAATGATGTCAAAGCAGTCAAAGACAAAGGACAAAAGACTACAGCGCCTCCAACGAAGAATGAACCATCCAGACAAGATAAATCATCCAAGTACATTCATCCACTTAAAGGTTATTTTTTTCATGCGCTGACTTTGGACATATGACTATGGATTTTAAAGTTGTTAACAGGTACAATTATCAAGGACCAACACCTCCGAATGGATTATCCAAGGACGCACATTCATTTAATGGTTATTGCTTTTTATGTGATAACTATCGACATATGGCTAGGGATTGTGAAGATTTTGACATGTACAATCATTATCTGCAAAACCCTAGAAGCAAGTTTGTGGGATCACGAGACAGATACCAAATGGAATCTTCTATGGATGACATTGAATGCTTCAAATATCATAATTACGGACACATAGCTCGAGAATGCAAGTACAATCTTGATAAGAAATGTTACAAATGTCATAACTATGGACACATACCTCGTCACTGCAGGTACAAGATGGAATCAACCATCAATGAAAAGCTTGACAAAGAGAATAAGAAGGTTTGGTAAAGAAAACAGGTATAGGATGAGCAAGGAATCAATAGTTGCTTCGGTTAATGACTCGAGTCAAGATGGTTAATTAGATGATACATTATTTTGAACAATTTGGCTCGTCGACTCCTTAAATTTTGAAGAGGGAGAGTTTATACAGCTGTATGCGGCACAAGTTTACCGTTGATAGATAGACAGCATGGACAAGATAGCAGCTTCAGGACAGTTCTGTCAAAATTATAACAGGTCCAAGGGAAGCATAACAGTTAAAGGATTATAGATCCACAGGGATTGCCAGTTTCAGAGAAAGGCTTCTCCTTAGGGGGAGCACAAGCAGGTTACAGGTCCACAGTGATCGTCATTAAAAAATTGTTAGAAGAAGGCTTCTTGTTAGGGGGAGCACAGGAAGATAACAAGTCAACAGGAAATAGGTAGATTGTCAGAGGGAGTCACCCTTTGCCATTGATGCCAAAGGGGGAAAGAAAAACCTGAGAAGGAGATTGGAATCATGAGGAGGAGATGAAGCAAGATGTCAGGGGAATTTCTACTAGCAAAAGGAGCATGTGTGTTTCCATCAATGACAAAGGGGGAGATCATTGGATGGTGTTGTCATTGATGTCAACCCCTTGAATTTACCGTGTTTGACTTTGACTGAAAACACCAGGCATTGATGACAAATGGTTAGTGAACGCTTCTTAATAATTGTCAGATTACATCAAGTTTGCAGCTCCACTATTGGATGGTTGAAAACCCAAGTCCTAGGTTTTGGGTTCCCTGGACTGAGGATGTACCCCGACTTTGTCGTGGGTTTTTGAAGGGTCAAAATATTGAGTTTGACTTGGAGGTCGACGTCATTGGATTCTCCTCGTCGAGATATTTTTGGTGGTATGTGCAACGCCACATAATTCCTCCTAGTTTGAGAGAAACTTGAGTTTGAAGTTGGTGAGCCAATGTCTGGCTAAAACCCCAGGGTTAGTGACATGACACCTTATTCACCTACAGTTGTCAATTTATGACAATAATTCTCGCCACAATCTCATTATGTATAATTTGAATAACTTCAAGAACCAAAGGCAATAAACCAATCATTAACTTTACAATCAACTAAGACCATATGCACTAAGCCAATCATTGATTTTAAATTTTAAATAGGATTCGTAAGAGTTAGTTATTATTATTTATTAATCATTAAAGCGTGCTTATTGATTTTTTTTACATAACATTAATTTAGGAATGGTTATTTATAATGTTTAATGGAGAATTGATTCTAAGGTAAGGGATCCCAAGTATTGTGCACCCTTTAAAGGTATCCTACGTCCATCTCCTCGTCCACAAGGGCAACGACTCTTTTTTTAAATTTAAATTAAAATAAGTCAAATACTTCTACAATAATTAATTTATTAACTCCCCTCCAATGTTCATATAGAGAAGCCCCTAATTAGCCTAAACAAACACTATAAAAGAGACTTTATATCTCTCACAAAAGATGTATAGCAACGAAATATCACTAATAACAGCTTTGAAACTCTTCAACCACCCTAAGGCAGATAATGCAAATATTTAGGAGGATAGGGTTAGGTAGTTTTGTGTCTTGTGATTCAAGGTTTTGTAAGGCAAGAAAAGCTCAAGATACTCTCTTGGGTCTCAAACTGGTTAGTTTAGCATCTAATTACTCCTTCAAAATTTCGTCATCATCACAAGATTAAAAGTTTCGGACCTGTACTCACTACTTGTGCTTCAACCTATTGAGGATAACATTATTTCAGGGTAGCAAGCGTTGAAGACATTATCATCTAGTTGAACAGCATATTGAAGTAAGAATGGATAGCATTTCTTGACTAGCTAGGCAATAGTGATTACACATATGTTGGTAGCTCTTCGAGGACAAAGCTTGAGAGCAGCGATTGCAGGTCATAGGGATGACCTAAGGCACCTTGGTTTGTGCCATCATTTGATAGCAGTGACAAATGGTTGTTGCGTCGTGAGCAGCCTGGTAAGTGTGGTTGCAGTGTATGAGATTTGATGCTTATTCATTCATGAGCAGCTTAGTAATGGTAGCCAACAAATGTAGAAGTGATCTATGTGTACAATGGCAATGATGTGCAATTCAACAGTGACACCGATGTGCAGTTTGATGTGCAACATCAAGCAGTGATCAATTTGTGGGTGCAATTGTCAATGGTTACCAATATTTGACAGACATAAAACATCTTCTTTATAGCTTTACTACATTGATTCAGAACACAGGGGGATCCAGTCTGAAAATTGTGAAACGTGGTCTTCCAACTCTTCAAGGTGGCAGGGTGATGCGAGGAAGGTGATTGGAGTCACCTTTTAGGTTGTGGCCTGAGAACACTTAAGGGTGGTAGGGTGGTGCTGGGGCAAGTCGTAGTCTGCACAGGGCGTTAGGGCCTCTTTTCAGTTGGGGTTGATAAACTATAGGGCGATGAAGCATCCTTTCCAATAGCGGCTACTAAACATATTGTTGGGGAACTCGTTGGGTTGTGGCGTGACTTACAGGGCATTGGGGCATCCTCCCAGTTGCAGCAAGTTATTAGGGCATAGTAGCGTCCTACAGGTTGTAGCATGTGAATTAATGGGTTGACACCTCCCTCAGTTGTAGATGAAATCTTGATGTAATCAATTTTCTTTTAATAGTGAGAAGACAATTACTAAAAAAACGTTCAGTGGTTTTTGACCATGAGGGGGTTTTCCACCTATAAATCTATGTGTCTATTGTTTTATCTTTCTGCATTGTTCTATGGTGTTGTCGACTGTTGATTATTGTTTATGATTATGTGAAGAAGAACAATAATAATAACTGAAGATTAACTAATGCTCTGAAAAGGATTAAAAGTGTTAATCGCTAAGAAATATTGATTCACACCCCCTCTCAATATTTCCAACAGCTTTCTCCCAGGTCTCTGAATCTCTGAATCGATAAAAATTGGTGTCCTCTCATCAAAGGGAAGCTCTTGGTTTCTTTCTCTAGTAAAGGGTTTTTCACGTTTCTCTTTGCCAAAAAGTGTTAAAATTGGCAACTAGGACCAAACTCCATATGGGTCACCTTATTTATGGCAGTTGATATTTTTCTTGGATTCCTCTCTCCGAGAGGTGTAGGATTGATCTAAATATCATCTAATTCCGACATGTATATATGGAGATATGAATTTATTTTTATTATTGACAAATTGTCAAGGTCGGCCAACAAGCAAAACAGGCATTTTCACCCCCAGCTTATCCTCAACGTTGCATATAAAAGGAGGAGACCTAAACTCATTATTCCTTCATCTCATCTTCACTCACCCATCTCTCCTCACTTGTTTGAGTACGCAGATCTGGGCAGCATCTCTCACACGTGCGAAGGAAGAAGGACATTTCTGTTTAGGCTTGCATTCACCAGTTTGACTAAGTTGCAGGAAGACTTCTTTTGCTGCGTTGACCTGGTTTGACTACGGATTGGGTGAGGCAACTTCTCCTTAGCAGGCCGCTGTTCTGGACACTAATTTCAAGGCTACTTTGACCCTGTGTTGACCAGCGTTGACTATCCTAGGGCTGGCCACAGGTTTGACTGTAGTTGACCAACATTTGACTGGGATTTTCGCACTATTTTGGGTTGTTTCGTCTTCCTGTTGGAGGCTGAGTTGACTGGGCTTTGACCAAGCTGATTTGGAGGTCAAATCTGACCTGTTTGGCCAGCGTTGACTTTGTTGGTTAGGGTTTGTTGTTGTTGTCATAAAATACCGAAATTTGTATATTCATATTATCTGATCCGAATTTAAACAGGAACGCAACAAATTACAGAGATAACCATAAATACAGATATGCAGCAAAAACAATATTTCACATTAATGTAAAATACTGAAATATGCTTACAAACAGAAATGGAAATAAACTAGCTCAGGGGATGGTAGCTTATCTCTGAGGAGAGATGTGGCGGCTACATGCCTCTAAACTACGTTACAATGAGGCTCAAGGGCCTTTTTATTATTGAATAATAAGAGCAAACCCTAAACAACCAAAACCCTAACCCGAGGAGATGTAACACCAAGAGTTTATGGGCCCCGTTGGGGTTAGTTGGACAACCAACTTCTTGGGTCGTGACTTGGTCATATTATCTTCATTTGACGCGCATGATACTCCGTTGGAAAGATCTCTCCGAGGACTACGACGGAAAAGACGATTTTATTAGAAAATATTTGGCTGTAGATTGCAAAAAAACGTCGTTTACGGCCTCAAAACAGCTCCAAAAGTTTAGGACCCGAAAACTACTAAAAATATTAAATTGTGCTACAATTAAGGAAACTAAAAAACTGAAAGAAACAATGGTGGGGGCCAAGTAGAATTGGCGGGTGCCCACCAACATCCACCTAGATCATTCCTCCCCCCTTAGGAAGAAATGGTCCCCATTGCGTTGAGTGCCTCCATGAGATGGGGAAACTTCTGCTGAACTTGGTCTCTGGTGAGCTATTCTGCAATCTCTGATGTGCCCAGTAATGGTGGGAAGCATGGTTGATGGCAGTCCAGATTGAACAATCGATGCAAGCCAAGGAATGGGGGAATGTTGTGCTCCAAAACATTGTTTCCCACAGCCTTGGTAATGGTGTAAGGACCATATCGATGTGGTCTGAGCTTCTGATGGGCTCTTCTAAGGCATTCTTTCTGCATATGCAACCGGACTTTTTTGCCCACCTGAAACTTGTGTGGCACTCGATGTTGATCATGTCGTTGCTTGTACTTAGCATATTCCACAATGGAGCGGCTCTATATCGGCCCATTGGGTAGAGGTGCTCTGCGAGTCAGATCGAATGAATGCTTGACCCAACAGTGCAACGGTACCCCTGTAGGTGATGAGAAGATGTCCCTGTGTTCTTTCATGACCGTATCCCCCTGCTTCTACTGCGTGGAGGACCTCTTTCCGGGGGCCATGGATGTGGCTATGATCTTCCCCTTACTTTGAGAGCGAACCAAAAAGAAAATAAATTTCCTAGTCTGGGAGATGATCTTATTGCCTTTCTTAGCAGAGATCAAAGAAGGGGCGGTAGGCAGGGCTACCTCTGGTATCTTGTACAATGTATTACCCAAAGAAATAATAACAACACAAGGCCTTGACTCATACACAGCATGTCGCTTCCACAAGTATGGTTGGCCTAATAATACATCACAAACATCAAGAGGTGCAACATCACATGATACCTCATCTGTGAAGGGATTGATGTTGTAGGGAAGGCGGCACTGCTAGCAGACTCAGAGATCTCGTCCTTGGTGAAACCACCCAATGTTATATGGTTGCGGGTGTGGTATGGTCAGTAGGCCCAGCCGCTCCACGACCTCTGTTGAAATGAGGTTCTTTTAGCTGCCACTGTCGACAATGAATTGCAGCGGCGAACCTTTTACCCACATTTGTGAGTGGAAAAGACACTCCCCCTCCTCTGGATCTTCGGGCTCATTCTTCTGGACCTTGGCAGTGGCAATAATGGCACTAGGCTTTGCATCAGTGATTTGTTTCCCTTTGTGATTCCCCTTGTCGGGTTCTAACTCAGGGTCGGAACATGCATCTGATTCTGAAGTCTTCAACTTGGCCGCTAGCGACTGCTTGGTCCAACACTCACTTGTGTTGTGAGTGGGGCTCTTATGGGACTCACACCGCTTTCCTATGTCCTTCTTTGACTTCGTGGTGTTGTTCTTTTCTTGTGGCTTCGACGGGTTGTCTTGGGTCACATCGTCTTGGCTTTGTCCTTGGTTCTGTAGTTTGGGGAAGCCTTTCCCTTGCTTCGGATTCGCATATCCAAAGTCTCGCTTCTTCTATTTAAACTTCTGCTCAATCTTGACAGCATATTGGTATGTCGTGCCCAGTGAGGAGATGTCCAGGAACTCCATCTCGTCCAGGATGTACCTATGTAGGCAATCGCGGTATTTGAGTACCAAATGTCGCTCAGAATCCTTGATGCCCAACTTCTTGCGAAGGGTATGAAAAATGTTGGTAAACTCCAGCACGTCTTGGTCCCTTCCCTGCCGCAGAGTGGTCCACTTTATGTATTTATCCTCATAGCTTCTGACAGGGTAGTAATGCTCCTTGATGGCATCCCAGAATGAATTCCAAGTGGGTGTGGTTGAAAATAGTGAGGCCGTACTTTCATCCTTCTACTCACAGTAGGTTTCCCACCAATCCTTGACGTGGGGAGCAGCTTTGAGAAGAGCGAAAGTAATCTTTTCCCGGTTGGAAAAATCATGAACAGAAAAATACACTTCTAGCAGATTTAACCATTTATCTACAACATTTGCATCTATCTGAGCCTTGAATATGGGGATTTCAAAGTTAACTTGTACCTTAAAGGGTGTGGCGTTTCCAGAGTAGCTTCTGGAAGTAGATGCGTCGCCCCTGGGTAGCCGCTGAAGGATCTAGGCAAAGTTGTCCATCATCGCGTTCCTTTGTCGCTCGAGGGCTTCTTTGAGCAAGATTTTGATAGGATCTCCTGCCCCCTCATCTTTCTTGTCTTCCACCATAGGAGGTCGTCGATATTTGCGAGGTTGGTCTTGCAAAGGTTCGACCAATTCAAGCCCTAACTCCTTATATCCTGACCTCGTTGGGGACATGCAAAGAAAGAACAGACCGCTCTGATACCACTAATCCGAATTTATACAGGAACGCAACAAATTACAGAGATAACCATAAACACAGATGCAGCAGAAATAATACTTCATTTCATTAATGTAAAATACTGAAATATGCTTACAAACAGAAATGGAAATAAACTAGCTCGGGCGATGGTAGCTTATCTTCGAGGAGAGATGTGGCGACTACATGCCTCTGAACTGCGTTACAATGAGGCTCAAGGGCCTTTTTATTATTGAACAATAAGAGCAAACCCTAAACAACCAAAACCCTAACCCAAGGAAATGTAACACCAAGAGTTTATGGGCCCCGTTGGGGTTGGTTGGACAGGCAACTTCCCGGGGTCGTGACTTGGTCATATTATCTTTGTTTGACACGCATGATACCCCGTTGGAAAGATCTCTCTGAGGAATGCGACGGAAAAGACGATTTTATCACAAAACCGTTGGTGGTAGATTGCCAAAAATACGTCGTTTAGGGCCTCAAAACGACTCTGAAAGTTTAGGACCCGAAAAACTGCTAAAAATAGTAAACTGTGCTACAATTAAGGAAACTGAAAAACTTAAAGAAACAATGGTGAGTGTCCAAGTGGAATTGGCAGGTGGCCACCAACATGCACCTAGATCACTATCTCTCTCTCTCTCTCTCTGTTGAACTATTGAAGAATATAAGAAGAATTGATCAAGGGTTTCCCCACATTGAGGTTTGACTCTGGCTGGTGCCACATCTTGTGTCCTCTTGTCTTGGCTTGTCTTCTACTGTTTATGTTTATGTTCTATCTGCATTTTACTATCATGTTGATGTGATTGCTAAACTAGATATTGATATTGGGCTAATAAGAAAATTGAAGTAAATTGCTCTTAAGCATAAAACATACCAAAAATTAACAAAAAGATGGATCCCGATCTCGTTTTTCAAAGTGGACCATATTTTATGGGTGTTCAAGGGATCTATTTGGATCTATGGAATCAAGATTTCAACCCTGAGAATAATGTTCCTTCAACATGTTGAAGAATCTAGGGCAATTAGGTGTAGTATGATTCTTCTTGACTTGATAACAATTTGTGAAGTCTTCTTACAATTTGTCTTGTTAGGTTAATGTTCTTCTTATTATTATTAATGCATGTGTGTGTACTTCATCAAACTGCTACCAAAACATAAGAACAAGAACACAAGATGTTGGCTCTCTGCCAGGGCCAAAACCTCTCTTCTCTTGAGAGGAAAACCCTTCGGTAAATTTCTCTTATTGAAGCTTCTTATTGATCAATGCCAAACCCTAGACCCTTGACAAGAATATCCTCCAAGCACAAGTCAAGTCCTTCCTTCTTTTTGCACTTTGTTTTCCAGACACTTTGTCCTCCTCCTTCCGGCACTTCGTCCTCCTTCTGGCACTTCATTCTTCTTTCAATTGTTGGTAGACCTTGTTTCACTTGCTCTAGAAGAGGCACTTATTCTTCATTTATGATGAGACTCCTTCTTTGTGATGATCCCATTCTTCCTCTTGACCAAATGAGCTTCTTCCTTAAGGTGTAGGTACAGACTTGGTATGATTGTCCTGCAGCCCTAATTTCTCGCACGTGTGAGAGGTGTACTTGATTTTATAGGCTCTTACTCCTTCGCTTGAGGTTCCTTCTTCTTCGCTTGAGTAGGAGGCCTTATATGCCTAGTTTACTAGCCCAAAATGGTGATATATGTTAGCTGTGAGTTTCTGATGTTATGACTGCAGGCAGCCCTCCTTGATCTCGCACGCGTGACTACAGCTTGCCCTAGAAACAGTCCTTGTTCACTTCGGTTTGTATCTCTCCTTCTTCGCTGCATTAGAGGCTCCTTCTACTCGACTTCTTTTACCCATTACTCGGCTCTCTTACTTTGCTGATTTCAGAGATGTGTGCTTGACATTATGAGGGAGTGGACAGCCTCTGTATATAGAGGATTGTCCCTCCTTCAGGCCGACTTGCTGACTGTATGCTGACTTGACTTATTTCCTTCGGATGGCTTCTTTTGATGGTGCCTATGCTTGGAGGAGACTTGACTTTGCTTGGAGGTGTCTTCTTTGACTCTAATAGATAAGTATACCTAGAGTAACATGTTGTTAAGGTCTTCAACATAATTATTTTGACTCTTTGACTCACCTATAGCACTTCAACATGTGCTAGACCTATTTCAATGAGCAAGAAAATCATTGACATATATAATAAAATAAAATAAAAAATCTTGAATAAATACAAATATCAAAAGTACATTTATGAAGACCGAACCTAGTTACATTTCCTTCAACACTCCCTCTTAACTAGGGAGGTATTCATACAACATTACAAGGTGTTTGGCTATGTTTCAATCTTGAAGAATTCACATAAGAGAAACCGAATTGGCAATCCATCTATTATAGCATCATAGTAACCAACATTGTTTCCATAGCAAGGCCTTGACTGACAGCTCTATCTCTTAGTAGATTAGAGCACAATGTTGGCAAGACCAATGACTTATAGACACCTTAGTCATTGTCTCTCAAGGTACATACCCACTCGGGTGTTCACTGAGTATGACCTTCTAGGAGTATTCTTATCTTGGGTTCCCAGCCCTCAAAGAATATCGGTCCTCTTGCTACTCTTGTCTTGGATGCTTTACACATTCTCAAAGTGTATCAGATGCCACTACCAAATGATTACCCAATCCTCCCATTCTTTCTTCCCAAGTGAAGACAAGAATGTTGTGTCTATCCCTTCCTCTAGAATGAGGAAGACATGCCCAAGTTTCCTCTGACAAGTAACTTGCCCAAGTTTCCTTTGTAGTTGGGAACTTGTCAGAACTCCCTCTTAGCTAGGGACTTGTCCATTCATCAACAACTTCTTCTTCGTGGGTCCTCCAACTACTTGATCCCCTTCCTTCCTTCGATGTCATGAAGTCTTTGTTCAAATCTTCTTCTTTGTAGGGCACCATCCATTGATCACTTTCCTTCCTAGTTTGTCATGTCATTGCTTCCTTCGTGGAAAGTGGCCTTCTTGACATATATCAAGTTCTCTTGTCATCTGGGTACTCCTTTGTCATTTGTCCATGCTTCAGAACCTTCTTGACATATATCAGGTTCTCTTGTCATATGGCTACTCCTTTGTCATTTGTCCATGCTTCAGAATACTCTTCTCATGGATGCTTCGTTGTACTTGCTTGTTCCCATGCTTTGATCTAGTAGCCTTTTATGACTTCATCCTGATATTGCTTCAACATTAAATGGTGCTTTTGCTAGATGGCTTCTTCATCATGACATCTTTGTAGAGTAGAATCAGTTATTTGCACCTTTCATATCTCCAAGGCCTTCATAGGTGTCAAGGGTCCTTGGATCTTTTCCTTCCTTTGTCAAAGTTGTCCTACCTTCTTCGAGAGATGTCTTTAATGGATCTTTGTTAGATAGTGATTCTTTGTGACCATGGTGTTCTTCTCATGCTTGATCTCTTTCTTCATTTGCTTCTACTTGGATAGATTGGTCAACCACCTGCTACTCCTTGTTGGAGCACTTCTTCATTGCTTACTTCTTAGACTAGTCAGCGTTTCTTCTTCTTAGTCAGCAATCTTATACTCGTTATGTCAGTATTTCTTTTTATTGACCTTCATTGCAGTGTAGTACATGCCTTTGAGCATGTCATTGGTGAAAGAGATTCTTTCATACTTGATCATGTCATAGAACTATTCCTATGACTCAATAATATATATATGATAACATGACTAAACTTTGATGCATACATACCTCATCTTGATTCTCCTTTGATCATCTTAGCTTCATTTGGTTGTCCTTGGTGTGGCCCTTCTTGCTTCATCTTAGCTTTCCTACATATCATCCTTTTCTTGAATCCCATGAATGGGACTCCCAATGAGACATCTGCTTTTGTTTATGAATCTTCTTTTGAAGATTCCATCAGAGGATCTTGAAGACCCTTACCTTGCAAATGTTTCTTTCTTTTTGATGATGGAGGTCTTCTAAGATTCTTAATCATGATCAATTTTCTTTCATTGTGGATGAGGTCCTATACTAGGTATGCTCCTTCTACATGAATATCTTGAGCTATATCTACCATGCTCCTATATTCTAGAAGATATTTCTAACCATGCATTTTGTTCTATTTATAAATGCTCCTTCTACATGAGTATTTTGAACTCTATGTACATCATGCTTCTAGATTCTAGAAGATGTTTCTAGCCATGCAATTTTATTCTATTCCTACATGCTCCTATACTACTCAAAACTTTGAAAGAAGACTTTAAGTAAAGAAGTAGACTTAGTCATAGTAGAGATCCGGAGGATCTTCCTTCTTTTGCTTCTTTTCTTCTTCTTTCACCTCTTGAGTCATGTGAGCTTCTTCCCTTTTTCTTTTGTTGTTGTTGTCCTTCTTTAGTTTTGGACAATTCCTTTTGTAGTGTCCATATTCTTGGCATCCAAAGCATTGGATTTTAGACATATCTCTACAGTTTGTTCTTCGTGAACCAAATTTGCGAAGTTTTCCCTTATTCTTGGCCATGGTAGCAAATGCTTGCTCCTTTGATCCCACATCTTCCTTTGCTATGGAGAAGAAGTTGATCTCCCTAAATTAAGAGGGATTTTGGATAAATAAAAGAGTATATCTGCCAAGTTGAGAGGGAGGGCATATTATAGTCATGTTGGATATCTTAAAGAAGAAATTGGAGAATGTATGTTGAAAGAAGGAAAGTAAGATCCAGTTGTAGAATATGTTACTGCATGAGAAGTAGGAAAGGAAGTTATATGATTGAGGAAACTTCTGCCAAGATTTGTTCGGAAGCCTCTAAGTCCTACTATGATAAATTGTGAAGCAGCATCAAGATGATTGAAAAACCCCAAAGGTTTGTGTTTACTTATGTATATTTGAAAGTTTGTTACTGATTAGGGTTGTGATTGTTCAGGCAAATCTCTCGAAGTTTTGGAAGCATGCTCGATGTTACCGATCTGTTTGACTGGGAGAGATTTGATGTGTTGAGGCATTGTGTATGCCTGGGAGGACATCTGGTCGGCCTATGTGTTGATGTTTAGTTCCCGAAGTAGAGAGGGTGGCATTGGTCATAGAACTTTGACCTTGCATTATGCACCTACTTCCCTCGGTTGATGATTAGTGAGTAAGCCTGATGGTACCTAGAGAGGCTGAAAGCCTTAGTCCATCCCCGGATAGATTGCCCTAGTCAGGAATCTAGTCCGTGGCATCGAGTGTGCCTAAACTCTTCATGGCTCATGTGTTTTGAGATCTTCCATGTACTTCTATATGTATGTATGAATACCTCCCTAGTTAAGAGGGAGTGTTGAAGAATGTAACTAGGTTCAGTCTTCCTAATTGTATTTGAGTCATAATGAAATCTATTTATCAAAAGAAAGAAAAAGAAATCATCATCATTATTATTATTATTATTATTATTATTATTATGACTTATTAAAGCATGGGTTTCATGCTTGGATCATCATGTTTTAGGTAAAAGTCCCCATTGAGAACTTCTAGGTTTTATATTAAGTCATTAGAGTCATTGTCCATATAATGAGACCCTTCTTGGGCTTTTGAATCATGTAAAAAGAATTATCAAGTAAAATAAGTCATTTGTCACCTCCACACCAAGTAGGGCCTTACCTGATCAAGTTGGCCTACATGAGGGGTAATTCGAACTCCAGAAAAGGGTATACAATGCAATTTGATTCATTTGGAAGATACACTCTCACAAGTTCGATATAAAAGGAGAAACAGAAAAAGTGCAAAATTCCAAGAGAAGAAGGAGAATAGTTGGAGAAGGATAAAAGTCAAAGTTTTTGAGTTCTCTCTCTCACACGTGTGAATTTACTGGGCTACTACTGGGGTCGAAGTTCTGTTGTTGGGTCGAAGTTCTGTTGCTGGGTCGAAGTTCTGTTGTTGAGTTGAAGTTCTGTTGCTGGGTCGAAGTTCTGCTGTTGGGGAGGTTGAAACTCTGTTGTTGCAAGATCGAAGTGCTAGGTCAAAGTTGTTGCTGGAAAGTCATAATCTATAGAAGTAAGGAAGGGCTGACTTGGTGATTGGAGGAATTTTGTGTCTAGGTCAAGGAATCTTGCATCATCTTGTGAAACTATTAAAGGAAGAGTTGTTAACTGGGTTTTCCCCTAGATAGGGGTTTTTCCCTAGCTGTCTGCCTAAATGTTGTGCCTTTGATCTTCGTGTTATGGTTATTGGTAATTACTTGATGAACTAAGTTAAAAGAAGAACACAAGAAAGTTAATAAGAATATAAGAATATCACAACTAATTATCAACGTACAGAAAAAATTTCTACCTTTTCTGAGTTTCCAAAAAAATGTACGCTGAGGAAAACCCACAAGAATTCTTCTCTTCTTATAGAATCTTCAAAAGACAAATCCCAAGACCTTTAGACCCAAAACAAAGACCCCTCCAAGGCCAAGTCAACCTTCTTTTAGATGAGCTTTTCTTTCACAAATTCAACCCAAGTCAAACTGCTTCAAAACTGTTGCAACTTCACTTCTAATCTCATGTTCAGACCTCCAACTTCTAACTATTGATTTCGGCCTTACTGCAAAAACCCTCATTCGCACGTGTGGATGAAAAGATGGTAGAAAATGTGTCTCCTTTTCTTCGCTCAACTTGCTTTCTTCTCCTAAGTAATGAGGTTGTCAAATTGATCCAAATTTCGACTTCCTTTAATGAATCTGCAATTCAGTCTTGTGTCAACAAAGTGTGCCCTAATTCTTTCACACGTGTGAGAGAGAGGGTGAGCAAAATTTCAGAATTTTGTTTCTCCTTACTTGAGACTAACCCTTCGCTTGTTCTTCCTTCTTCTTGGCTTGATCTTTCTTCTTTTTTCTTGCTTGCTTGAACTTCTTGATGATGTCCCAAACGAGGTTGAATTTCTCCTTATATATAGGCTTCTAAGGAGGTCAAATTTTCCCTTTATGAGGCTGACTTCTTCTCTGTTGGCCGACTTGTTCTCTTGCAGACTGACTTGGTCTTGGAGGGACTTTTGACACAATATTGACTCAAATAAATTCTTTTGACTTGATACAAAATGCCCAATAGGGTCTATTACATATAACAATGACTCTTTTGACTCCTAGACTCTATGACAAAACCCTAGGAGCACACAATGGGTGCTTGACCTACAAATAAATTGACCTAGAGCATGAAACCCATGCTATAACATAATAATAATAAATTTTCTTTCTATTTTACATAAAATACATAAAATCAATAGTATATAGAATATTATGAAGACCAAACCTAGTTACATTTTCCAATACTCCCTCTTAACTAGGGAGGTATTCATAATAATAATAGTACAAGGACATTCTCATACTGAAGAATTCTCATAAGAAGAGTCAAATTGGTAAGCCATCTCATAAGCTATCCTTTCTGCTTATATCAGTGCATCTCATCATATCAACCAGCGTTATCATATAGCAAGGCCTTGACTAACAACTCTATCTTTCCACTAGATTAGAGCACAATGTTGGGGAGACAATGATTTATAGACACCTTCATCATTGTCTCTCAAGGCACATACCCCATCCAAATGTTCACAAGGTATGTCCTTTTAGGACCATTCCTATCTTGAATTTACACATCCTCAAGGAATCTCTTCTTCAACTACTCTTGCCTATTGGATGCCCTACCTCATCCTCAAAGAGTATCGGTATACGTCTCAAATGCTTACCCAATCCTCCTTTCTTCATGATATGAAGGCAAACATGATGTGTCTATCTCTTCCTCTCAACTAGGGAGGATCTACTTATTCCTTCATATGAAAGGAATATACCCAAGCCCCCTCTTAACTAGGTACTTGTTTTCAGCAAAAGCTATCTATTCTTCCATGGAGATCATGGTATTATTAGCTTCTTGTAGGGCTCCTCTTTTTGCATCATTAGGTCATGAACAAACTTCAACTTCTACATTGTGGAGCCATCTTCTTCCATAACTTCTTCGTAGGACTTCGGCCATCTTTCTACATCACTTCCCTTCAACGAAACATAGTGTTGAACCAATTAAAGTTAGACATGTCATCCTTCAAAAAGTGACCATCTTTCTCATCATCTATATATCCTTCATATTGCTACCTCTTCCAAGTCATGTTCTTCTTAGGATCATCCATCCAAATTTATGTGTACTAGATGTAGGTGAAATTCTACAATCTTTTGTTGGTAGCCTTGTTCCAATCCAACCAAATGCTTTCATAAATCAAAAGTGAACATAAAAAATAGAATTACCTCTTTATGATAGCCTTTCATCATGACATTTGCTTTTGCAATATCGACATCTTTTTCTTTATGAATCCATCTCCAAGGCTTCCATTACTGAGGTTATCATTCTTCATCATACTCATTAGGGTCTTCATAACATTTTTCACATACTCCTTTCTTCAACATCTTTATACATAGTTCCTTCTTATTAGAAACCTTATGGCCCACCTCCTTATATTCTACAGGAGGTCTTCATAACTTCTTCATGGAGATGTCATAGCCAATCCTTTTAATATCAGATGTTGATTAAGTAGTTGTAGACACATCTTCACGAACTCTTCTTTCACCTTCTTCATATACTGCTTCCTCGGGATCTTCTATATATATAGCTCTTCTTGCATAAAGACAATTGTTGTCCACCACCTCATATGAGGTCATATGATGTTGATTCTATCATATTTATAATGTAGAAGAGTTCAAGGCATATTGATTTATGCCTTTATGTGTCATTCATAAGGAATTCAACCATGCTCATGAGATAGAGTATTCCAACCATTCCATCTTCAACTAAGTGATGACATGACTCTATCTATGAAAAAATTACCAAATACATGCATACCTTTTTCCTTTATGTGGTCATCTAGACTTCCTTTAGCAGTTTCCTTTCCCTTGCTTGAAGATGGAGAAGTCCTTCAACTAAATTACCATGTTGCATATTTTTGTCAGCTTACCTTCATCCTTCCAAACTATGGGTCCCATACTAGGTGGAATGTAGACTATCTATGTAACACTTGCTTCTTTCAAGTAGAGGTGAATCTTTTCAGCAAAGATTCCGGTGGAGGACCTTGATGATCCTTTTCTGCAAATACTTCTTTCTAATGATGATGAGGTGTGATAAGTTTCTTTCTTTCAATCTTGCTAGATAACTTACTTCAACTGTACAAATTGCTACTTCTACTATTCTTCTATGCTTCTAATAATGATGCAATCTCAATCATTGCTACAATGCATCCTATCATAATTGTAATGCTTCTATCATGACTGCTGACTTGAAAATAAACTTATGAGAGACCTTTAATAGTAGAGGTCGTTCATTTCTTCCTTCTTTATTTTCTTCTCTTTTGGCTCTTCGACTTCTGCAGTCACATGGGCTCCACTTCTTTCTTTCCTTTTCTTGTAGCCCTTCTTGAGTTTAGGACAATTCTTCTTGAAATGCCCATATTCATTACATTCATAACACTGAATCTTAGACATGTCAATCTTCTTTTGAACTTTCTTTCGAGGCTCAAATTTTCAAAACTTTTCTTTCTTCCTTGTCATAGCAGCAAATGCTTATGTTTGCTCATTTGATCCAACGTCATTCTTTTCTTTTAATCTGAATTCTTCAATCTTACATAATGCCCATAAATCACTAAATGGTGTAACTTCCTTCTTTCCATAAATGCTTGATACAAAGTTGCCCCATTCATCTGGTAGTGCAATGGGTACACAAGTGGTCATCACTGGATTTGATATTGTTTTGTTGAAGTTTCTAACTCTAATAGTTAGAAACGCTCCATGTACTTTGTGATTTATTCCTTCCTACTTGTTCTGATTAATTAACAAGTTATTTACCATGTAAATACTGAAAATAAACACAAGTACATGCTCAACACATTACAGATCATCAACTGAAGGAAACAGAAACAAGAACACAAATGACACCGTTATTTTTGGACTAATGTCCCCGAAAAAACCCAATGCGGGAAAACTGGTGCAGCTATCTGAGGGTTTGAATTATTAAGCAATTTCAGAATACAATCTAGGTGCCAAATCGGCTCACCCAACAGAGAAAAATCTCGGCAGTAGTACCTCTCGTTCAGAGACAGATGCTCTGGCTGAAACCCCGAATAAACACTCCGACAACTCCTCAGCTCCAATCTACCCCACGAAAAACCCTAGCGTCAGCCTCCAGGGACTGCGTCAGCCTCTTCTGCCCTTTGCGTCAGCTTTCCCGGCAATTCTGGTTTCTGCCCTCTGCGTCAGTTTTCCAAGCAGTTACGGCTATTCCAAGCAATTCCGGCTTCTGCCCTCTGTGTCAGCTTTCCCAACAGTTCTGGCAGTTTCCGGTGTTCTAGCTTCTGCCCACTGAATCAACTTTTCCAGTTGTTCTGGCAGTTCTCGCTATTCCCGACAGTTCCAGCATCTGCCCTCTAAGTCAACTTTCCCAACTGTTCCCGGCACTATCTCTGTCTCTCTACTTCTGTATTCACTGCCCCTCAGCTGCAATTCCAGATCACTCTCTCAACTTTCTCAACAAACCCAGCCCCAAAAAGTCGCTTGGTGTGTTTTCTCCAAGTGACCCTCAAGCCTCCTCTTATACTTTTCTCGTTGACAAATCAACAACCGAGATTAAGTCCCTAATCAACGGCTAAGATTAGATCTGGCTTGATCCATGACTTTTGGACCATTGTAACACAGTTTTATATTAATTCACATTAATATTTTAGTTTCCCTAAGTTTAGACTTAGGGACTCCATTAAAAATATTATCTATTTTAATATCTCCCAAACTGTTTAGAATCTACCCAAACCCTTTCTGGGTATTGGAGATCTCATGTGCCTTAGACTCTCCACCAAATTTCGTGGCTAGAGCACATCCGATGCTACCCCAAATCAACACTCACTCTTAGCGAGGACTGTGCTCTCCTTACTGGTCCCTGATGCTAGGCCTGTTGCCCATCATCTGTACTGCTACATCTCGTACTGCCACTGATGCATCTGTACGACAGCTCCCTTTGCATCCGTGTTGTTGCCCATGGCCCTGCCACTGCCACTGTTGCGTCTGCACTGCATCCCCTCTCATCATGTTGCATCGTGCTTCCCATAGCACTGCCACTTCTAACTGCTGCACTGCAACTTAGTTACTGAGAAGTAAGTAACTGATCTCCCAACTCTGACATCTCTGTCAATCTAGAGACACTCCCGATGTTGAAGTTCCCTCTGTCGTTGATAAGTGCTCCCTCTCTAACCTCTGCACTGCTGCAACAACTCCCTACATCTATCACCGTTGCACACCTCTCTATGCCATCTTGCACTGGTGCAACACTCCCGTGCCTCCCGCACCGTTGCAGCCTGCTAGCCTCACGATGTCCTAAGAATCCTGCATTGTAGCTCCCTCTGCCACTCCATCCTCATCCGTCTCTACCAACATCCGCCAGTCCTGCTACTCCTCTTCAGGGCTCCCGTAGCCAGGTATAATCCAAGAGGTTGGGTACCTCGAGGATCCTGCCCCTCATCTTCTATAGTCCTCTTGACTACAGCTCAATGTCTCCCCACTTTCACTCAAGTGGTGTGTGTGCACTCATGGCACAGACATCGTCTATCTCCACTTCCTTCTCTGCCCTTGCTGGCGCTACCTTAGTCTCAAAAGCCTCTCCCTTGCTCTTCATCCTTAGACACTGGGTTGCATAATGACCCAGCTCCCCACAGTGGAATCATTTGACCTTGGAGAGGTCCTTCTTCTGCTTTTCTTGCTTGCCCTCAGATGCTAGGGCAGCATTCACCTCCTCCTCCTTGATTCTGATCCCCTTGTTGCTACTTCCCGTCTTGGTCACCCTCCTGATCTCTTCTTGGTGAAGAGTTGCCCACATTTCCTCCCAATCTGGAAGGGTCGCCCTGCCCAGTATGCTCTGGACAAACACCTCCCAGTCTTCTGAGACTGCATTCAGTGATCCAGGTGGATATTGGTAGCCACCTGCCAAGTCCACCTGGACCCCCACCATTGTTTCTCTCAGCATTTTCAGTTTCCTTAATTGTAGCACAACTTACTATTTTTAGTAGTTTTTCGGGTCCTGAACTTCTGGAGCCGCTTTGAGGCCCTAAACGACGTTTTTTGGGAAATCTGGGGGCAACATGGGTCCATGGACCGATGTTGCCCTTCCCAAAGTGGTAGTGCTCGGATAGATCTTTCTAACGAGCTATTGTACGCGTCAAACAGAGATTGTATGCCAAAGTTACGACCCCGGGAAGTTGATGTACCAATTTACCCAAACGGGGCCCACAGTTTGGCGTTTCATCTCCTAGGGTTAGGTTTTGGAATGTTAAGGGTTTTCCATTGTTTCTCAACAATAAATAGGCCTTCGAGCCTCATTGTAACTCAGTTCAGAGGCATGTAGCCACCACATCTCTTCTCAGAGATAAGCTACCATCGCCCTAGCTGGTTTATTTCCATTTCTGGTTGTAAGCATATTTCAGTATTTTCCATTAATGAAATGAAGTATTATTTCTGCTGCATCTTTGTGTATATGGTTATCTCTGTAATTTGTTGCGTTCCTGTTTAAATCTGGATCAATGGTATCAGAGCGGTCTGCTTTTTCTCTGTTTTTCTTTGCATGTCCCCAACAAGGTCGGGATATAAGGAGTTAGGGCTTGAACTGGTCGAAACTTTGCAAGACCAGCCTCGCAAATCCCGACGGCCTCCCATGGCGGATGAGAAGAAAGACGAGGGGGCAGGAGATCCCATCAAAATCTTGTTCGAAGAAGCCCTCGAGCGACAACGGAACGCGATGATGGACAGCTTTGCCCAGATCCTTCAACGGCTACCCAGAAGCGACGCATCAGCTTCCAGCAGCTACTCTGGAAACGCCACGCCCTTTAAGGTACAAGTTAATTTTGAAATCCCCATATTCGAGGGTCAAATAGACGCAGATGCCGTAGATAAATGGTTAAATCTGCTAGAGGGTTATTTTTCTGTTCATGAATTTTCGAGTCGGGAAAAGATTGTTTTCGCTCTTCTCAAAGCAGCCCCCCACGTCAAGGACTGGTGGGAAACCTACTGCGAGCAGAAGGATGAAAGTACTGGCTCACTATTTTCAGCCGCACCCACCTGGAATTCATTCCGGGATGCCATCAAGGAGCAGTACTACCCTGTCGGAAGCTATGAGGATGAATACATAAAGTGGACCACGCTGCGGCAGGGAAGGGACCAAGACGTGCCGGAGTTCACCAATCTTTTCCATACCCTTCGCACAAAGTTGGGTATCAAGGATTCAGAGCAACATTTGATACTCAAATACCGTGGCTGCCTACACAAGTACATCCAGGAAGAAATACAATTCCTGAACATCTCCTCGCTCGGCGCAGCATACCGATATGCCGTCAAGGTCGAGCAGAAGTTTAAACAAAAGAAGCGAGACTTTGGATCTGCGAATCCAAAGCAGGGGAAAGGTGCCCCTAAACCACAGAACAAAGGACAAAGCCAAGGCGGGACAGCCCAAGACAACCCGCCGAAGCTGCAAGCAAAGAACAGCACCGCGAAGCCGAAAAAGGACACGGGAAAATGGTGTGAGTTCCATAAGAGCTCCACTCACAACACAAGTGAGTGTCGGGCCAAGCAGTCACTGGTGGCTGAGCTAAAGGTTTCAGAATCAGATGCATATTCCGACTCTGAGTCAGAACCCGATAAGGGGAATGAAAAAGGGAAGCAGATCATTGATGCGGATCCCAACGCAACTGTTGCTACCGCCAAGATCCAGAAAAATGAACCCGAAGATCCAGAGGAGGAGGAGCGTCTCTTCCACTCCCAGATGTGGGTAAAGGGCTCTCCGATACAGTTCATTGTTGATAGCGGGAGTTAAAAGAACCTCATTTCGGCAGAGGTCGTGAAGCGGTTGGGCTTACCGACCACAGCAAATCCACAACCATACACCATTGGGTGGCTTCACCAAGGACGAGATCTTCGCGTGAGCCAGCAGTGTCGCCTTCCATACAACATCAAGCCCTTCACGGATGAGGTATTGTGTGACATTGCTCCCCTTGAAGTTTGTGATGTATTATTAGGACAGCCATACTTGTGGAAGCGACATGCTGTGTATGAATCAAGGCCCCGTGCTGTTATTATTACAGTGGGAAATAAGTTGTACAGGATACCAGAGGTAGCACCACCTACCGCCATCTCTTTGATTACTGCAAAACAATGCAGTAAGATCATTTCCAAAACCAGGAAATTTGTTTTCCTGATGATACGCCCTCAAGGAAAGAAGAAGACGGTGGTCGCGGCCTCCAGACGGGGTCCCTCTGCACGACAACTACAGATGGACAAGGTTGTGGAGGAGTACGAGGACATCTTCACCTCCCCTGCAAGGGTTCCTCTGCACTGTCAGGTCAAGCATTCCATCGATCTGACCCCAGGTGCGCCGCTACCCAATGGACCAATTTATCGGCGCTCCGTTCTGGAGAACAATGAAATCAAGAGGCAGATTCAGGAGCTCCTGCAGAAAGGTCACATCCGTCCGAGTTCATCACCTTGTGGGAGCCCGATCGTGTTGGTACAGAAGAAGGATGGGACGTGGAGACTCTGTATTGACTATCGGGCGCTGAACAAGATCACTGTCCGTAATAGGTACCCGATCCCGCAGATTGATGACCTCCTAGACCAACTAAAGGGGGCGAAATATTTCAGCAAGATCGATCTGAAGTCAGGATATCACCAGGTACCAATCGAACCCTCTGATGTGTGGAAGACTGCCTTCAAATCCAAGGAGGACCTCTTCGAATGGTTGGTTATGCCTTTCGGATTGACGAATGCTCCTGCAACCTTCATGAGGCTAATGGATGACATCCTGCGGCCATTCACCAACTCCTTTGTAGTAGTATACTTGGATGACATTCTGATCTTTAGCCAGAGTTGGGAAGAGCACCTCCACCACATCCGACAGGTTCTCCAAACACTGCGGCAACACAAGCTATGTGCCAATTTGGAGAAATGCACTTTTGGCATGACCCAGGTTCAGTATCTGGGATACATCATTGATGAACAGGGGGTGCATGTCGATCTAGCCAAGATCCAAGTCATTCGGGATTGGCCATCTCCAACCACTCTAACAGAGCTCCGCAGCTTCCTAGGTCTTGCCAACTTCTACCGCAGGTTCGTGTTGGGGTTTTCTCATATTACTTGGCCCATGAGTCAAGTCACCAAGGGAGGGGCGAAAGCAAAATTCTTTTGGTCTGAATCTCAACAGAAGGCATTCATGGAGTTGAAGGATCGCCTCTGCACGGCACCAGTGCTCGTGTTACCAGATTTACAACAACCATTTGAGGTCGAGACAGATGCCTCTGACTATGCTATTGGGGCAGTCCTTACTCAACATGGACATCCAGTGGCATATCACAGTGAAACACTTTCAGACACAGTCCGGAAGTACCCCACTTATGATAAAGAGATGTATTCCATTGTACAGGCCTGCCGACAATGGAAGCATTACATTGTGGGGAAGGAAACGGTCATCCACACAGACCACCGACCCCTGCAGTTCATACAGACCCAAGGGAAATTGCAGAATGGTCGCCATCAGAAGTGGTCTACATACCTGCAACAGTTCCACTTGAATATCAAGTATAAGAAGGGCAGCACCAATAATGTTGCAGATTGCCTCAGTCGGCCACCGATCATGGCGTTAACCACAGTGCTCAACTCTTGTGGGCACGAGACTTCTGATTGGCCACTTCTCTACAAAAGCGACCCAGAATTCGGCCACACATACCAGACACTCTTGGAGGGTCGGCATGTTCCAGATTTTCACCTCCAGGATGCCCTGTTATGCCACCTAGGTCACCTTTGTGTTCCTTCAAGCGAGCGTGCCAAGATGATTTGGGAAGCACACTACAGTCGGGCTGCTGGGCATTTCGGGGTCGAGAAAACAGTGGCAGTACTGCAAAATTATTTCTATTGGCCGAATCTTCGACAGGATGTTGGGAAGTACATCAGATCATGTACTGCCTGTGCCATTGCCAAACCGAACATTAAGAAGCACGGCCTCTATACCCCGTTGCCTACCCCTAATCGACCTTGGGAATCCATCTCCATGGATTACATGTCAAGCCTTCCTTCCACTAAGCATGGAAATGACTGTGTTTTTGTGGTCGTCGACAGGTTCTCGAAGATGGCCATTATGGCAGCCTGCAAGAAGAATATCACAGCAGAAGCCACTGCTAAACTCTTCTTTGAACGAGTGTGGGTGCACTTTGGGATCTCACAGTCTATCATCTCAGATTGGGACAGTCGGTTTCTCAGCACATTTTGGTCCAGTCTCTGGTCAATGTTGGACACCAAACTCACGAAGTCCACAGCCTTCCATCCTCAAACTGATGGCCAGACAAAGGTTGTCAATAGGATGATTGTGCACATTCTGCGCATGTATAACTCAAAGCATCCACGCACATGGGACGAGAGCCTCCCCTATGTTCAGCACAGCTACAACCAAGCTCTTCACAGCTCCACTGGCCATAGCCCTTTTCAAGTGGGTTTGGGATTCCAGCCACTATGCCCCATTGATGTGGCCATGCCACTTGCAGCTACTCACATAAATTCAGCTCATGTCCAGTCCGAAACAGATAAGGCCACCAGCTTCATTGAGCGCATCCAACATATTCGCCAGCAGGTCCATGACATTCTTGAGAAATCAAATGCCAAGTACAAGCAGCGACATGATCAACATCGGGTGCCACACAAGTTTCAGGTGGGCGACAAAGTCTGGTTGCATTTGCAAAAGGAATGCCTTACTGGAGCCTATCGGAAACTGAGACCACTCCGATATGGTCCTTACACCATTACTAAGGCTATGGGAGACAATGCATTTGAGCTCAGCATTCCCCCATTCCTTGGCCTGCACCCAGTGTTCTCGGCCATACTTTCCACCATTGCTAGACACATCTGACATTGCAGAACAGCTCAAACCCACAGAATTAAATCCAGATTGCATGGAACAAGCTGCAACTGATCGGATCATGGACACACAGATCAAGAACACTCGCCAACAGAATATCCAACTGTATCGAGTTGTCAAAGCAGGCCAACTCCTTCAGCAGGGCAAGTGGCTCACCAGGGAACAAGTTCAGCAAAAGTTTCCTCATCTCATGGAGGAACTCAACGCAATGGGGACCATTGCTTCCTAAGGGCGGAGGAATGATCCAGGTGGATATTGGTGGCCACCTGCCAAGTCCACCTGGACCCCCACCATTGTTTCTCTCAGCATTTTCAGTTTCCTTAATTGTAGCACAACTTACTATTTTTAGCAGTTTTTCGGGTCCTGAACTTCTGGAGCCGCTTTGAGGCCCTAAACGACGTTTTTTGGGAAATCTGGGGGCAACATGGGTCCATGGACCGATGTTGCCCTTCCCAAAGTGGTAGTGCTCGAATAGATCTTTCTAACGAGCTATTGTACGCGTCAAACAGAGATCGTATGCCAAAGTTACGACCCCGGGAAGTTGATGTACCAATTTACCCAAACGGGGCCCACAGTTTGGCGTTTCATCTCCTAGGGTTAGGTTTTGGAATGTTAAGGGTTTTCCATTGTTTCTCAACAATAAATAGGCCTTCGAGCCTCATTGTAACTCAGTTCAGAGGCATGTAGCCACCACATCTCTTCTCAGAGATAAGCTACCATCGCCCTAGCTGGTTTATTTCCATTTCTGGTTGTAAGCATATTTCAGTATTTTCCATTAATGAAATGAAGTATTATTTCCGCTGCATCTTTGTGTATATGGTTATCTCTGTAATTTGTTGCGTTCCTGTTTAAATCCGGATCATTCAAGGTTGTTCTCACCATCAACTCTAGATCTGGTGTGGCCCTTATGTGTGTCGATCTGTTCTTCCTTTTGCATTTGGTATGACCACAGTTGATTTTCTAGGAGCATCTTCCTCTGCACAGAAGTATGCTGATACAACTTGGTAAGGGCCTCCCACATCTCCCGTGCCGTATTCTTCTCGGCAATATGTGGTACTATATGATCCTTGACCTCATCAAGAATGATACCCTTGGCCCTCGCGATTGCTTCCTCATACCTGTCATTGTCAGCTGGGTCAACTGGGACCGCTATCGTCTTCAAAGCGAAGTGTTTAACATGATTTCTGTCAAGTACGGATAAGATTATGGCCTTCCAGACTACGAAGTTTGAGGCTCTGTCCAGTCTGTCCTGGTCTCTTACTCTATGTAGTGCAATTCCGCTGCTCTTCTACTTCCCTCCTGGAAGTTCCCGATGTGAATCCCTCTGAGCCTCGATTTCCCTCCTAGAAATCCTTCTGCTGATGTCGAGATGCCCCCTACTCTAATCATCTGTGCAACCACACCATTGATCTGGATTTCTCGGCTAGAAACCCTCAGTAGCAACTCCCTCCTCCTTGGCCTCGCCCTGTTAGGTACAGTTTTGACAACAATACCCCACCAACAACACTCTGCAACTTATCCACAACCTCCTAAACCCCAACAACCTGAAGGTGAGAGCTCCTAGGCTCTGCGCAGTCCTAGCACCGCAAACTAGCTCCCTAACCCAACTGCGTGAGCCCTCCTAGCCTCTACGTAAGCCTGTCTTTGCCTCCTTCAGCCTCTGCGCAGCCTCTTCTTGACCCGAACTTGATGACGCAGGCACTATGTCACCCCTTCTTTGCTGTTTTGCTGCTAGGAACAGCTTCTGTCACTCAGGACAGCTGTTTTCTGTTGTTGCTGCTCTGCTCGGCTGATGTCCTCAGTTCCCCTGTGATCTACAACCACCCTCTGATACCATGTTGAAGTTTCTAAGTCAAACAGTTAGAAACCCTCCATGTACTTTCTGATTTATTTCTTCCTACTTGTTCTGATTAATTAACAAGTTATTTACCATGTAAATACTGAAAATAAACACAAATACATGCTCAACACATTACAGATCATCAACTGAAGGAAACAGAAACAAGCACACAAATGACACCATTACTTTTGGACTAATGTCCCCGGAAAAACCTAATGCAGGAAAACCTGTGCAGCTATCTGAGGGTTTGATTTATTAAGCAATTTCAAAATACAATCTGGGTGCCAAATCCGGCTCACCCAACGGAGAAAAATCTCGGCAGTGGTACCTCTCCTTCAGAGACAGATGCTCCAGCTGAAACCCCAGATAAACACTCCGACAACTCATCAGCTCCAATCTGCCCCACAAAAAACCCCAATGTCAGCCTCTAAGGACTGCGTCAGCCTCTTCTGCCCTCTGCGTCAGCTTTCCCGGCAATTCTCAGCAGTTCTGGCTTCTGCCCTCTGCGTCAGCTTTCCCGGCAATTCTGGCTTCTGCCCTCTGCGTCAACGTTCCCGGCATTTTTGGCTTTTGCCCTCTGCATTAGCTTTCCAGGCAGTTCCTAGCAATTCCGACTTCTGCCCTCTGCGTCAACTTTCCCGGCAGTCTCGGTTTCTGCCCTCTACGTCAGCTTTCCCGACTGTTCCAACAGTTCTGGCTGTTCCCGGCAGTTTCGGTTTCTGCCCTCTACGTCAGTTTTCCCAGTTGTTCCGGCAGTTCCCGGCACTATCTCTGCCTCTCTACTTCTGTATTCACTGCCCCTCAGCTGCAACTCCAAATCACTCCCTCAACCTTCTCAGCAAACCCAGCCCAAGAAAGTCGAAATCTTGATCACTTGGTGTGTTCTCCAAGTGACCCTCAAGCCTCTTCTTATACTTTTCTCGTTGACAAATCAACGGCCGAGATTAAGTCCCTAATCAACGGTTAAGATTAGATCTGGCTTGATCCATGACTTTTGGACCATTCTAACACAGTTTTATATTAATTCACATTAATATTTTAATTTCCCTAAGTTTACATTTAGGGACTCCATTAAAAATATTAATTATTTTAATATCTCCCAAACTGTTTAGAATCTGCCCAAACACTTTCTGGGTATTGGAGATATCATGTGCCTTAGCCTCTCAACCAAATTTCGTGGCTAGATCACATCTGATGCTACCCCAAATTAACATGTTTCTCCTAGATCTTGTAGTTAATCTCTAATTTGAGACTTTCATGAGATATGAATCTATCCCTTCTTCCTTTGATACTTTCATCTTGTATAATTCATTTCTTAAAGATAGTATATCCCCAGTTGCACTTACAAAGTACAACTCTACCAGCTTGTCATACATCTCTTTTGATGTCTTCAATTTTGATATAAAGGGAATGATAGAATCCTTGATAGATTCAATGAGGATTCTTTGAGCCTTTATTTCTCCTTTCATATACTTTGACAATGCTTGAGATTTTTCTTAAGGAGGCTTTGTGAAGGAGCCCTTGACATACACAAAAAAATTCATTTTCTATGAGAATCAAATCTATTCTCTTCTTCCATGCAAGGTAATTGATGTACCAACAAGTTTATTGTTCTCAGAGTAGTCATTTGATTTGTAGGATGAGACATAAATATAAAGTACTCACTTGACCAATGAAGATGTGATGATGCCTTCCACTAGAGTGTGAGATTTAGAATGAGGGAGGGATGATCTTCCTTCTTCAAAATGACAATGCTTCTTCACAATGAGGAGAGAGGTTTTTCTTCCTTCAAAAATGCTTGAGGTTTGCTCTTTTCTTCAATATGAGGAAGATTACTTTGATTTCTTTGATGATGATAAAATGCTTCTTCTTGCTTCCTTCAGATGATGATGGAGGCTTCCCAAGATGCTTCAAATGTGTAGAGTCCTTCTTTCTTTGAGATGGAAGTAGGGTCCTTGAGGTCTGTGAAAATTCCTAGATCTAACAATCTCAGGAATCCCACTGCAACAAACTGAATCTATTTCACCTAGATCGTAAATTACATTACAACTTATTTCAGATTTCTTCTTGAAACATTGAAGTAAATTATTGAAGCAGCCTACACCAAATTAAATATGATTTTGAAACATAGAAACTGAGCAAGGAAATACAAACACATAGGACACCATTATTATTGGACAAATGTCCCAAAAAACCCCAATGCGGGAAAATCGATGCAGCAGTTCTGAGGGTTTACTATTATTAAGCAGCAGTGAAATCTAAGTACATCTATGGATGCCCAATTGGCAATCCAAACAACAAGAAAATCTGGTAGAGATATTCCCTAAACACTCCTGCCTCCTGCACTTGAGTTCCTACACTCGCGTGTTCCTGCACTCGCTTTCCTGCACACACGCACTCGTGTTCCTGCACTCGCGTGTTCTTGTACTCACGTCCCTGCACTCGCGCATTCCTGCACTCGCATTCCTGCACTCGCGTTCTTGAACTTGTGTTCTTGCACTCACACATTCCTGCACTCACGCGTTCCCGCAATCACGCATTCCTGCACTCGCGTGTTCCTGTACTCGTGTGTTCCTGCACTAGGAATAACACAGCCTCTTGCTACTGCCTCTCTGGATCTGGAAATCTTCCTCCGAATCATTGTCCTTGCCCCTTTACAACAAAAGATCTCTTCGATCAGAACTTCTTCCTGAGAACTTCTCACTTCATAAATTCGATCTCTTGATCTCTCGGTGTATTTTCCAAATGACCCTCAAGCCCCTTCTTATATCTTCCTATTCGAAAACCAACGGCCTAGATTAACTCCTAATCAAAGGCTCAGATCATTTTGACTTGATCTTTGTCTTTATCTAGAAGATTCACCCACAATTAGATTAATACCCATTAATATTTTAATTTTCCTAACTTTAGACTTAGTAACTCCATTAAAAATATTAATTATTTTAATATAATTGCCTCCGGTGGAATTCCCCAAAACAGTTTATGGGTTCTTTGGAATGCAAGTGCCCAAACCTCCCTGCAAAATTTGAGGCTTAGAGCACATTCGATGCTACCCCAAATCAACACTCCCTCTTAGCGAGGAATGTGCTCTAGCAATATACTACTACTGCATACTGCTCTGACTCTGAAGCAACGTCCTTTGCACTGCTGATGTTTGACATGTTGTCCACAAACTACTCCGTTGCTACTGCTACTATACTACTGCCTTTGACACTACCACTGGCAATGCTAAATTTGTACTACAGCTCCCTCTCAAATGTTGCATCTGTTAGCACTGCCACTGCTAACACTGCATCTGTACTGCAACTAGTTGCTGAGAGAAGCAACTGAAAACACCTAAAAATGGATAAGTATCCTGTGGATACACCTCGGTGTTGAATGCCTGACTGCTGCTAGTCCCACGCTATCTTTTGAAGCCACTGCGTTGTTGAAGCTTTGCACTGCTGCCTCTCTGCTCTATGCTGCTCAAGTTCTGGCCCTGCTAACAATTCCATCTGTCGCTCCAACACTCCATGGCACCAACTGAAAACTCCTCCATCCTGCTACTACTAAGCATGGGCTCCGTTAGCAAGGTGATAATCCAAGAGGTGGGCTCCTCAAGGATCCTGCGGATCTATAGCTCAATCAAACTACAGTTCTATATTAGCCCACCTCCCTCCTGGAGGTATCTTGGTTGTCATGGCAAACTCCTCCTCCTGTTAGATCTTTGCGGTTGCAACCTTAGTATCGTGCTTCTCATCCTTGTCCTTTTGCTTCAAAGGACACAGATGCAAAGTGACCCATCTCGCCACATCTAAAACATTTCACCTTCGAAATGTCCTTCTTCCGCTTCTGCTTCTGTTATCCCTTCGATGCTAGAGCTGCGTTTTCCTCCTCCTCCTTCGTCTTTGTGCCACTCCCACTGCTGCCATTGAGGTTGACCTTCACTAGGTCCCTCCTTAACTCCTACTTTAGAGTTGCCCACATCTCATCCCAATTAGGCAATGCTGCTCTGCCCAAGATACTCTAAACAAAGACTTGTCACTCATCCGAGATAGAATTTAGGGCCGGTCTCACTAACTCTGAATCCTGAGGTGTATGCCCCACAATCGACAGCTCATTACGGGGCTCCTTCAGCTTCGTGAGGAATGGATCCACACATTCTCCCTTCTGCATCTGTGCAAATCTCAAATTTTGTTCCAAGTACATCTTTCGCTGCTTAGAAGATCCCTGATACAATGTGGCCAAAGCATCCCACATCTCCTTAGCAGTTGCTCTACTAGCAACGTGGCACACCACGTGATCCTTGATTCCTTCCAAGATCATCCTCTTGGCCTTTGCTATTTCAGCTCTATACTTCTTTAGCGGATTTGCATCTGCAGCGATAGCTACCACACTATCAACATACATCTTGAGAGCATGCTCATCTAGAAGGAAGGACATTCTAGCCTTCCAAATGACAGAGTTGGAATCTTCGTCCAACATGTCCTGATCCCTCAAGCCACTGGTTTCCATATCCTCCGAAAACTGTCGAACAACTCCCTCTTTCTCCTTACTGCGTAGCTTCTAGGCTGGCTTGCACACTCCCTGATGGAGCTGGTAAGTCTACTACTCCTCTGTTGCTCAGCGAATGAGAAATATTGATTTCCTCGGCAAGAAATCACTGAGGAAGTATTCATGCGATCTGTTTCCTTCTTCCGACGACTTTTCTGCCCAGCACTCAGCTTGCAGAAAACTGCGTCCCTCTATCTTTGCGTTGATCCACTACATGGTTCCCTCTGCCTTAGCAAATTCTCGATTCGGTAGTTTTACCTCTCTATCAGCTCACTCAGAGAGGGACACCCACGAAAATATAGCCCTCCTAGCTAGAACTGCGGAATCCCTCAGGGGATTCAAACTGTTGCTTGCTGCAACAAGTTCGCCCTTGCTACAGTGCTAGATTTGCTCTTATTGTTTCACATAAACAACTCTGGTACCATGTGAAAGTTCCTAGATCTAACAATCTCAGGAATCCTACTGTAACCAACTGAATATACTTCACCTAGATCGTAAATTACATTACAAACTTATTTCAGATTTCTTCTTGAAACATTGAAGTAAATTACTAAAGCAGCGTACACCAAATTAAATATGATTCTGAAACATAGAAACTGAGCAAGGAAATACAAACACATAGGACACCGTTATTTTTGCACAAATGTCCCTAGAAAAACCCAATGCGGGAAAATCGGTGCAGCAGTTCTAAGGGTTTATTATTATTAAGCAGCAGTGAAATCTGAGTACATCTATGGATGCCCAATTGGCAATCCAAACAACAAGAAAATTTGGTAGAGATATTCCCTAAGCAACCTCGACACTCGTGCTTCTTGCACTCGCATTCCTGCACTCACGCGTCCCTGCACTCGCTTTCCTGCACTCACGCATTCCTACACTCACGCACGCGCATTCCTGCGTTCACATGTTCCTGCACTCGCGCGTTCTTACACTCGCGCGTTCCTGCCCTCGCGTTCCTGCACTCACGTGTTCCTGTACTCGGGCATTCCTGCACTAAGACTAACTCAGCCTCTTGCTACTGCCTCTCCAGATCTGGAAATCTTCCTCTGGAACATTGTCTCTGCCCCCCTACTACAAAAGATCTCTTCGATCAGAACTTCCTCCTAAGAACTTCTCACTTCATAAATTCGATCTCTTGATCTCTCGATGTATTTTCCAAATGACCCTCAAGCCCCTTCTTATATCTTCTTGTTCGACAACCAACAGCCTAGATTAACTCCTAATCAAAGGCTCAGATCATTTTGACTTGATCTTCGTCTTTATCTAGAAAATTCACCCACAATTAGATTAATACCCATTAATATTTTAATTTTCCTAAGTTTAGACTTAGGAACTCCATTAAAAATATTAATTATTTTAATATAATCGTCTCCGGGTGGAATTTCCCAAAAAGGTTTCTGGGTTATTTGGAATGCATGTGCCCAAGCCTCCCTGCAAAATTTGAGGCTTAGAGCACATCTAATGCTACCCCAAATCAACAAGGTCTTCTTTTATTCTTCCAAGAGTTCTTCCTTTGTGATGATAAGGTCTTTGTGATGTGATGACTAGATCTCCTTGATGCTCTTCTTCTTATATTTGGTCTTTATGTATTCTTTTTCAATTTGAATGATCTTGAAGCTGTCTTTCCTTGTTACCTTAGCTCTGATACCATGTTGAGAAATCTAGGGCAGCTAGATAAGGGTGATTTCTATTGACTTTGATAATTGCTTGTGATGTTCTTTACTTCAACTTGTAGTATTTATAATTAGTTTCTTCTTCTTTAGATTATTATTGTGTTCTTATCATCAAACAACTACCAAAACATGAAGAATAAACAGTACAAGTCGACACAAAATGTAGGCTGCAAGCCAAGGCCAAAACGTCTCTTAGAGAGGAAAACCCACAAGCATTCTTCTCATCTTATAGAATCTTCAAATGACGAATTCCAAACCTTTAGACCAAAGAAAAAGACCCCTCCAAGGCCAAGTCAACCTTCTTTTAGATGAGCTTTTCTTTCACAAAGTCAACCCAAGTCAAATTGCTGCAACTTCACTTATGATCTCAAGTTCGGACCTCCAACTTCTCACTACAGATTTCAGCCTTACTGCAGAAACCTTAATTAGCATGTGTGGATGAAAAGATGTTAGAAAATGTGTCTCATTTTCTTCGCTCAACTTGCTTTCTTCTCCTAAGTAATAAGGCTATCAACTTGATTCAAATTTCGGTTTCCTTTAATGAATCTGCAATTCGGTATTGTGTCAACAAAGTGTGCCCTAATTCGTTCGCACGTGTGACAGAGAGGGTGAGCGAAATTTCAGAATTTTGTTTCTCCTTACTTGAGACTAACCCTTCGCTTGTTCTTCCTTCTTCTTGCCTTGATCTTTCTTCTTTTTCTTGCTTGATCAAACTTTTTGATGATGTCCCAAATGAGGTTGAGTTTCTCTTAATATATAGGCTTCTAAGGAGGTCAAATTTTCCCTTTATGCGGTTGACTTCTTCTCTGTAGGCCCACTTGTTCTCTTCAAGGCCTACTTGGTCTTGCAGGGACTTTGACATAATATTGACACAAATAAATTCTTTTGACTTGATACAAAATGCCTAATAGGGTCTATTACATATAACAATGACTCTTTTGGCTCCTAGACTCTATGAAAAAACCCTAGGAGCACACAATGGGTGCTTGACCTACAAATAAATTGACCTAGAGCATGAAACCCATGCTATAACATAATAATAATAATAAATTATTTCTCGTTTACATCAAATACCTAAAATCAATAGTACATAGAATATTATGAAGACTGAACCTAGTTACATTCTACAATAGAGCTTGGAGATAATGGCAAATACGAAATCAAGGGCATTGGTTCATCTTCCTTCCAATTGGAATCAAGAGGTAATGTATCTATTAACAATATTCTATATGTTCTTGCTTTGAAGAAGGATTTGTTGTCCATTTAATCTCTTGAAGACAAAGGATATAGAATTCCTTTCGTGGATGGACAAGTTCTAGTATGGAAGAAGGATGCCTCTTTTGAATCTATTAAATTCATTGGTGTACGAATTGGAGGCCTATATAATCTCCTTGGTCGCTCAATCCAAACCCTATTACACAACACCATTCATCTTTGTGAGCTATGGCATTGAAGGTACACTCATGTTCATTATAAAGCTTTATCTAGATTCAAAGATTTTATTAAAGGTGTACTAAAATTAAGATTGAGCATGATGGAGTTTGCAAAGGATGTGCCCTTGGAAAAAATGTTAAAGGAAGATGTACTAGCAGTGATAGTATTCCCAAAGGAATCTTGGATGTCGTGCACTCTAATGTTTGTGGGCCTGTCTAACAAGACCTTGGGTGAAAAATTGTATTGTCTCTTTTATTGATGATCACTCTCGTAAGACATGGATTTATCTCTTGAAATCCAAGGCTGAAGTATTTGAAAAGTTTTGGGAATTCAAGGCACCGATTGAAAATGCTACAGAAAGAAGGATCAAGACTCTAAGGCCTCACAATGGAGGAGAATATGTATCCAAGGAATTGATTGTTTTCTACAGGGATGCTGGAATTAAGAGGGAGTTGATAGTTCCCTACTATCCTCAACAAAATGGAATTGTCAAAAGGAAGAACAAACGTATTATGGAAGTTGCCAAGGCCATGCTTCATGATCAAGAGTTGCCTATATTTCTTTGGGGAGAAGCTGCAAGAACAGTTGTTTATGTTCAAAATAGATGCCCACATCGAATCTTGGACTATAAGACTCCTGAAGAAGTCTTCACAAGTGAAAGACCCAATGTGGAACATTTGAGAATCTTCGGTTGTCTTGTTTATGTTCATGTGCCCAAGGAGAGAATGATGATGTTGGAACCTTCCGGGAAGAAAGGAACTTTTGTTTGCTACAGTGAAAATTCAAAAGCCTTTAGGGTCTATGTTCTAGGACAACATTCTATTGAAACTTGCAAGGATATTATCTTTGATGAAGATATTGCATTCTCAAAGTCCAAGGGTTCACACTTGGCCTCTAATGATGACATGCAAGTGGCTACAAACAATGTGGAATCAGAATCTTAAGAACCTAAACCAATGGAACAAGGTCCTTATGAATAGTCTAATGATCACGATATTGTTGACTCTCCAAGAGCCACTATATCTGAGACTAGAAAGAGACCTGCCTAGCTTGAAAGAACATTGAAGGAAGTTGAAGGGCATGTTGCACCTCGTGGGACCTTTAGAGAAAGCAAGAAGTCGAAGAAGCATTCTAGTTATGCTGCTATGATGTGTAAGATCATTGAGTCCGAGCCATCCACATATGAGGAAGCAGCAAAGCATCAAGTATGGAAAGATGCTATGATCGAAGAGTATCAATCTATATTGAAGAATGATGTTTGGGAAATCATGCCAAGGCCTGAAGGGAAATCTATTGTGTCTTCCAAATGAATCTACAAAATCAAGCATACGGCTGATGGATGTGTTGAAAAGTACAAGGCAAGGTTTGTGCCCTGAGGATTCTCCCAGAAAGAGGGAGAGGATTACGAAAACAAGTTTTCTCTCGTTGCCAAGTATGCTTCTATTAGATCTATCATTGCTCTTGCTTCTATTGCAAGTTGGAAATTGCATCAAATGGAGTCAAACCTGCTTTTTTGAATGGAGCCATTGAAGAGGAAGTCTATATTGAGCAAACTCAAGGCTTTGAGGTCCATAACGGAGAAACACATGTTTGCAAATTGAAGAAAGAATTGTATGCGCTGAAGCAGGCTCCTTGTGCATTGTACTCTCATATTGATGGCTATTTGTTAAGTCTTGGTTTCAAGAAAAGCAATGTTGATCTGAACTTGTACTTCAAAGTTGTTGAATTCGAGCCCTTGATCATGCCACTATATGCAGATGACCTATTTCTAATAGGGGCTGAAGTTCTTATTGTCCAGTGTAAGAGGGAGTTGATTTCTGAATTTGAAATGAAGGATCTTGGTCTTATGCATTATTATTTGGGATTGCAAATTTGGCAAAAACCTGATGGAATATTTGTTGGCCAAGGCAAGTACACTATTAAGATCCTTTAGAGATGGGCATGATAGACTGCAAGTCCATAAACACTCCTATGGTGATGAATTTGAAGAAGATCAAAGATTGTGACTCTGATTCGATTGATCCCTTATGCATCGCAAATTGATCAGCGCATTGAACTAACTTGTGAACACTAGACCTGATATTTGTTATGTTATGAACACATTGAGCCAATTCTTGGCTTAGTCCCAACATGTGCATTGGGTTGCAGTGAAACATATACTGAGATATTTGCATGGTACCATTGAATATGGTTTGAGATATGCTTCTAATGGAGAATGGCAGATGCATGGATTTGTGAAAATTCTTATACTCAAGGAAACCCTACTGCAGCAAAACTGAATTTACTTCTCCCACTTGATTTTAATATACATTATCAAGTTATTTTCTAAAAAATACTGAAGTAAATTACTTCTGCAGCCTACACCAATTTAATTTGATTACATGAAACAAGAAACTGAGCAAAGAACAAGATACATAGGACACCGTTATTTTTGGACAAAATAGTCCCTGGAAAAACCCAATGTGGGAAAATCGATGCAACAGCTCTTAGGGTTTTATATTATTAAGCAGTAGTTCTAAATACAATGTTGGATGTCCTCCTAGCAATCTAGTTACAAAGAAAAATATAATGGCAGAAAACTGAGTGAGATTACCTCACTTCACCCGGTAGTTTCCGGCTGATCTGACAGCAGAACTAGCTAACCCCAGCTATCTCTGCATTGGCCCTGCGTAGGCCCTGCATCAGCCTTACAGGCTCTGCGTCAACTCTGCGTTGTCTCTTCTACCTCCTGGAGCTTCTACGTCAACCTTCCTAGGTTGTTTCGGCAAAATTTTGGATTTCTGCATGAGGGTAGTTTCTCCTCTACGCTGGCTCTCCCTAGTTCAGCATCAGGCCTGCGTGGGCCCAGACTGACCCAACGTCAATCCCTATAGGTGTTGCGCTGCCTCCACTAGTGGCTCTCTGCCTCTCTACCCAGTATTCCCGAACTATCCCGCCCCTCTACTACAAAATGATCACTTCGTTCGAATTTCTCCGCTTCCTAGCCCCAGAAATTTCGAACTCTAGATCAATTTGTTCTCTCAATGTGTGTTTCTAAATGAACCCCAAGCCTCCTTCTTATAATTTTCTCGTTGAGACTTCAACGGCTGAAATTAAGTCTCTAATCAATGGCTAAGATTAAAAACTTGACTTGATCCACTTTCTAGAACATTCTCACCCATATTTTGATTAATACCCATTAATACTTTAATTTTCCTAAGTTTAGACTTAGGAACCCCATTAAAAATATTAATTATTTTAATAAAATACAATCCGGGTGGAATTTCACCAAACGGTTTCTGGGTTCTTTAGAACTCATGTGCCTTAGCCTCTCCACCAATTTTCATGGCTAGAGAACATTTGATGCTACCAAAAACTAACACTCCCTCTTAGCGAGGAATGTGCTCTAGCAACAATGTCCAATTGCATGTTGCTCTGTCTCTGAAGCATCTCCTTTCCGCACTGTTGCTGCCACCAACACTATGTTGTTGCTTCTACTGTACTGCTGCCCATGACACTGCCACTGCCACTACCACTGCTGCATCTGTACCATAGTATTCAAAACCAGTCTTGCTAACCAGTTACTGGTCTAACCGGCCGGTTAGCAAGCCCACTGGTCGAAACCGGCCAAAAAACCCGGTCAGGTCACCCATTTCGCCTTTTTTTGCAATAAACCGGTCCTAACCGGCCGATTTAGGATGGAACCAGCCAGTTTTTAGCGAACCAGCCGGTTCCATCCTAAACCGGTCGGTTAGAGGCACGCCCACCGTCAATTAAATTTTTATTTTTAAGTGACTGATATAAAGCTTTATGTCTCAATTTCCAAGGAAGTTGATGACTGAATTCTCTGTGAGAGAGTGGATTAAGATGAGCTAATTCTGATGCGTTAGAAGTGATAACAGAATCTTCCTCTGATAATGAAACAACAGGAGCAATCAATTCCAACATACGTTGGTTGCTTTGTATTTTAAGATACTTGATATTCTTTTGTACATGGAGTAATTGTTTGAGTGCACAGAAACAAGCAAACTACAGTCATTGGTCTTCAAGGGCTCTCAATCTTTCCTCACAGACTTTGCTAAACACTTCCCTAGCAGAATTCTTACTTGAAATATATACAATCTGACACCTTTTGAAGAAACAAAATGCCACCTAATCATCAATATCATAGCCACCTGTTGATTTTAATCCACATAAACAATGCACAATATGATATATAGCACTACACTAAAATTAAAATACAATGTTTAATGGAGAGCTGAGATGATACATCCCACTAACAAATTTACACAGGATGCTACTCTGGTCTCCAACAAAGAAAGGAAATATGTCTTCACAACTCTTTGTTCATGGTGCAACTTGAAAAGTTAGGAGGTGGTTGACACCTTGGAACACAGAATTTGTGGAACAGAAAATCTCCCATACATCCAAGGAGCCTTGGCGCATGTTCAAGTGATAAGGAATTTCTGCTCTCCTTGCCCATTTTACCCTCCAATACATGACTTAAACAAAAGGAATGCCCTTTTAAAACATCGAAATAAGAAAATAAATTGACCAAATGAACTTACCCTTTAAGTTGTTTCTGGACTTTATAGGCCATTTAGAGCCTCATTGCTTATGTATTTTGCTATTTTGTCGATGATATGTATTGCACTCGGTGCCATTTTGATATATTCACCTTTACATGGTATATAAATGAGCAAACTTTGCATATTTTGTCTCTATTGGCTTGGAATCATGGTTTTACATCTTAAAAATAGTTTTGTTTCATTAAAAATTAATTATTTAATGTATTTTTTAAAAACCGGTTCATTTAGAGTCTAGACCAAACCAGTCCTGGTTAGACCGATTCAAGTCGGTAAACCGGCTCATTAAGTGGTCCGGTCCGGTCACCAGTTCCGGTTTTAAAAACATTGATCTATACTATAGCTCCCTCTCAAATGTTTCATTTTCTATGCTGCTAGCACTGCCACTACTAACACTGTATTTGTACTACAACTTAGTTGCTGAGAGAAGCAACTGAAAAACACCCAAAATTACTGAACTTAACTGTGTTCATCATAATACCATGTGAATGTTGGAATCTGACTGCTACTAATCTCTGACCCTCTGAATCTTTTGCGTTGCTCCTGAGTTCTGCACTATGCCATCTGTACTGTTGCCAACCTTGCTCTGCGCTGATCAGTCTCTGGTCTCAGAATACTGCATCTGTCTCTACAACCAACCCACTGCATCATCTGACACTAAGTCCATCTCGCTACTGCTGAATCTCAGACTCGTAGCAAGGAATTGATCCAAGAGGTGGGTTCCTCAAGGATCCTGCCCACATGTAGTCCTCCCGACTACAGTTCTATATCACCCCATTTCCCTCCTGGAGATGCGTGGGCACTCATGGCAAACTCATCTTCGTCAATTTTTGCTAGAGTAGCCTTAGGATCATGTTTCTCATCCTTATCCTTTTGCTTCAAAGGACACTGGGATGCAAAGTGGCCCATCTCGCCACATCTGAAACATTTCACCTTCGAAATGTCCTTCTTCCGCTTCTGCTTTTGTTGTCCCTTTGATGTTAGAGTTGCGTTCTCCTCCTCCTCCTTGGTCTTCGTGCCACTCCCACTGCTGCCATTGAGGTTGACCTTAACCAGATCCCTCCTTAATTCTTCCTGTTGAAGGGCTACCCACATCTCCTCCCATGAAGGTAGTCTTTCCCTGCCCAATATACTTTGGACGAAGACTTGCCATTCATCTGAGACTCCATTCAAGGCTATTGTTACCATCACGGTAGACTGACGAGTAGACCCCACTGCAGCAAGTTGGTCTCTGGTGTCCTGAAGACATTGAAGATAGGAGTTAACCCCTTCTCCCTTCTGCATCAATGTCCGCTGCAACTTTTGTTCTAAGTACATCTTCCATTGTTCGAAAGAACCTTCATACAATGAAGACAAAGCTTCCCACATTTCTCGGGTTGTATCTTTGCCCTACAAGTGTGAGACCACATGATCTCGAACTCCATCGAGTATGAACCTCATCACCTTTCCCTGCTTAGCCTTGTACTTCTTCTTCTGATCATTGTCCGCGGGAACAGCCACAACACTCTTGACATAAGCTTCGAGATCGTACTCCTCCAAAATAGCTAAGACTCTGGTCTTCCATATGACATAGTCGAAAGCTCCTTCCAACCTGTCTTGATCTCTGGGCCCATGTGATGCCATCTCATCCAAACTGTCGAATTGACTCCTCTAGTCACTGCGTTGCACTGGTCTGCTGCTCGGCAAGTGAAAAAATTCGAACTTTTGGCTAGAAAAGTCCTCTAAGGAGAAAATTCCCCTTCTATGTGCCTTCGCTCTTTTTCGACGAATTTCTGCCCCAACAGAAACTGTGCCCTTCAAGCACTGCGTTGAGGCTCTACGTCACTCCCTCTGCCTCTGCAAGCTCACGAGCCGGAAATCGTACCTCTCTGTGGACTATCTCAAAGAGAGATTTCCTCGGAATCTTTGCTTTTCCCGACAAGGACTGCGCAATCCCTTCAAGGGGATTCGAATTGTTGCCAAATGCAGCTATTGGCCTCTCTGCTTAGCATTGGATCTGCTCTTCCTATTTCAAAATCAATGCTCTGATACCATGTGAAAATTGCTATACTCAAGGAACCCCTACTGCAGCAAAACTGAATTTACTTCTCCCACTTGATTTTAATATACATTATCAAGTTATTTTCTGAAAAAATATTGAAGTAAATTACTTCTACATCCTACACCAATTTAATTTGATTACATGAAACAAGAAACTGAGCAAAGAACAAGATACATAGGACACCATTATTTTTGGACAAAATAGTCCCTAGAAAAAACCCAATGCACAAAAACCCCTCCCGGCAATCCAATTATAGAGAAAAATATAATGGCGGAAAACTGAGTGAGATTACCTCACTTCACCGGGCAGTTTTCGACTAATCTGGCAGCAGAACTGGCAAACCCCCGACTATCTCTACGCTAGCCCTACGTCAACCTCAGAGGCTCTACGTCAGCGTTGCGTTGTCTCTTCTGCCTCCTGGAGCTTCTGCGTCAAACTTCCCTAGTTGTTCCAACAACTTCCCAACAATTCTAGATTACTGCGTGAAGGGTAGCTTCTCCTCTGCACTGGCTCTCCCTGGTTCAGCGTCAGGCTTGCGTGGGCCCAAACTGGCCCAGCGTTAGTCCCTCTAAGTGTTGTGTTGCCTCCACTAGTGGCTCTCTACCTCTCTACCCAGTATTCTCGAACTATCCTTGCCCGTCTACTACAAAATGATCAGTTAGTTCGAATTTCTCAACTTCCTAGACTCAAGAATTTCGAACTCTAGATCAATTCGTTCTCTCGGTGTGTGTTTCTAAGTGAACCCCAAAACTCCTTCTTATACTTTTCTCGTTGAGACTTCAACGGCCGAGATTAAGTCTCCAATCAACAACTAAGATTAAAAACTTGACTTGATCTGCTTTCTAATTCTCACCCATATTTTGATTAATACCCATTAATACTTTAATTTTACTAAGTTTAGACTTAGGAATCCCATTAAAAATATTAATTATTTTAATAAAATATAATCCAGGTGGAATTTCACCAAATAGTTTTAGGGTTCTTTAGAACTCATGTGCCTTAGCCTCTCCACCAATTTTCATGGCTAGAGCACATCCGATGCTACCAAAAACTAACAGGATTCATTGATGCTAATTGGGCTGGAATCTCTAATGATAGAAAGAGCACCTCTTGATTTTGTTTTTGTTGATATGCGGTTGTCATTGATGTCAATCCAAGCAACACCAAGAGAAAGAGATGCCCCGCCTTTTGTCACCCAAAAGGACTTGGTAATTCATGTTGTTTCGTGACAGGATCATCCTTGATGGATTCTCCTCGTTAAGTTGATTTTGATGGCATGTTGCACACCACGAGAGACCTCACCATTTGTGAGTTATGCTAGTTTGAAGTCAAAGGACCCAATTTGCGGGTAAAAACCCCAAAGCATGGTGATGTGGCACCTTTACACTGGCCAGCCCATTATTCAAAGCAAGAAATAAGGGTTTTCTTCAAGGTTGTGGTTAAAATATCTTATAGAGGACCTCAAACATTATTTTGAAATCACAAGGGGCATTGAACTTCATCAAAGACCTCAAATTTTCATCTCCAAATGGGCAAATGGCCTATATTTGGGCTCCAATTTAAATGAAATTAAAAAATTTAAAGGGAGTACCCTCCTAAAGCTCCTCTAACAGCTCTTCTTTGGAAGCCCCTTCCTACTCATGAAAAATCTATAAAAGAGCATTGATCTCAACTTCTAAGGCATGAAATGAAATGATTATCTATTGAAGCTTTGAACTTACTATCTCGGCCCCCGAGGAGACAACGTAAGATCAAAAGAGTGGGTTTTGCTTTGGGTTGGTTTTTGGGGATTCGTTTCGCCTACTATATTGCAGGAGGAGAACCAAAGTCACTTGGCTATCAAATTATGTAACAAATTATGGCTATCAAATTATGTCTTGCTATCTGAAGTTTTTACGGGTTAATTGAAATACATATAAAGCAAGAGTCTTGAGCTATGGTTGTGGACTAATCCGAAACAACTTGATCTTGTTTCAGACTTCTCAAAGACATAACGTAAGGTTGTCTCTACAATTATTTGTGGCATACATCTTCTAGTTGTTGAGTCCTGCAGTCATCTCTATTAGGTCTGAATATTGTAAAGAGAACAGACTTATCACCAAGTTTAGAAGAAATTTCCTGCGGCCTCATTCAAAGTCTAAGAGTCGAGGTCTGTTGTGGCCTATTATGCAAGTGTTTTACATCATCAAGGTCTCTATTTTCTATGACCAGTCTGGGCATAAGTAGTGGACTACCTAAAGTGGTTGCGGGCTACATCTTGTGTCACTTATAGATATATATATATATATATATATATATATATATATATATGAGAACTTGCAAGGACAAAGATCTAGTTGCGATTTGGAAAAGAGCTTAAAGGAAAACAAGTTAACCATACTCAAGGACTATTGCAACAATAAGCTAATCTAGCGTATGAACATCTCACAGCACTCAAGGTATGGTTTAATCTTGCAATGGTTTTATAGCCACAATTTAGTGCCCATGTTCTGAAGGCAGAATTTGAAGACTAGGTGATAGCTCCTCTTATCTAATGGCCAATCATTGATGCATAAATAAGCAAGTAAAGCAGTAAAGATCAGATATAGTTACAAGTGGCACAGTGTGGTCGATTAGAAGGCTTCTTTGTGCATCTCTTAAAGCAGAACTTTGGTGTATCTATATATATATATATATATATACTTGCGATGAGCACTTGCAATCAACCTGACATCTTGAAATCATTCAAGCCAACTCAAGCAAGCAATCCAATCCTTTCATAGTGACAACATTTGGTGAAATGTTGTTGATCTCAATAATGTCACAAGGTACGTGTTATTGATATTTGGTGGTTTTTGTTGTTGAAGCCCTAAGCAGAGGACTGTACATTGTTGGATTGGCAAAGGTTACAGCAGTGTTGTTGCTCTTGCTTATCATTGATGTCATAAACAAGAAAGGGTCTGGTAGAACAGATGTGTAGTAGATACATGGGCAGTCATCAATGTTGATCCGGTAAACAGTGTTGTCACTCAAGCTACAGTTGGTATACTATCAGCATCTTGGCATCAGTTCTAAGAAGTAAGGGATCAAATAAGTCAAGTCTTTGATATCAGCTATCTTGCAGCAGGGTTTTCATCTGCAGTAAGGGCTTTGGCATTCATTTGCAGTAAAGCGTTCATCTACAATCACTGTGCTGCAGTAAGGGTTCTTCAATCATTATCTTACAGCAGTCTGAGAGTTGCTCCAGATAAGGGTACACTTGCTCATTGGCATTTTTATGTTATGGCAGTCTGGTAGAAAGGGTGATTGGTTCATGACTTGTGGTAAGGGTTTCGGGTTAGGGTTTCTGGGATAAAAGTCTTGAAGAAGATTATCATTGTACTCATTCTAAATGGACCATTTTCCCTGGTACAAGAGCCCAATATAGTTGCAGCAATCTGTTTATTGTAAAGTGGGTCATTGTCCCTGGTACAGGAGCCCACAATACTTTGTCAATGTGTATTAATTTTCAGGGTGGTTGGGGGGTGCTAGGCTAGTGATTGAAGTCACCTTTAGGTTGGAGCCTGAAAACACTTCAAGGAGGTAGGGTGGTGTTGGGGCGAGTTGGAGCTTGCTAGGGTGTTGGAACATCCTTTCAACTGACTGCTGATAAAACCAGGGCATTGGAGTGTCCTTCCAGTTGAAGCTGGAAAATTAAACGCTTTTCTAGAGTACTAGGGAGTTGGGGCTTCTCTTTCAGTTCTGAAGCATTTTTTATCTACTCAAAAAATTATTAGAAAAGCGTTCGATGGTTTTTTTTCCCAAAGGGCGTTTTCCACCTAAAAATTCTTGTGTCTTTTGTCTACTGCTCATTTATGATTTTGAATTGATGCTGAAGATTAATTAATGCTCTGAAAATATTAATAAGTTACTAATTGCTAAGAAACACTAATTCACCCCCCTCCCAGTATTTCCAACAGTTTTAGCCTGGGCTCCGCTATGATTTCATGGTCTAGTAGAAATAAAACTTTTATTGCTCTGAGTACGGATGACGCTGAATGTATAGCTGCATGTCCAGCCTGTTGTGAAGTTGCGTGGCTTCAAAAGTTGTTTGTTGGATTGTTTGATCAAGTGTTGGAATACACCATTATATATTGCGATAATCAAAGATGTGTCAAGCATTCTGAGAACTCGATTTTTCATTATAGGTCAAAGCACATTGAGATCAAGTATCATTACATCCAGAATATTGTCCAGAGAGTAGTTGTGAGGCTCGAGTATGTCCCTATTGATGAGCAGAATGCTGATGTTTTTACAAAGCCATTGTCCCGGATAAAGTTTGCTTATTTCAAAGAACAACTTGGAGTTGTTGATGTTGAAAATTGGCAGCTATGGTTGGAATTTTCATTTGCAAATGATGGAGGAAATTTAAATTTTGGGTTTGACCAAGTCGACCCCACAAGAAAAATGACCCCTCCTTAACCTCATATAAAAAGACCATCATTGGAGGTCATTTGGGGCATCACATCAGACCTCACATCAATCAAGTTCGAACTGAAATTGCAGGCATCTCTCACACATGAGAAGAAATTTGAGGAGAATCTTTTCTATCTGCGTTGACCAGCATTTTCTCTCTCTTTTGACCTGTGTTGACTCTCTTTGACTTGGGCGATTTTCTTCTACTTTGATCAAGCTCCTTGACTATGAAAGGAGGAAGAATATTCTAGGAATCTTTGACTGGGGTTGATCGCATATTTATCTCTGTTCTGGGCTGTTGGCTAAGATCGATCACAAGTCAACTCTCTCTCCTTTGACCGAGACTTTCTACTATTGGTTTGACCAAATTTTAACTGAGGAAGGAAGGTCAAATATTCTGTGTTGACCAAATTTTTGGCACTGTTTTCTGGGTGTTGACCACAGGGTTGATTGGGATTTGACTGAGGTATTTGACCCAGAGTTATAGGAGGCTGACCGAACTTCCACAGGCTGAAATTTGGCCCTCTATTACACACTGTAATCTTTGACCAGAGTTCACTTTTCTCTCTCTCATTAGATTGGTTTTGACTTCGTTGACATAGAAATTCAAAGCTTTGACTTTGACTAGTTTATGGAGGTATTATTGGACTATGTATCTCATGTTGAACATTGATTGACTAAGAAGAAGAAGAATTAATTCTGGATTTTCCCCCTTGTGGGGTTTTGCCTTGGTCTCTGACCAAAAATCTTTGTCTCGTTGTGTTTGGCTATCTTCTATTGTGCATTATTGTTTATTGTTCTATCTATAATTGCTTAATTGTTATTAGGGTGAATGAAATTGTTTTCAGTGATTATAACAACATAGAACATGTGAAAAATTAACATGGTTTCAGAGCTGAGGTGAAGGTTAGCCTTTGGAGACCAAAGAACACCCCTTTGAGACACTTCTCTTGCTTATTAGTGATCAACTTTCTTGGACAAGATGACCCCCTCCTACTTCAAAATTGAAGAGAAGCTGAATGATGTCTCCAACTTTGCAGCATGGAGGGCTAGATTTGATCTTACTCTTGAAGAGAATGATGTGATGGAGTATGTGTAGGGCCAAGTAGTTGAACCTCCCGAGAATGGCAATGCTAGTGTCAAACCCAAGTACAAGAAGGGTGAGATCAAGGCTAACAAAATCATTTTTGACTCTCTTAGAGACGATCTCATCATATATGTGTCCAAGTTGAAGAAGTCAAAGGAGATGTATCACAAATTGATTAGGATGTATGAGGTCAACAATCTCAGCCAAGTCATTGCCTTGAAGACTCAACTCCGCGACATCAAGATTCCCAAGTCAGAATCAATAACAACCTACTTCATGAGGATCTCTTAAATAAGAGATCAGCTTCTTTCCATTGGAGAAATCATTCCTAAAAAAGAGCTTGTGTAGATGACCCTTGGAGGACTCCCCATGTCTTGGGAGACTTTCATTACAAGCATTAGTTGCAAAAAAGAGCTTCCTTCATTTGATGAACTTTTGGGCAATTGCACACAAGAAGAATCTAGGCTCATTTCCAGAGGAAGAATTCAGAGACAAGAAGAGGGAGAACCTATAGCTTTCGTAGCCCATGCCAAGAAAGGAAAAGGAAAAGGAAGACAAAGAAACCAACTCTAGCATTCAACAATAATAGAAGGGACTTGTCCAAAGTCCAATGCTATAGATGTGACCGATTTGACCCCATAGCCCGAGATTGTCCTGATAGAAGAAATGACCAAAGGCCCAACAAAACAACAATGAAAACAACAACAACTTCAATAAAAGGAGAGGAAGAGGTCATGTTGCCCATGCAAGTGTTGAAGAAACTCAACGCCCTCAAAAGAGGTCCAAGAATACAAGGTATGTTGATAATGTTGCTAATACTCAATCTAAGTATTATCTTGTTGCTACTATTTCTAGCTCATCTTCAAATAGCATTGATAGTTGCCTCGTGGATAGTGGGGCATCTAGACATTTTACTGGGTATCGTGAAGTCCTCTCAAATTTGGTTGAGAGGGAGTCTAATTTGAAAATTATACTTGGGGATAATTCTACTCATCTTATCAAAGGGTCTGGCTCTATTTCTTTTCATTTGGATTTTGGTCAATAATAATTGGGGAGCTCCGGAACAAATTCCCTCCTTTAGATAGCCTTCCTCATCAAGAAAGACCCCTCTAGCCCTTCGAAGAATTTAATTTGGTTAAGGAAAATTGTATTTTTAAGGAGAAAACCCACATGTGCACAAAAGTATAGGTTGGCTTTAAAGAGAAATTGGACACCCTTGGCAGCATATAAATACAAGTCAACCTCATTTCAACATCATCAACAATCATCTTCTTCTTCTCTCTTCTTTGGATTTGTTCATACAGGTCTGAGATTGGTTCGTAAAATTGTTCGTATAGATCTGAAATTGCAGGGTCTTGTTGAAGAATCTAGAGCAAAGTAGTGTAGTGTGATTCTTTGTTACTTGATAACAATTTGTGGAGTCTTTTTACTTTTTCTAGTTAGCTTAATCTTCTTCTTATTATTATTATTAATGCATGTGTGTGTACTTCATCAAACTGCTACCAAAACATAAGAACAAGAACACAAGATGTTGGCTCTCTGCCAGGGCCAAAACCTCTCTTCTCTTGAGAGGAAAACCCTTTAGTGAATTTCTCTTATTGAAGCTTCTATTGATCAATGCCAAACCCTAGACCCCTAACAAGAGTATCCTCCAAGCACAAGTCAAGTCCTTCCTTCTTCCTGCACCTTATTCCCTGGTACTTCTTCCGGCACTTTGTTCTCCGACACTTCGTCCTCCTTCTTCCGGCACTTCTTCTTCTTGCTATGATTCTTGTCTAGAGTTAGACCTTCCTTGAATGAGTCTTCTAAATGAAGTGTTACTCTTCTATCCCTTGCTCAAGTATATCTTTGACCAACCAAGATCCTTCTTGAGTGTATGATTGTTCTGCTATTTTGCTGCCCTAGTTTCTCGCACGTGTGGAGAGTACCCTTAGTGTATTAGGGTCTTTCTTCCTTCGCTAGAGAGAGGGGCTCCTTCGCTTGTCTTGAGAGACCTTGTGAGTCTAGAGTCAAACCCAAACAACACAAAACTATGGATTGTTTGTCCCTGTTGTCATACCCGCAGATTTCTCCTCCTCTTCCTTGCACGTGTGACTGTTTCTAGCCCTAGAAACAATCCTTTACCTTCGTTGTCCCTTCTTCTTTCTTTGTTGCACCTTGTAGACCTTTTACCTTAGCTTCCTTCGTTCCTCCTTGTCTTCTTTCCTTTGCGGATTTCAGAGCTTGAGTAGTACGTTGTATTTGGAGTGGACAGCCTCTATAAACCAAGGATTGTCCCTCCATTTAGGCTAACTTGTAGGCCGACTTTGAGGGCAGTTTGGTGGCTGATTTGTTGAGCAGACTTCGGATAGTTTCCATGGTGGTGAAGCATGCTTGAAGGAGCTTCTTGAAGGTGTCATTGCATAGGAGAAGACTTGACTTTGCATGGAGTTTTTCCCTTTGACTTTAATATATATTTATACATGGTGTAACATGCCCTTAAGGCCTTCTATATTTTCTCAACTATTTGACTCACCTATAACACTTTGACATGTGCTAGACCTACTTCAATGAGCAAGAAACTCATTGTCATATATTATAAAATAATATTTATTTTCTTGAATAAGTACAAATATAAAAAGTACATTTATGAAGACCGAACCTAGTTACACTTCCTTCAACAATGTCTGAGCTCGCATGTGTGAAAAGAAGTTTTTGTCTGGAGTCGCAGGCTTGGTTCATAAAACTCTTGGTTGTATCCGCTTGCTTGATAGGGTGCTCCCTGTAGCTGGAGAGATTCAGCCGCACTCACTGTCACTGGGTCCGTGCAGCTATGATCTTGACCTAAATTCCATTGACCATTGACCACAGACTTCAGAGATTTTGACTTTGATTTGATTTGTCTACTGGGCTCATCTCTTGGATATTGTTGGGATGGTTTTGTTGGATAATCTTTTGATTGGTGAATAGAAATATTGTACTCGCTCTTTGTTGAACATTTTATACAATCTAATAAGAAGAAGAATTTGAAAGGGTTTTCCTTGTTGTCGGCTTTTCCCTGGTCTTTGACCAATCAGGGTGTCTCTCATTGTCTCTTATTTTTTATTGCATTTGTTGTTCTATCTACAATTGTTATTGATCATTGGAAGATTAAATTGTTTTGAAAGACTGCTATTTGAAGATAAGAAATTAGAATTGGGCTCTTCAAGGTCTTCCTCCTATTTGGGAAACCTTCATTACTACTTTAAGCAACAATAATGTTCTTTCATCATTTGATGAGCTCGTTGGTAAATGTACTCAAGAAGAAGTCAGGATTATTGTCAAAGGAAGAATTCAAAAGCATGAAGAAGGAGAGCCCTCTGCATTTTTCACTCAAGGCAAGAAGAGAAAAGGGAGAGGACGACAATCTAGTTCAAAAAGGCTTCCTTTTGAATCAAATGACTCAAATAAAAGTTCAAGGGGTATTGAATGCTACAATTGTCACAAGCATGGTCACTATGCCTGAGACTGCCCAAAGAAGAGAGATGCTTCAAGGTCCAATTACAACAACAATCGTGGCTTCAACAATTGAAGAAGAGGTGATGATCGAAGAAAAGTTGATGATAGAAGAAGAAGAAATGGTAGAAGGATAAGATATACTCTGGATGACTACAAAGAAGGCCATCGTCCTCAAAAGAGGTCAAGGAACTCCAAGCATGAAAATACTGCAGTTGCTAATCAATTTGAATATATCTGTATTTTTGCTCTTTCTAGTTCTTACCCTTCGAATTCGTACAATAGTTGGTTGGTAGATAGTGGGGCTTCTGGACATTTCTCTAGATACAAGGAAGTCCTCTCTAACCAAGTTGAGAGGGAGACAAACTTAAAAATCATTCTTAGAGACAACTCCACTCATCCTGTGAAGGGTTTTGGTTCCGTCAAATTTCATTTGGACTCTGGTGAATCTGTTCTTCTTCATGATGTGATGTATGTTCCGGGACTAAAGAAGAACTTGGTATCTATTTCTGCTTTGGAAGACAAGGGTATGAGAGTAGCTTTCATCAAAGGAAAAGTCCTCGCATGGCCTATGGAATCTCGCATGAGGGATTCTTTTACCTTGGGATCTAGAGTTGAAGGACTCTATAGAGTCAATGGAAGACCTCTACTAGCAATGGTCCACGACACTAATCATCAAAGTGAGCTATGGCACCGAAGGTTGGCACATCTACATTATGAAGCTCTACCGAAATTGAAGAAGTTAGTCTCTGGGATGCCTGATGTTCAAGCTAGTCATGATGGAGTATGTTCGGGGTGTGCCAGTGGAAAGAAGACAAGGGGACCATTCCCCTCTAGCAGGAACAAGACTGATGATATTCTTCAACTCATTCATTATGACCTATGCAGACCCATGCCTGTGCACTCTATTGGTGGACATCTCTACTACATAATCTTCATTGATGACTTCTCCAGGAAGACATGGATATACTATTTGAAGCATAAGGATGAGGCTTTCGATATGTTCAAGGACTTCAAGGCGTTGATAGAAAATCAAACAGGGAAGAAAATCAAAGTCTTTTGATTTGACAATGGGAAGGAGTATATATCAAATGAGTTTGTTGACTTTTGCAAACAAGATGGAATCAAGAAGTAAACTATTGTACCTTATAATCCTAACCATAATGGAGTTGTCGAAAGAAAGAACAGGTCCATCATGGAAGTTACCTGAGCTATGTTGCATGATCAAAAATTGTCTAAGTTCTTCTGGGGAGAAGCTATAAATACAATGGCATATGTTCAAAACAAGGTTCCTCATCAAGCATTGGACAATAAGACTCCTGAAGAAGTATTTACAGGTGTGAAGCCCAACATTGGACATCTCAAGATATTTGGTTACCCTGTATATTTTCGTGTGCCGAAGGACAAAAGGAACAAGTTGGAAGCCACCAAAAAGAAAGGTACGTCTGTTTGTTATGTGAAAACTCTAAAGCATTTAGAATTTATATATTTGGCCAAAGGTAGATCAAGTTTAGCAAGGATGTAACATTCAATGAAGATGTTTCCCTTGGAAAAGCAAAGGACCTTCCTCCGTTGAAGAAGAAAGATGACAACATGGATGTACTAGATGGTCCTTCTGTGTTGGAATCTGAGAAGGACATAGTTGATGATCCTATGTAGCCTATGGATTCCTTGGACCCTCCTCTAAGTGATCCCCCCACTAAGAGGAAACCATTGTGGCTTTGAGATACATTGCAGGATGCTAAGAGACACATTCCCACCAAAAGGTCCTTTAGAGAAAGCAAGAAGCCATGTCGATACTAGGGATACGTTGTAGCAATGAGCTCAATCATACAGGTTGAACCTCCTACTTTTGAAGAATCAGTGAAAGAGCAGGTTTAGAAGGATTCCATGGTCGAATAATATGAATCAATTATGAAGAATGATGTATGGGATATTGTTCCAAAACCTAAGGGAAAGTTTGTCGCAACTTCAAGATGGCTATACAAAATTAAGCATGGAGTTGAAGGAAGCATTGAGAAGTACAAGGCAAGATTCGTGGCTTGGGATTTCTCCCAGAAAGAGGGAGAAGACTATGACGATATATTTGCTCCCATTGCATGTTACACTACTATCAGATCAATTGTTGCCCTTGCTACTAGTCAAGGATGGACTCTTCACCTGATAGTTGTAAAGACATCATTTCTTCAAGGCATACTACAGGAAAAAGTATATGTTGAGCAACCTCAGGGATTTGAATTAAAGCACAAGAAGACTAATGTTTGCAGGTTGAATAAAGCGTTAAAAGGTTTAAAGCAAGCCCCTAGAGCCTGGTACACTCATATTGACAGTTACCTGGTGAAGCTTGGATTCACAAGAAGCAGTGTTGATTCGAACCTCTACTTCAAAGTGGTCCAAGGTATGCCTTTGATTTTGGTTTTATATGTTGACAATCTATTCTTGACAGGTAGTGAACCCTTGATGCTTGAAAATAAGAGGGAGTTGGCCTCTGAATTTGAGATGAAGTATCTTGGTATGATGCACTACTTTATGGGATTAGAGGTTTGGCCGAGACCTAGAGAGATTTTCCTTTCTCGAGAAAATATGTTGTGAAGCTATTGGAAACATTTGGAATGACTGATTGCAAGTCCCTAGCCACACCAATGGAGATGAACTTCAAGAAGTTATGTGGAAATGTTGTTGGACATGACTTGACGAATCCTTTTGAGTACCGTCAATTAATTAGGGCATTGATGTTCCTTGTGAACCCCATCCAAATATATGCTTTGCAGTGAACACTTTGAGTCAATTCATGACTAAGCCCCTTCATCCACATTGGATTGTTGCCAAACATGTGCTAACATATCTTCATGGAACGATCAATCTTGGTTTGAGGTACTCTGCGAAGATGTGAGACTTCATGGGTATACCAATGTTGACTGGGCAGGAAATGTTTTCGACAAGAAGAGCACTTTAGGATGTTGTTTTAGTTTGGGATTTGCCATGATATCTTGGATGAGCAGGAAATAGAAGTTTGTAGCTTTAAGCACGGTCGAGGCAGAGTACATTGTTGCTAGCATGGCTAGTTGTGAGGCAGTTTGGTTGAGGAAGCTCTTTGGAGAGCTATTTGAGCAAGTTTTGGAAATGACCATCATATACTGCGACAACAAGAGTGGGATCTGATTGGCAGAGAATCTCATATTTCATGACAAGTCCAAGCATATTGAGATCAGGTATCACTACATTTGAGACATGGTGTAGAGAGGAGTCATAAGATTCCGTCACATTTCGACCGATGAGCAAATAGCAGATATACTTACCAAGGCTTTGCCGAAAGGGAAGATCTTGTTCTTCAGAGAGCAGCATGGACTGATGGACGTGACCCTCCCGGGTAAGGGTCCCAGCTAATCAAGGGCACTAAGTTATGCTCTTCACCCCTGTCTAAGCTCCCAAGGTAAGGCATTGAGTCAAGGATCTCCTAGGATTGAGGAAACTTGTGCCCTTGCCGAGTATACCCAAGTTGGCATCTAATTTCCCACCCATCTGGCCAATGGGTGTTGGTTGCTTAAGTTAGGCACGATCCTTACCATTTATGGTAAGTGGCATCCCACTAAAGCTAGAGATGTAGGTGTTCTACCACTGACTCTTAAGGGTTAAGTTGGGAAGGTTAGCAGACAATAGGATAGGTGCGATTCTTACCTCTTATGGTAAGCAGCATCTGTTAGTTTTTGTAGCATCGGATGTGTTCTAGCCACGAAATTTTGTGGAGAGGCTAGAACACATGAGATCTCCAAAACCCAGAAATCGTTTCTGGAAATTCCACCTAGAAGTGTCTCAATTAGATTATTAACTAATTTTTAAATATTTCCTAAGTCTAAACTTAGGGAATATGGTTAATTAATCAGTATTAATTGAGATAAGGTGGGAATCATCTAGAAACTCACTCGGATAGATCCAGAGATGATCCTAGCCATTTATTAAGTTTTAATCCTGGTCGTTGGTGCTCCAATAGAGGATTATAAGAGGAATTCGATGTGGTGATGGAGAGATCAGCCAGTGTAGATACTTAGTTGCCCAGTCAATTCGATTTTCTCAGTAGTAGCAGCTCAATAGAGAAGATAGAGCCAGAAGGTGAGTAGCAGGTGGAAAAGGAGAGCAGTAGCATTCTGGGAGGAAGATTTCCAAATCCCGGAAGAGGCAAAGGAAGGAAGGCCGAAATCTCCAGAGGTTTGGCGTAAGCTCTGCGCAGAGGGTGACGCAGGGAGCTCAGCGCAGAGGCTAGGGAAGCTATTTCGGAGGTAGAAAATTGTTGTGGGGTGAGAGAAAATTCTCACGATATTTCTGCCAATATTTTCCTCATAATAGATTGCTAGTTGGGCATCTAAATTATTGAACTCGAAATTGTTGTTGAATATTAATAATAAAACCCTCATCTATTGCACCAATTTTCCCAAGTTGGGTTTTTCCGGGGACAATCGTCGAAATTATTGTTTGTGTGCTAGAATTTCTCAGTTTCCAATATTTTATTTTCCGCATTATTTTGATGTAAAAATTGCAGCTGTGATTTTATTCATTATATGTCGTAGCAAATAAACTACATAATTAATTTCTATAGTTAGAAGAATAATTTCTAGTAGTTGCAATAGATAAATTTTCACATGGTATTAGAGCTTTATTGATCAGTCGGAGAGCTCAAAAGAGAAAAGAAGGAATTTCGCTGCTCAGTGTGGGCAGCACGACGAAATTCTCAAGAAGCAGCACAGTCCTTTTGTAAGAAGGTCAAATTACTTGAGGAAGACCGAGTTTTCTGAGAGAGGAACAGAAAAATACGATTTTTCCTGGACAAGTGATTTCAGAGGCAGAGGGAGCAGCTCAGATTTTGTTGAGCAAATCTCTAGCCGGATGCAGAGGGTTTTCGCAACAGTTTGCTAGAGCATAGTCAACATTAGGGTGGAAAAGAGGAATAGCACACTAGAGCCATAGACATAAGTAATATTCAGGGGACTTCAGATTTGTCTTCCAGATTGGAGGACGAATTTGCTTGCTTATCAGGATCAACTTCACAAGGGGTCTGGTATATAGTCAGTGGAGCATCAGCTCACATGACAGGCGTTAGAGAATATTTTTCTAGCTACAAAGACGAGGAGATGTGTTGATCAGTGGTTGTCATTGATGTCAACCCAAGCAGCACCAGGGGCTACCCCGATATTGCATGGCATTTTGTCTTGACAACTTACTTTATTCTGAGTCAAGGATCTTCTAGATGGATTCTACTTGTTGAGATGTTTCTGTTAATATATGGCATGCCAAGTGATTCTTCACGATTTGAGAGATATTCATGCTTGAAGTTAGTAACCCCAGTTATTGGGCTAAAACCCTATGGGGTTGTGGCATGGCACTCATAATTGGTTGTGGTCATTGAATAGTCAATAATTAATAAATTAAAAATTGCTCCTAAAATCCCTCCAACGTTCACTTGTTGAGGACCCTCTCAACTCAAGACATTCATATAAATAATGACCCTCATATCCTCCTCTAGTAAGGATTTTGTGGCTTCAAACAGGTCATCGTGGCATTTTTGCTATAAATTTTTTCTGTGAAGCTTTAGAAGTTGAAATTAAAACCCATTTGAGCCGAAAAATTGATGAACCTTGTGACCGAATTTCAGATCTTGGTTCGCTATATTTTCAGAGATATGATCTGAGGAAGTTAGGATTTTTGCAAGCTCCCGAATTCCATGTCAAACAGGTGACGTTGGGAAAATCGCCATAACTTTCTCTTTGAGCATTAGATTCAAATTTCGTAAATAGTCACAGAAAGAGGACGGACCATAATTTGTTGAGTAGCGTTTTCAGGGGGGCCGAAGGTCGCAACAGTGACACGTGGCACTTTGTACAAGTTCGCTCTACTAAACCAGTCTATAATCAGGCCATCGTGGGAGATTGGGCATAACTCTTTCTTGAAGAATCCAATCTTGATCAGACCTATGGGGTTGGAAAGAGGACTCAAAGGGCTACCACAAGACGAAATTTCAGACCCTGGAGATCTGAAATTACATAGATATAATAGATTCAATATCGATCTCCTAGAAGGTAAGAAAAAGCATGCATTCAAGGATCACTGCAGTAAGGACCACACATCAACAGTCAAGGGTAAGTCTCCTATAGCAAGGTATGTATGATTAGTGTTTACATTTGAAATATGAGTATCATCTCTGACATATGTTTTTGCAGGACAACGTAAGTACATACAGGGTCTCGATTATATCTCTATGTCTCTATATGTCATAGTTAGTTTTGATACCACATTTCGGATGTCCTATTCCTGATACTACACATTTGATGCTACATATTCTTGATGCTACACCAAGTCTGCTAAATCTATATGATGTTGTAAGTTCATGTTACTTGTCTTGTCATAGTTGATAGAATGGTCTCTATTGTTGTACTTAGAACTTGGTCCATCACAAGTCTAGGGTTTGTCATCAGTTTTTATTGTATATATCTTTAGGTCAGTTTTGGATATAGTCTTGCATAGAGTCCAAGCCTATATCAAGAGTGGGAGTCTTTGTCTACTGTTGCAACAAGTCAACAACAAAAGTGACAAGCACACTTCAGGTACGCATTGTAATTTTAATTTGTATTTATTCATTATTATGCACTTACATGTGTTTTGCAAGCAGAGGTAAGTTAAAGGGTATTTTGTTTTGTTTTGGGATTGGTTTCGCCGGGCAAATTTTGCATGCAGGTAGAAGAAGATTCAAGTACAACTTCAAGCAAGAATTCAAGAGCAAAAGTATCAAATCAAAGGAAGCATTGCAACAGGACATCCTTTGAAGACATGACAGCCATCCGTATATTGTGAAGAAGTTTCAAGGCCAAGAGTCATCATTGTAAAGTTGTAAAAGAGTCATTTGTAAAAGTGTCATCATTGGAAGAGCCATTATTGTAAAAGAATCAATCTGCCTAGAGTCGAAAAGGCATTATTGGGAGGTGTAGGAGTCTCTGTTGGGAGGATGTCATAGTTGGGTTGTAGGTCATAGCGTGATTGGGTATTCGGTCAAAATCATTGTAAATCATATTGTATAGTGGATCGTTTTCCTTAGTACGGGAATCCACACTCTTGTCTTATTTCAGTCATTATAGGGTGGCAAGGAGGTGTTAGGCAGGCGTATGAAGTCGCCTACAGGTTGGGGCCTGTGAACACTTCAGGGTGGTAGGGTGGTGCTAGGGCAAGTTGTGGCTCGCTAGGGTGTTGGGGCATCTATTAAGTTGACTACTGAAGAAACTAGGGCGTTGAGGCATCCTTCTAGTGGGAGCTGGAGAAGAATGTTTTTCTAGAATTTTAGGAAGATGTTGCTTTCATTCAGTTCGGGCTAAAGATTAAAGAATTTATTATAAAAGCATTCCATGGCTTTTGACCTGAGGGGGTTTTCCACCTAAAATTCTTGTGTCTACTGTGTTCTTTTACTTACTATTATTACTACATAAACATTAATAATAATTGAAAATTAACTAATGCTCTGAAAAGATTTAAAAGTACTAATTGCTAAGGAATACTGATTCACCCCCCCTCTCAATATTTCCAACAGAGATGGACTTCCAGATTACTATGGGAAACAAAACGAAATGTACTCTAGTGGGGAGAGGTACCATAGATTTTCAAGGGGAGTCAGGAGCAATCATCAACACTACAAATGTATTGCATGTGTCAGGGTTGGTTATGAACCTGATTTCAGTGTCCCGGTTACAGGATAAGGGGTATGATATTCACTTCGTAGAGAAGAAAGTGTATGCCAAACACCCGAGCTGGAAAAAGGTAAGACGGATTGGAGTTTCAAGTAACAGATTGTACCGCTTACAAATCAATTCTCTAATGGCACTAATAGGCAGTAACAGTAGCAATGGGAAGGAGCTGAATGCATTATGGCACACGAGAATGGGACATCTACACCATGGAGCACTCAATATGCTCAAAGAAATGGTAACAAGGGTTCTAGAACTTGGCATTGAACACGATGATGTGTTCAAAGGATGCATGCTTGGGAAGTATGCTAAGTTAAGTTGCACGCAGCGCCAATACATTTCGGAGTTTCAGAAACGGGTACGTTTAGAAACGTCACCTCCAAAAAATGGAAACGTCGACCGAAACATCGATTGAAACATCATATATGTATATATATACAAAAAAAAATTATAAATAAGTGAATAACACGTTATATTGCAAGAAACGAGGGAATAAGACCCATAGATGACAATTTAGAAGGAAAACCAAGTCTATATTAACTCACATAAATGATTACATGATGGTCGAGTTTCGGTCGAGTTTCAGCCGAGTTTTGGAGTTTTGGGTACGAGTACGGCCCGAAACATCGAGTTCCTAGAAGTTTCATGCAACATACATGCTAAGGCAGTGTTTCCAAGAAGTGACAGCAGAGTTGATTGTGTGTTAGGATTTATATACTCTAATATTTGTGGTCAGATGTCCACTAGAGCTCTCAGTGGTGCCAAATATTTCGTCACCTTTATTGATGATCATTCCAGGAAAACCTAGATCTACTTCTTAAAGACCAAGCACGAGGTCTTCCATAGTTTCAAGGAATCTAAAGCTCTCGTGGAGAATGCGACAAGGAAGAAGATCAAGGAGCTTTGCTCAGATAATGGTGGAGAATATATTGATAAAGAATTCACAGATTTCTGTGCGGACGAAGACATCAAGAGAGAATGGACAGCTCCATATAATCCTCAGCAGAATGGTGTAGCGGAGCAGAAAAACAGAACCATTGTTGGAGCCGCAAAGACCATGTTATATGACCAAGGTCTACCCAAATTTCTATGGGCAAAAGCATGTAACACGACAGTGTATATTCAGAACAGGACTCCTCATAAAGCATTGGGGAAGAAAACGCCAGAAGAAGTCTTCACAGGAAAGAAGCCAGAAGTTAGCCACTTCAGAATTTTTGGCACCATTGCTTATTGCCACGTGCCAAATGATAAAAGGACCAAACTGGATCAAATTGTGTAATGTCCCAACCGAAAAAAATTTGGAACAAACCCTTCACATAAAATTTCTACTCATAAACAGAAGATTGCCAGGTAAACTATAATGGATAAAATGCATGCAATTCCATAACACGATAAGCAGAAACAATCTCAGCTTTATTATAATATATAAACTAGGGTTTTACATGCTGGAATAACAAAATAGTTGAGATAAAACTAGTCACAAATAAATCTACAATAATGACGCAATGGGCCTCCCCAAACAAATTGAAAATCAAATAACTACAACCTATGAACCCTGAATGTATCCACCAAGGGAAGAGATGGGTGCTCACCCACTCTCACTGAATCACCCGAGGGTTTCCATCCTGGGGCTACTGCTGAAGTAGAGAGCCATGTTCTCAAACCTCTCCACAAGAAGAAATCTCAAATCCAAGATGTCCTCCAATGGCCTCCTCCTCCTCTTTTGTAGCTTTGATGGATCCCTCTAAAACCTCCTATTTTATTATTTTAATCATGGACCACTTTTCCCTTGTTTATTTTAATTAAAATATTATTTTTAATGTGGTAAAATGGTAAATTGGCCATCATGTCTCCCCAAGTCACTGAAACTCTCATCTAACCATCCCATCATGTAGATCTTCTCGTTCCAATTCCAAGGAGCTATTACACTAAGGTGTTCTGCCACGTATTCCTCCTGAAATGCCACCTTAAGTGTAATTAATTGAGTCAAACCCACTAATAACTCAGTTTTCTGAAAGTTGTCGGAATGCGCTGAAACGAAAGACAAACTGTGTGGATGATGGAATATACCAAGCGAATGCCATCGAACCTCATACAAACTCCTCAAAACTCCATCGAGAGTCGAGACCCTTGATGACATAACCTGCTCCACTGACCTGGCCATCCCCTGCCCTGGAAATCCACCCTGGCTGTACTATGAAGAAGAATAAAAATGGGGACATGACAATCCTCCTGCCCCAAGATTTCTTGCCCTCAAGCAATCCAAACCTGTGTACCAATCTGGTGGCTCAACACAATTGAGACCCATTGCCTAGATCCCATACAAACCACTGGTCCATGTCACGCCTCCAAGGTATCGAAACATGATTGGATCCCATGCCCGTCTCTGACTCAACCTACTACTAGTAGATCCACCTAGATCCCAATGCCATCAAGAAGGAGCATCAATCCTCCATGGCTCCTATTATGCTATAGCTCTGCCTGTGAGTGTTGCCCCACCAACTGCGTACCAGCTCATCAATTCCCTCCAATTGAACCTCGATCATAGGCCAAGGCCATCCCCACTCTACTAATGCAAGGCTAGTGCTATGGAAACACTGGTGAACTACCAGTCCACCTTCCACTACTCACTGAAACTTATAGTGACCTCCTCATCTAAGTGCCCCTGCTGTAATGTGCCGCAAACTAAGGTTGATACTCCCTCGAAGGATACCAACTCATGATCTCCCGCCAATCTAAGTCATGGACTCTGGTGTAAGGAACAAGTCTACTATGTTGATGTTGGTCCATCCTCAATTCATGTTGCTCTACCTAGTTGGACAACAATATCCATCGAGAGAACCATGCCTCTCTCCCTGTAATGGGCACAAGGAGCCAAATTGTGCTGCAAGCCCCGTCTATGTACTCCTGCAGAGGGTTGCTGCATGAAAATGTTGCAGCTCGGTTGGCTGCCACTACATATGTTTGCACCTCATCAATGGGTAGACCCAAAGATGGATGCACTGCCATCTCCCTCGCTTGATAGGAGACTCCAGGGTCCTCCAGTCCACCAATCTCCTACCAAATCATCCTGTCATAATCTAGCATCTCATGAGGACAAAAGTCAACGAATACTGTCACCTTGCTAATTGTTTGTACATCTGTCTGCTCCTCATCAATGGCTGACCCCAAGGGTGGTTGCTCATCCTCCACCATCATGGGTTTAATATGAACCTCCAACTGGCCCTCCCTAGAAGGCTCACAATGCACACTGTGCACATCATCCTCCTCAACTGACTCATGATCCACCATATGCTGCTCATGCTGACTCATCACTGGTGACACACTATCATGAATGTCTCCCGTAGGGTCCATTGGTTGCTCACCATACACACCCGAACATAAGTCTGGCCTGTTGTCAACAACTCCACATGACTCAAGCTCCTCAGAGGCACCCTTGAATGAACCCATGGAATCTTCCAAAGAAGAATCCTCGCGCTGAGAGTCAGAAAGAATCTCCTCCTACTCTATCTCTGTCATCTCCCCAATGTCACTCAAGCATGAGTGTTCAGGTCCCCTGCAGATGAAGCAAAGTCCCTTCCTCCTCAGCTCATTTCTACTGCATGATCCCCCAAACATGAGTAGCTCCTCCCTGGTCAACTGTCTCCTGAACAGCCCAATGTTCTACTCAACCAACCTTTCGGCTAGCCCATAGGCAGCAGGTGAGACCAACTGCTTTTTCCTCCAAACAAACAACAATCAAGACTGCATCTCCCGACAAATGGCATCACGACCTCTCATGCATGATGATAAGATGGACTACATGTGTGTTATGACTGTGTCAAGATGATGTTTCCTAATGCCGAAGAAGCATTGGAACATCTGCAAGATAAGATCATCACACTCAAGATCAAACATGACTTGATAAGTCCTAATCATGGCCATAACTTTTAAAATCTCCAACTTTTTCCCAAAGGTGGAGCCTGCATTGTTGTCCAAATCCTGAAAAGTATCTGTTATCTACTTGAAAATTCTCCTCATAACATTATCATTGAATGGGGGTGTGGGTGCAGTCAACCTCATAATGTGACTAAGACATGATGCAACAGGAAGTTTGACCCCTTCACAAGGTTCCTCCAAGAACTTTGCCTGTATTAAGGCTAGCATGGCTAGTTTCAAAGCCCACATCAACTTCTTCCCTTCTGACTGACTCACTTTGGAAAAGAGGGCATCTAGTTCATCAAGTTTGAAGAGAACTCTCCATGTGACCCTCATGTGTTTCAAATCTGTCCCAAGAGCATAAATCTTTTGTCCTAACTCACACCTTTCCCGGGGCTGGTCTTGTTGAAGAATGGCATGGACCTCTCTAGAGAAAGGTCTGTTGTATTGTTTGGATTTTTGGTCCATAGAGGTATTGTGGTCTAAGGAATCAACTGTTGTACTTTTGTGCTGGTTGATAAGGTGTCTTAGGAACTCCATTGAGAAGAATCAAGAAGATGTGTGCATGACATCAAGGCCTTGAAATACACAATCTTACTTGACATACAATACTTTTTTTGCAACATAAAAGATTCAACTCTCTTAGCACAATTGTCACACACTCTGCTAAACTGTTAGATCCTAGTACAATGCTTGTGACTTCAGCATATACATGGTATCTTTAAGTAATTGTGATATAAGGTACCATGCTGCTAGCATATGACAATTAAATAATTGACTTTTCTTTGAGCAATAAATAAATAATACTAATGAGTTTTAGGGAGCACAATAAAATTTATGAACAGAATATTAAAATATGAACTTGGTACTCCTCTGCAACAACAATCTAGTATAGATGCAGGAAAAATGCACTGTTGTAGAAATGCCCAGAGAACTGTGGTGACTCAGCCTAAACAAGTAATTTGCCTCTGTCTCCCTCCAAAGAGCTCAGCCTCCCCAACAAATCAGTTGCTGAAGAAACAAATCTTAGTCCACCAATTAAATATTCCACGTCCTTCTGATAACACAATTTGGCTCAAATCTGACTTTGACCTTTCTCCTGCTCAGCGGTGGTGATTTATCTTTGTGATGGCTTGCTCTCGTTCTCAGTACGTGAATTGTTGCAACAACAGCACAGAAAACATTCTTGTGCCTATTCCCAACCACGGTCAGCGCGAATCTTTTGTGCCTTCCCTGTGGCTACGCTCAGCGGGTGACTCCAATTGACCCCCAGTTTCCCCGTGGTTTCTTTATGTGCTCACACGTGAGTTTCTGAAACGTATCAAAAAATGATTGCTCTCAATATCTGAACGCACAATGTACTTGATCCGGTGAGCACAAATCACTCAAATCGTTTTCTTCCAACAATCATTCGTCCTGCACGGCGAAATCGTTTACCAGAGACCCAAACTCGTCTCTACTCCAGTAATTCGATTAGCAGCATTAAAGGAAGCTTATACATTTTTCTCTGACAATGAGTGCCTGCCCAATTTTATTTTGAAATCGCGGCGCTGAATACTCGGCTCCCCCGTTCTTTTCGACCTCAATTCAACTCAATCGCCCAGTCATGCACAGCGAGCATGAAATTCATGCACACTAAGCAAGAATTCGGCCCAGTTGTTAATGCGTCACGTGGAACTAGTCTTCTCACAGCCTTCTCGATGATTGGTGGTGGCTCCAGTGAAAATAGTGGCGTGATTTGGATCTTAAAAGTAAACCTGGGATTTTCGATCCACAGATAGCTTATGGCTCGGCTCCATTCGCTCTCATCTTCAGGAGCATAGCTCGCACAACCCCACGCGCAACCATCTCTACTCGAAATCTGCTTCAAGTGAATAATCGGGCTTCGTTGCTCGCTGGATTCGGCTTAGCACCAAGAATTAATTTCACCCGAATTCAGCTATATTTACATAGATCGACTGTGGCTTGACTCTCGGCCACCGTTGCTAATGCATCACGTCGGAATGGCCTCAAACGCTCACCATAGCATAACGAATACCGGCATGGGACTGATAAGAGAATTTGTGCGATCCAGACTTTCAATGACCCTTTGACCTTTCACGTTGACTCGCTATAGGAAGAATGCGGTCATACGTTACAGTTCTCGTTCCTGCATACAGAACTCAACTCCTCGCGAAGAACATGTCGTCATTCCCGGCACAAGTGATTTCGAAAGGTCGTTTTCGCACCTTAACAAATGGAGTGACTGGAGAAATTGTGAGTCGGTTCTCACATGCTAGCCCATAGCAAAGACAGGCTTGGTCTCAACTATGAAATTAATTCCACGCCTTGGCACATACACGGTCGCTTGAAAAATTAATTGGCCTCACTGATATTCATTCTCCTGGAAAAAAATTAATGGGCCCTCTATCATTTGGTCAAAAATGAAAATTCGGCCCTCAGAGATGCGATGGCCCTTCCCTTTTCTTGAACGGGTCGTGTCTCACCCCTGCATTTTCATAAAAAATAATATTCGGCCATAAAACATCTTTCGACTTGGCCACATCATGAAATAACCCAAAAAAATAACAATTTGCGATATCACATGTAAGGTTCGACCCACTTAAAAATGATGTGCCATGGTTTATAAAGGATGATATCCAGCCCTTTACAAAATAACTTTCGTAATAGATCTTGGCCCACTTCAAAATTTCGATTGACGGCTTTTCACAATGTTGGACTCAATTTGTAGAATGATTATTATGTGTCAAACAATTGCTCATGGGACAACAATTTGTCGGGCATCTTGTCCGACCATAATAGCTGCAACTCCAAAGGTTGAGCCAAGATGAAGGCTCTGGTACCACTGTAATATCCCAACCAAAGAAAATTTGGAACAAACCTTTTACATAAAAAATTTCCTCATAAACAGAAGATTGCCATGTAAAATATAACAGATAAAATGCATGCAATTCCATAACACAATAAGCAGAAACAATCTCAACTTTACTATAATATATAAACTGGGGTTTTACATGTTGGAATAAAAAAATAGCTAAGATAAAACTAGCCACAAATAGATCTACAATAATGGCGCAATGGGCCTCCACAAGCAAACTGAAAATCAAATAACAGCGACCTATGAACCCTGAATGGATCCAGCGAGGGAAGAGATGGGTGCTTGCCCACTCGAGATGGGTGCTCGCCCACTCTCACTGAATCACCAAAGGGTTTCCGTCCTGGGGCCACTGCTGAAGTAGAGAACCACGTTCTCAAACTTCTCCACAAGAAGAAATCTCAAATCCAAGATGTCCTCCAATGGCCTCCTCCTCCTCTTTTATAGCTTTGATGGATCTCTCTAGAACCTCCTATTTTATTATTTTAATCATTGAGCACTTTCCACTCTTTTATTTTAATTAAAATATTCTTTTTAATGCAGGAAAATGGTAAATTGGCCATCATGTCTCCCCAGGTCACTAAAACTCTCATCTAACCATCCCATCCTGTAGATCTTCTCATTCTAGTTCCAACGAGCTATTCCACTAAGGTGTTTTGCCACGTATTCCTCTCAGAATGCCACCTTAAGCGTAATTAATTGAGTCAAGCCCACTAATAACTCAATTTTTTGAAAGTGGTCGGAATGCACCGGAACAAAAAGCAAACTATGTGGATGATGGAATTTACCAAGTGAATGCCATCGGACCTCATAGAAACTCCTCAAAACTCCATCAGGACCCCTGATGACATAACCTGCTCCACTCACCTGGCCATCCCCTGCCTTGGAAATCCACCCTGGTTGTACTATGAAAAAGAATAAAAATGGGGACATGACACACTGCAGAGAAGGGTTATTTGTTGGGTACAGCAAAACCTCAAAGGCATATAGGATCTACATTCCTAACAATAGGAAGATTGTAGTAAGGCGAGACATGAAGTTCATGGAGGACCGAACTTTCAGGAGATCTCGCGAGATCCCTGTAGGTGATCAAAATCAATCAGAAGAAGCTCCTTTAGTCCAACAACAGGGGCAGCTAGTGTGACAGGCAAGAGGACAATCACAATGATCAAATATTGTGACCAGTGCCAGTGTTTCCTCACATGCACGAAATCTGGGGAGTTCTCAACAGATGCAACAGTAGAGACAGGATGAGGAAGAGCTGGCAGAACCTTCCACAACTAGTGGTCGAACCAACAGGGAGGTTCGTTAGACATTGAGAGATGCAGAGGAGTTTATTGGAACTCCTAGGATGTTAAATTTAGGTATGTTCTATGCTTGGTGCAATTTACTTCATTTTTCATATAAGCCCAATGCCAATATTCAGATTAGCAATCACATCAGCATGATAGTAAAGTGCGGATAGAACATAAACGTAAACAGTAGAAGACAAACCAAGACAAGAGGACACAAGATGTGGCACGAGCCAGGAACAAACCCCAATGTGGGGAAACCCTTGATCAATTCTTCTTATATTCTTCAATAGTTCAGCAGAGAGAGAGATAGTACAAATACATAAATCTGATATTTATGATAGCAGTAGAAAACCCTTGACCAGAGAAGTCAATGCTGGTCAAACTAGACAGAATCTTCCATCCAAGTGGCATCAATAGGATGCTCATCAAACTGAGCCGAACATAGTCAAACCTTGAGCCAAATCATCTCCCAGAATTCTGATGTCTTCTTGCTGCACTAGTTGTCACTGCTTCATGAGATAGGGCTTCAACATTCAGTCCTCTTCCTTCATACAATCAACAATGCAGGGCTTCGAGGTGAGGCTCCACCACTTGTGCAATCCTTAGAACAAGCGTTTGATGTTGGCTATGGCCTACAGCCTAGCCCAGTAGCAACATAGGCCTATGATATTCAACAATCAATAATATCAACACAGCAGTCTTGACCCAATTTGAATGCACTAATCTGAACTTGGACTAGGACAGATTTCTTCAATGTAATGACTGAGGTTTGCCAACCTTGTAAATTGTCCTTATGAACAACCTCAACACTGCACTGTCACCACACTTCTAGGACACAGTCAATAAGAGACTTGATGTTGTCAACATGATGACTGGTTAGGGCACTTCTTGGTTGTAGCTTAGGGATCCAAACAGCCCTTAAACAGTAGACCCTAGCTCCTCCTTTTTGTGGATTCTTCTGCCCTCAAGAACAACACTAATATGCCAAAACAGTCCTCAAATTGGCCACATTGTCACCTACAGCAATGTGGCATTATGACAGCAGCTTAGATGATTGTAACTAGGTCTTTTAGAGTTGCGTATAAGGGCTTCTTCTATAGTGGCTTAAGGCACAACTAGACAGTTGCTTGAGACCTACATTTGTTGTGGTTGGAACCTCCTCCTTTGACTGTGGCTAGGGCAGATAGAAGCCTCTTGAGACTGTTGATTAAGGCTCCTTGTTTGGACTGCAAATTAGGGCCTCTTGACTGCGTTTTAGACTGCAGATTAGACTGCGGATTAGGGGACCTTGTAAGTTGTGTATTGAAGCTCCCTTTGACTGCTAGAGCTCCCCTCTAGGACTGTGGCCAGATCTCTCCATTACCTGCGACTAAGGGTAGAATCCTCCCATTAGGACTGCGCTAGCTGAGTGTAGAACCCCTCCTCTTGTCTGCGGCTAGGGCTCTTTTAGAGCTTCCTTTGACAGCGTATAGAAGCTCCCTAAGACAGCGTATTGAAGCCTCTCCTTGCTGCGAAGAAGAGCCTCCTTTAGGACACCGTATAGGTCTCCTTCATGACTGTGATTTGATCTCTTTAGGGAAGCGTATAAGATTCCTCCATGACTGTGGCTACGGCACTCCCTCTAGATCTCTCTTTCACCAAAACCCAAACAAATGAAGAGAGAGATCACAAGAGATGAGTGTGTACAAATCACTTGAAGTCCTCTTCTTTTTATAATAAAACGTTGAGGATAGGTTGGGGTAATTTGGTTGCTGGCCGACCTTGACAATTTGTCAACGCAAATAAATTCATATCTCCATGAATACATGTCGGAATCGGATGATCTTTAGATCAATCCTACACCTTTTGATGAGAGGAATCTAAGAAAAATATCAGCTGCCATAAATAAGAAGACCCGCATGGAGTTTGGCCCTAGTTGCCAATTTTATCATAGGACGAGCAAAAGATAGCGTAGACAGCCTGACAGGTACCAAGCATTGGTGGCTCAGGTTGTAGAACCTTCCAGCTTTCAGGAGGCCGCACAGCATCAGGTGTGGGTTGATGCCATGGTAGAAGAGTATAGCTTTATCATGACGAATGATGTTTGGGAGGTAGTGCCAAGGCCGAAAGAAAGATCAGTTGTAGGTTCTAGATGGATCTATAAGATCAAATATGTGGCAGACAACAGTGTGGAAAAGTACAAAGCTAGGTTTGTGGCAAAGGGGTATGCACAAAAAGAAGGGATAGATTATGATGAGACTTTCGCCCCAGTTTGCAGATACACTTCTATCTGGTCAGTTATATCTCTAGCAGCTCAAATGGGATGGTAGATTCACCAGATGGACATCAAGGCAACCTTCTTGAATGGGGTGATAGAGGAAGAAGTGTACATAGAACAACCAGAGGAGTTTGAGACTCATGAGAGTCACACACGTGTCCAAATTGAAGAAAGCTCTATATAGCCTCAAACAGGCCCCCAGGGCATGGTATGGTAGGATTGGCAGCTACTTGCAGCAGATGGGATTTGTCAAGAGTGACATAGATCCCAACCTTTACTATTTGATGGTAGAGGGTGAGCCACTTATTCTAGTTTTGTATGTGGATTGTCTCTTTTTGACAAGATCATCAGGGCTCATAGAGGATTGCAAGAGGAACCTGGCAGCAAAATTTGACATGAAAGATTTGGGGTTGATGCACTATTTCCTAGGATTGGAATTGTGGCAGAAGTATGGGGAGATCTTCCTTAGGCAAGGAAGATACACTATAGATATTTTGAAGAGGTTCAGGATGCAGGATTGCAGACCCATGTCTACACCCATGATCACCAACTAGAAGAAGTTAGATGAATCAAATGACGAGGATGTCGACTTCACCCTGTATAGACAGCTTATTGGATCTCTCATGTATTTGGTCAACACTAGGCCAGACATCTGCTTCGCAGTCAATACCCTTAGTCAGTTCATGGTAGAGCCAAAGAGGGTACATTGGGCAGCAGCGAGGCATATTCTGAGGTATGTTCGCGGCACAGTCGGGTATGGATTGAGATAGACTTTGTGGGTACACAGATGCAAATTGGGAAGGCAGTTCAATGGACAGGAAAAGTACCTCCGGGTATTGCTTCAGTATTGGATCATGGATGATTTCTTGGTGTAGCAGGAAGCAGAAGTCAGTAGCACTAAGCTCTGCAAAAGCAGAGTATATGGCAGCCAGTATAGCAACGTGCGAAGCTATATGGCTTTGGAAGTTGCTAGTAAGCTTGTTCAGGCAAAGGATGGAGGCGACTAGTGCCTATTGTGATAATCAAAGTTGCATAAAGCTCTCTAAGAATCTAGTGTTTTATGACAAGTCGAAGTACATCGATATTCGGTGTCACTTCATCAGAGATTGTGTACAACATGGAGCAGTCTGGCTACAGTATGTTCACACAGAAGAGCAGGTGGCAGATATACTCACAAAGCTCAAGGGAGAGCAAAGTTCGTCTATTTTAGAAAACAGATGGGTATGGTGGACAACTCGTTTCAGTAGCAGGGAGAGGCTATTTAGGATGCTTCTCAGTTGCAGTTGTTGCAGTTGCAACAACAACATATGAGAGGGAGTTGCAGTGCAGATGCAGTGTTGGCAGCAGTATGGTAGTTTCAGCAGTGACACAGATGCAACATATATCAGAGTTGCGCAGTAATTGGTGGGCAGTACAGCCAAACATTAGTAGCGTGACAAGAGATGATGCAAAGACCAGATGCGCAGTAGCACTAGAACACATTCCTCGCTAAGAGGGAGTGTTAGTTTTTGTAGCATCAGATGTGTTCTAGCCACGAAATTTTGTGGAGAGGCTATAATAAATGAAATCTCCAAAACCCAGAAATCGTTTCTAGAAATTCCACCTAGAAGTGTCTCAATTAGATTATTGACTGATTTTTAAATATTTCCTAAGTCTAAACTTAGGGAATATGGTTAATTAATCAATATTAATTGAGATAAGGTGAGAATCATCTAGAAACTCACTCGAATCGATCCAGAGATGATCCTAGCCATTTATTAAGTTTAAATCTTGGCCATTGGTGCTCCAACAGAGGATTATAAGAGGAAGTCGATGTGGTGATGGAGAGATCATCTAGTGCAGATACTTAGTTGTCCAAGCAATTTGATTTTCTCAGTAGCAGTAGCTCAATAGAGAAGATAGAGCCAAAGGGTGAGTAGCAAGTGGACGAGGAGAGCAGTAGCATTCCAGGAGGAAGATTTCTAGTTCCCGAAAGAGGTAAAGGAAGAAAGGTCGAAATCTCTAGAGGGCCAGTGTAAGCTCTGCGCATACGGTGACGCAGGGAGCTTACCGCAGAGGTTGGGGAAGCTATTTCGGAGGTAGAAAATAGCAGTGGAGTGAGGGAAAATTCTCACGATAATTTTGCCAATATTTTCCTTAGAAAAGATTGCCAGTTGGGCGTCTAAATTATTGTACTCATGAGTCATAATTGTTGTTGAATATTAATAATAAAACCCTCATCTACTACACCGGTTTTCCCAAGTTGGGTTTTTCCAAGGACAACTGTCCAAAAATAACTGTGTCGAAATTATTGTGTGTGCTAGAATTTCTCAGTTTCTAGTATTTTATTTTCCGCATTATTTTGATGGTGAAGATTGCAGCTGTGATTTTATTCGTTATTTGTTGTAGCAAATAAACTACATAATTAATTTCTTGAGTTAGAAGAATAATTTCCAGTAGTTTCAATAAATAAAATTTCACAACATCCCTCCTATTGTCATGAATTCCCGGGTAGTAGCAGAGGCTACCCGCTGGTGATTCTTCAGAGTGGTAGCAAAGGCTCCCCAATGTTAATGATCCTAGGCAGTAGCAGAGGCTCCCCACTGGCGATTCTTCTGGGAGGCGGCAGAGGCTCCCCAATAATGATGTTTCCGGGTGGTGGCAAAGGCTCCCCGATGGACAGAGGGTGGTAGCTTGAGCTCCTTTACGATGTCAAATCATTCTTCTTTAGATTCGTGAGTGTTCAGCAGAGATGAGCTATGACGACATTTGATTTGATGATGACAAGATATGTAAGACAGGTTACATGTTGCAATCTGTAATTTCTCCCTAACTGAGAGGGAGTGTTAATTAGGCAGCTCATGGACAAATTCCCTCCTTTCGACAGCCTTCCTCATCAAGAAAGAGCCCTCCTAGCCCTTGGAAGAATTTAATTTGGTTAAAGAAAAATGTATTTTTAAGGAGAAAACCCATATGTGCACAAAAGTACAGGGCAGCTTTAAAGAGAAATTGGACACCCTTGGAAGCATATAAATACAAGTCAAGTTAACCTCATTTTGACATCATCAACAATCATCTTCTTCTTCTCTCTTCTATGGATTGGTTCGTAAAGGTCTGAGATTGGTTTGTAAAATTGGTTCGTACAGGTCCGAAATTGCAGGGTCTGATCTCGCACGTGTGAAAAGATGTTTCTGTCTAGAGCTACAGGCTTGGTTCGAAAAAACCTTGGTTGTAGTCGCTTGCTTGATAGGGTGGTCCCTACGACTGGAGAGCTTTAGCCGCACTCACTATCATTGGGTCTGTGCAGTTGTGATCTCGACCTCAATTTTGTTGACCGTTGACCACAGACATCGGAGATTTTGACTTTGATTTGATTTTTTACTGGGCTCATCTCTTGGATATTGTTGCACTGGTTTTGCTAGATAATATTTTGGCTGGTGAATTGGAACATTGCACTCTCTCTTTGTTGAACATTTTATGACAATCTAATAAGAAGAAGAATTTGAAAGGGTTTTCCTCGTTGTGGATTTTTCCCTGGTCTTTGACCAATCCTGGTGTCTCCCATTGTTTCTTATTTTGTATTGCATTTATTGTTCTATCTACAATTGCTATTGATCATTGGAAGATTAAATTGTTTTGAAAGATTGCTAATTGAAGATAAGAATTGGGCTAAAGTGATCGTAACAACATAGAACAGTGGAAAATTAACAGTGAAACCATTCATCTAGAAGATGTGTTGTATGTGTCGAGCTTTAAGAAGAATCTTGTCTCCATTTCTGCCATGGAAGACAAAGGGTTTAGAGTTGCATTCATTAATGGAAAAGTCCTTGCTTGGCCAAGGAGATCTAGCTTAAAGGCAGCCTTCACACTTGGTGTCAGAAATGAAGGCCTATACAAAGTTTGTGGACAACCAATCCAAGCATTGGTCCTTGATACCACTAATCAGTGTGAGCTTTGGCACCAGAGATTTGCTCACCTTCATTACAAGGTTTTGCCTTACTTGAGCAAGATGGCTTCAAGGATTCCCGAGATTCAGGGTGAACATGAAGGTGTATGTTAGGGATGTGCTAGTGGAAAGAATGTCAAGAGACCATTCCCTTCTAGTAGTAGTAGATCTAAAGAGATTCTTCAACTTATTGATTCTAATCTTTATGGGCCCATGCCAATAACATCTCTTGGAGGATATCTATACTATGTGATCTTTGTTGATGACTTCTCCCGTAAAACCTGGATCTACTTCTTGAATACCAAGGATTAGGTTTTCAACATGTTCAAAGACTTCAAAGCTCTAGTGGAAAATCAAACTGGAAAGTAGATCAAGATCCTGAGGACAGATAATGGAGGAGAATTTGCTTTAAATGATTTCAAAGACTTCTGCAAAGATGTCGGGATTAAGAGGGAGGTCATTGTTCCATATGTAGGAATTTACACGGTAAGTTCCCTAGATAGAACACCAAAGGACACCGCTGGCAAACAAATCACAAACCAATACACCAATATTCTTGATGTGGTTAAAACCCTCAAAGAGGGAAACAGTCCATGGCCTGAGCCAACGAGGCGACTTTAGGCAATTTATTAATGTAAAAGAAAGAAAATTTACATAAGCTTCTCTCATGAACAATCACGCTACAAATGACCCTCCATGCTCTTTAAATAGAGATCATGGACCAGTCAGGTGTTAAACCACAGATCAAGTGTCAGTAATATTGAGGAGAGAATGAACCGTCAGATTACTTAATGTCTAGAACATATCATGACCGTCAAATTGTAAGTTACAAAAGAACATAGTAAAGAAACACACTTTACCTAACTCTACACTAGACCAAGTTATACTTAACTATTTCCTATGTGTCAGAATATCCTAACATCCCCCCTTAAGAACAACTTGGGATAGGATTGAAGGATGTACAAATATGACACAATAGGATAAGGAAGGAGGCATTAGAGCCTATCCCCCCTTAGTGACAACTTCCTGAACTCCAACCATAAATCAAAGTTTAGTAAACTTCACCTCTGTGAGAGCCTTTGTAAAGATGTCTGCAACTTGATCAACGGTGGAACAATATTGCACTTCAAGAACATGATCATGAATGAGCTTTCTGATGAAGTGCAAGTGTAGTTCAATGTGTTTGTTGGGCTGATGTTGGACTGGATCTTTGCATAGTTGAATGGCACTTTGATTATCACACCAAAGTGTAGTCTGATGCTGCCGCTGAAATCCAAACTCTGACAAGATCTGACAAAGCCACAAGGCTTCCTTACTAGCTTCTACGACGCCATGATACTCTGCTTCTGCTGAAGAAAGAGAAATGGCACTTTGTTTCTTACAAGCCCATGTAATAGGTCCAGAACCAAGAGTGAACACATAACCTGCAGTAGACTTCCGATCATCAGGGTCACCAGCCCAATCGAAATCAGTGATACCAATCAATAGAGGAGATGCTTTTGAACTGTAATGAATCCCAAACTGAATTGTACCTCGAACATAACGAAGTATTCTTTTAGCTGCTTTCCAATGACTTTCATGTGGGTTTTGCATAAATCAAGCAATAAGGCCAACAGCAAAGGAAAGGTCAGGACGGGTATGGGTCAGATACAAAAGTTTTCCTACAAGTTTCGGTATAAGGTAGCATCAACTTCAAGGGAAGTACAAGTGACTGAAAGTTTGACTCCAGACTAAAATGGAGAAGGGGCTGGCTTACAGTCTTCCACGTGAAAGTGGCGTAGAAGATCACATGCATACTTGGACTAAGAAAGGGAAATACCTTCCTTAGATTGCAAGACTTGAAGACCAAGAAAATAATACAAGTGTCCTAAGTCAGTCATTTCAAACTGCTTTTTAAGGTTGGACTTCACATGGTTTATAAGGTTGGGATCACTTCCAGTAAGGATAAGGTCATCAACATAAAGAACAAAAATGATAAGAGACTTACCCACTTTCTTGGTGTAGACAGTATTGTCAGAATGACACCTAGAAAAGCCAGTATCTAAAAGAAAGTTATCCATTTTGGCATACCAAACTCGAGGGGCTTGCTTGAGACCATAAAGAGATTTCTTAAGCCGACATACAACGCTGGAGTCCGTTTGTATAAAGCCAGGAGGTTGTTCCATATAGATTTCTTCATGCAAGTCCCCATGCAAAAAGGCAGATTTAACATCCATTTGATGGACTTCCCATTTGAAAGAGGCAGCAAGGGAAAGAACAAGGCGGATAGAGTTCATTTTGGCAACAGGGGAGAAGGTTTCAGTATAGTCAATGCCTTCAACTTGTGAAAAACCCTTAGCAACAAGACAAACTTTATGTTTATCAACTTTTCCATCTGGTCCATACTTGGTTCTGTAAACCCATTTGCATCTAATAAGTTTTCGTCCCTTTGGAAGAGGAACAAAATCCCATTCATTCATAGTTGCGTCCCAATCTGGATGGCCTAAAGCTTCTACAAAGGTGTCAGGATCATAATTCGCTGAAGCTTGAGCCAGTAAAGAAGAGGCTCTATCGAACTAAGAACGTGTACGTCACTGATCTGTAGGATCACCTGCAAGAGAACCTGCTGCATCCCGAGTAGCACAGACCCATTTTGGAAGCTGAGGAACTGAAGGAGGATCCTGAGAAGGTGGGGGAGGATTTTAATCCTCGCTGTCATCATCTAAAGAAGAAATATTTTTAGAAGTAGAAGGGATAGAGAGAGGTGGCACATCCGCCAAACTAGTCTCGTAGGCCAATATATTTTTAGCAAACTTTACATCTCTTCTAATGATAGCATTTTTGGACTTAAGTGGAATAAGTCTATATCCTTTAACATCTTCAGAATATCCAACAAAAATACATTTTTCACTCTTAGGTTCTAAAGCTTTATGTTTCTCATATGGAATATGGGCCCATGCTTCACTTCCAAAAACATGAAAGTTACTTACATCTGGTTTAATTGAGCTCCATGCTTCTTCTGGAGTGATATTCTTTAAAACCTTAGTAGGAATGCGATTTACTATGTAATTTGCACAGTTAATTGCTTTTGCCCAAAAATTAAGACTAAGTCCTTTAGATTGAAGCATACAATTAGCCATTTCCTTTAAGGTGATTCTTCCTTTCAGCTACACCATTTTGTTGTGGAGTATATGGAACAATATGTTGCATTTGAATTCCATGCTCAGTGCAAAAGTTGATGAATTTGTTGTTAACATATTCTCTGCAATTATCAGATCTTAGCTTAAGAATTTGATGTCCAGATTGTTTCTCAACAAAGGCCTTAAAGGCCAAGAACATGTTAAATACTTCACTCTTGAGTTTTAAGAAGTATACCCAACTGCGTCTGGAGAAATCATCAATGAAAGTTAAGAAATACTTGTAGCCAGAGAATGAAACAACTGGAAGTGGACCACATAAATCACTATGCACAAGTTATAAAGGGACTGAGGCATGCCAAGAGGCACGTTTTTCAAAGCTATCCCGATGATGTTTTCCGAGTACACATCCGGAACAAACACCATCTCTGCAAGATGCCATAGGAAGACCTGTCACCATATTTTATTTACGTAGATTTTGAAGGGAGCGATAGTTTAAGTGACCAAATCACTCATGCCAAAGTTCGCTCACTTCATCATTATAAGCAATAAATACCAAGGGAAGAGTTGATGACCCAAAGTTGTTAAACTTATACAACCTTGTAGAATCATCAACAATTCCAGTAGCTAGAATCTGTCTAGGATCTCTTAGGTCCTTAATTACAACATCCTGAGGTGAAAATTCAACGATTTTACCTTCACCTGAATGAGTTATCTGATATACAGATACAAGGTTGCAGGATAAGGTTGGAACACATAATACATCATTAAATTGACCATTGTCTAGATGATAGTTCTAGTCCCACAACACTAAGAGATCTATCATCACCAACATATATATTTTTGGTGTTACAATCATTTAAAGAAGATAACATGGCTTTGTTTTTGGCCAAGTGATAAGAAGCTCCAAAATCAATGAGCCACTCATGAGAATGAGAAGAAGAAGATACATTGAGTGCATAACCAGACCGAGATGCTTGACAACCACATGCAGAAAGTACAATTCTTGAAGATGAAGTTGAAGTTGAAGAGTGCTCCAAATGGATGTTATGCTTCTACATTGCTGCTTCCAAGGCTTCCATCTTCTTAAAGCATTTGGATTCTAAGTGGCCATCATGATTACAAAAGTTGCAATGTCTATCAGTGTTCTTACCTTTGCTTTTATTTGCCTTATCATTTTGTTGAATTGATTTTTCATTTTGAGACTGAAATTGCTTAGTACACCTTTGTTTGGTTCAGGACCATTCTTTTTAGGATATTGCTTCTTAGGATTCTTTGAATTTGGTTGCTGTTGGGTGGCTAAGGCTTTCTTAGAAGAGTTTCCAGGATTAAGAAGACCAAGATGGAAGAGTTTTTCTTGTTCTCTTATTAAAGAATCACAAAAGACATCAAAATAGGGGGACTTGTAGTCTTGTCCTTGAGAAATAAAGGCTTCTCTAGTAGAATGGAAGTTGAAAACAAACACGAAGTAAGCTGGTCCCAACTTAGTAAGAATGGAATAGATAAGGCTACCATCTTCTTTCTTAACCTTAACATCTTCCAAGAGAAGTCTAAGGGTCTTGAACTTGGACAAAAAATCTTCAATGGAAGAAAAATTATTGGGGTCCAACGTAAGCAACTCATTTTCGAGTTGATGGGCTCTAATTTCATTTTTAATTCCAAAAACTTTAGTGAGTTGTTTCATTGCTTCATTAGGGGTATCAAGTTATGTGATATGGAATCCAAGGTCTGGAGAAATAAACATCCCTATCAACCCACGTGCTTGATCTTGTCTATTTTCCCATTTGGTTGTCTTATCTTCATCTTTAGGTTTAATTTCTTGACCTGAGGCTATTCTGTAAAGACCTTTGCTTCTAAGTAAATCCACAATGTAGGACCACCATTGGAAGTAGTTGGCACTATCAAGAATAACTTGGCATGGATTTCCATTTTAACATAAACTGAAGTTGTAGATGTTGAAACTAAGTGCTCCAATGGAAATATTTCGAAAAATTAGGCCGATTCAAAAAAAAACAGCTTTGAAAACGGCTTCCAGATGAAGAAGTTATGGCTTTTTGAAGAAAAGTTGTTGAAGATGCCGACGAAGTGTGTGAATGTGCGGAAATGAATGATAATGTTATATTTTAAAATAAATCCCCCCCCCCCCTCCAAACTTAATCTAATTAGCTCACTTTAAAAAAAAATATGTGACCCACTTTTATAAATAAGTGAAAGTCACTTTTACAAAGGTACTTTATGAGCTACCCACTAAGTTGTAACTTAAATCAATGTTTTAAAACTCCGACTCGGCCGAGGGTCGACTCCGACTCTGACTCGGCCGAGGGTAGACTCTGACTCCAACTCCGACTCGATATCGACTCGGCCGACTCGATTTCAATGACTCGGTCGTTGTAAAAAATACATTAAATATTTATTTTTTTTATAAAAAAACATAATTTTAAAGATTTTCATTCATGTTTCCAAACACACAGCGTTATAATATAGATGGAAGACAACACATGATCAAAGTAGGCTCATGAATATATCCATTATATCAAAATGGCACCCAGTGCACTATCTAATGGCAATATATACATGAATTCTACACCATAAATTGGCTATTGAAAGGCTATCCATAGAAAAGAGTTAACTAGAAATAGATAGTAGATACAATATTTTAATCAAAAGTTAAAAATTTGAAAGCCATGTTTTACAAGCTTCATAGTTGTGGCAACTTTAGCATATGTAATCGGAGGACTTTGGAAAATTTTCAAGGATAAAATTTTACCAGACTATACAAGTCCCGATTACCTCTGACAGAACATTCATGTTCAAATTTTATTTTTTCAAAAACCATCAAGCAGAAGAAATGTTCGAAGAAAAAAAAAAGCTAGAATATCAAACATCAACAAAACAAGTATACCCCACTCAAATATGATTATTATCCAAAGCCAAATAACTCGCGTCAATCTGAAGTGTCGCAATCCACAACTAAGCACATTCAGATGTGAACATAATTTAAGAAACCCGACTGATTCGTTGCTTCACTGATTTACGCTTGTTCAGCGAATATGAGATTAAGCTCTTGCTTCTAGCAGGAGGCTTGCACATATCTAGTTGATGATCATCATTGGGCAAACGCATCGATGCAGACTTAGAGAACCTAGAAGAATCCTGATGACAAACAGATACCAAAATCGGCTATAGAAAGGTTATCCATAAATCAGCTATAGAAAGGTATTCACTATAATTCGAACAACTTGGAGTCCCCAACAGCGAACACTCAGCAAAATGTTAAAAATTTAAAAAATATATATAAAAAAACGTTGATTTTTGGGTTTACTGGCCGCAATGAATGACTTGACCGAGTAGTTGTGGATCCGGCCAAGTCAGCCGAGTTATGACTGACTCAGCCGAGTCATGCTATAACTCGGTCGGGTCAGTCATAACTCGGCCGACCGAGCCGGTTTTTCTGCCGAGTTGAAAAAAAAAATTCCGGCTTGGACCAACTCGGCCGAGTCGGTTCCAAGCTGGCCGGATCTTAAAACAGAGACTTAAATAAAAGATAAAGAGACTTTAGAATTATAAGTGACTCACTTTTTACAATGGGTGAGAACACTTCTACATAAAGTAACTTTAAAACATAAGTTATATGTGTTTTTTGAAAAAGTAACTCAACAAAAATAAAGACTTGAACTCAAGACCTCTATTCTCATAAAGTAACTTTGGACCAAGTGAGCTAGTTTAAAAGGTTAGTAATTTTTGGAAAAGAGGAAAGGGTGGGTTTTTTTTTTTTTAGTCACTAAAGCTTTAGGGTGCGTGCTTACTTGAAAAAACTCTTTTTGCCTACAAAACAAAAAACCAGACAACCCAACACGGACATGCAATAAAAACCAAACCTTAAGGCTTGAAGTTAGCTTTTCCCAGAAACTAAATATTTTCCTCAAAGTTTCAGATTTTCCGATATCACACTAAGGCGCGGCGAAAAAGATCATACACATGAGAAAAATCCTTCTTTTCCGTTTCTGATTTGCCCAGATCGCACAAAGTCGCGGGGCAAAGAGCATACACAGAAATGAAAGGTATAGATTTGGTAATAGAATAGAGAGAGATAAATAAACCGAAATAAACAGAGAGAAAATAACTAAAACTACAAATAAACATTGTATACCTCCAGATCTTAAAAATGACGTAGCTAGGGCTACCAGAAACCTTTTTGCATGAAACGAAAGGGGTTCCTCATTGGAACAGATGCTCCTAACACAATAGAGAAGTCCTCTCGACTCGAAAGCGGTCAGAAACAGTAGATCTAGGAAATGACAGTCGAATGCAGTTGTACCGACTTCAGATTTGGATCACCAACGGATGCGGCCCTCAAATAGCTCTAATACCATGTAGGAATTTACAGGGTAAGTTCCTCAGATAGAACACCAAAAGACACCGCTCACAAATAGATCACATATCAATACACCAATATTCTTGATGTGGTTAAAACCCTCAAAGAGGAAAACAGTCCATGGCCTAAGCCAACGCGACCACTTCAGGCAATTTATTAATGTAAAAGAAAGAAAATTTACATATGCTTCTCACATGAACAGTCACACTACAAATGACCCTCCATGCTCTTTAAATAGATATCATGGACCAATCGGGTGCTAACCCATGGATCAAATGTCAGTAATACCAAGGAGAGAATGAATCATCGGATTACTTAATGTCTAGAACATATCGTGACCGTCGGATTGTAAGTTACAAAACTACAAAGTAAAGAAACACACTTTACCTAACTTTACACTAGACCAAGTTATACTTAACTATTTCCTATGTGTCAGAATATCCTAACACCATACAACCCTCAACAAAATCGAGTTGCTGAGAGGAAGAACAGGACCATCTTAGAAGCAGCGAAAGTTACGATTCATGATCAAAAACTTCTTATGTTTCTGTGGGAAGCAACAAATATTGTTGTATATGTCCAAAATAGGAGTCATCATCAAGCCTTGGGAGACAAGTCTCCCAAAGAAGTATTTACATGTGTGAAACTGGAAGTTGGACTTTTGAGAATATTTGGCTGCCCTATTTATTTCGTGCACCGACGGAGAAGAGGCCCAAGCTAGAGGCTTCAGGAAAGAAAGGTACGTTTGTTGGTTATTGTGAAAATTCTAAAGCTTACAGGATATATGTGCCAGGTCAGAGGAACATTGAGTTCAACCGAGATGTGACCTTTGATGAAGATGTTGCCCTTGGAAAAGCAAGGGACTCTCCTATCCTTGCCAGCACTGAGAGAAGAGATGATACTATGGATGTAGATGAGCCATCCATGCCAAAGCCTGACCTTCCAGATGAGCCTATGGCACCTTTGGATCCTTTAGATCCTCCTCCTTGTGATCCTCCCACTAGGAAGAGACCCTTGTGGCTTCATGATACTTTACAAGATGTAGAGAGACATTCAAAGAAAGCAAGCAGCCTCACAGATATCAGGGATATGGTGCACTAATGAGCAACATCATACAATCTGAACCTTGTAGCTATGAAGAAGCAGTAGCTATGATATATGAATATGAAGTATACAAAGTATCATACAGACTGAGATTAATGAGCGACATCATACAATTTGAACCTTGTAGTTATGATACTTCAGATAGTTCAAAGGGACATATATGAAGTATTATATAGACTGAGATTGCCTTGATGATTGTCTAAGTCTGTAGCAAGGGTATTTTGAGCATCAGTTTCAGATCATGTTAAAGGTTAATGCAAGCTTTGGTCACAGTAGCTATTGATCAGGGTTGGACCTCTTGTGAAAAGGCTTCATCTCCAGAAGCATCAATACATTTTATTTCTGATTACAGGGACAGAACAGTGGTGATGTTACTACCTATATTTATTGTTGTGTGATGACATGACTGTAGCATTGATGTGATGAGCCTAGATGCAAGATAAGTGTTCTAATACTAGAGTTTTGTTTGGAGATTGTGTAATGTTGCCTGGCAGAAGTCAAGGTTTATTGTATGAATCCTCCATTGTTGTAGTTTCACCTTGTTACTGTGATGACAGAGAGTTGCTTATGTCTAGTTACCATACATGACATTGTTGTTGTATTTGATGTCGCTATTTGGGAGATGAACTGATGTTCTTAGGGGTTTTGTATGAGCAAAGTGTGAAGGCTTTCGGCGAAACTATTTAATGAGCCTCGCATTGTCTTGGGCATGGTTAGAAGCTGAGTGAGGGCAGAATGGTTTGTTGAGTCAGGGCATTGCTATGAGTATGTTTGATCTCATGTTTGAGCAGAGTTGGTTTGATTGATGAGTTGAAATAGTATTGCAAATGGATAAAGTCAGTGCATTGTTTTCGATATTTTGATTTGAGCAAAGGTGGATCCAGTCTAGAAATGGGGACTAGCACCTTATACCATCATCTCTAAATCAAGCCTGAAAATTTACCCTAAAGATTGATGTAGCTAAAAGAATGATAAAAGCATATGAAGCCACAACTAAAGAAAAGAAAAATACAAACATGGTTGGGACTTAGTAAGCACATGGGCAAAATCCTACCATGATTTCTACCCTCTCATTAGCCATCACTCAGTTCCTCGCCATTCCATACTACATCATAAAGGAACTCTTGAATGTCCCAAACCAAATGAGCCATAAAATACTACATCTTTAAGGGGTATTGGAAAAGCATAAAGCAAGCTTGGTCTGTTATGCTTATGCAATGAAAGAAAGATAAATCATTGAAGTAAAGGGCACGCCAGAGGGGTGGAAACAACAAGTTGAGGAAAGGGGTAACTCATGCCTCCACGATTGCTCCTTCTTCTCACTATAGTACTCAGAAATGTTGGACCCTCTCTAGCTTGTACAATGGTTATTACCATCTTCCTTGAAGTCTTTCCCACACCATTACCATCATTATCGCATGCACATATGGATTGATGGGTCTATTATGACATGTTCTTCCCCTCGGGGGTTGAAAGCACCTAAAAGGGTTCAAGGGACAACTATCCTTAAACACAAATGTGATAAACTCGCTACAAATCCTCAACTAAAAAGAGATTGGAAAGCAAGGTTCGTGTGAACTATTTTCCTCCCAACATTAAATAAGGCTCACAATAATATTTTAATGATTTTTGTCCTTGGTGATGTTGATCTCACTTGATCTTGAGGGCATGTTTTAGGTAGTTCATTACTCATGCAACAAACATCCTTTGAAGAAAGACTTCACACATATCCAACGCCTTTTAGAGGACATTTTGGCCATTGTTCAAAAAAGACATGCCCTTATAGTCCCAATGTTTCACTCATGAGATGTACATTAGGCCTTGTTGGCACTCCACATACTTGTATACCCCTTGCTACACCTCCAAATGTTCAAACCTTGTACCAAGAAGCTAAGGCATTGGCTTGTTTGATGATGGATCTAGGACACCCCCAAGTTGGCCTTAACCATCATTCATGGACATTGCCTTGTTCCAAAGCCCATAAGAGGTTAGTGATCACTAAGATGCTTAGAAAGTCCAGTACATCATACCCATGTGCCAATGCTTGCCTTAAATAATGCCACATCATCCCCACATGCATTAGAAGGGTGACATAAGCCTTCTTGGAGATGACGTCATGGTGGAGTTATTTGGAGATATACCCATGCACTTTGCTCATTTCTAGGAGTGAGGAGCACTCATGAGCTTCTTTATCACTTGCTTGGTGGAGATTGTCCATTTTGAGAGGTTGATGTCATCACACAGAGCCTTTATTCCCAAACATGTGGGCACTTTTGATGTATTTATCATTCTTTAAAGCTATCTTAAGATCAGCTTGTGACCTTTAGGCCTAGTTGAATCCTCAAGTAAACTTTTAGGGCTTTTACTTGTAAATTGGTGAAAATTGACTTGATTTACTTTATATAAACAGAGGGGAATGACTTTCATTTGTATCACCGCACTACTCTCTCTTAAAAATTGTGCACTAGCTCTCTTGTTCTTTTCTCTTTGACGCAATGTGATCTTGGTGGAGCAAATTGTCTTGGGAGGGATATTTTTGCATGAGACTTGTCTTGGATTGATGAAGTGATTATTGATTGAATGGTGTGTAAGTTTATTGCAAATTTTCTTCCATTTTGCATGCAAATTTCTAAAATTAGGGTTTCTTTGTGCCAAATTAAAAAGTGTAATATCCTTTATGAAGTATTGTTTCTTTATGCTTTGCAAAACTAGTCTTTCAAGAATCCATCGAAGGAACTTTGTATCTGCCTCCTCCAATATTAAATCTCCACTTAAAGGAAATCACTAGGGTTTTTAAGAGAGATTTCATAGTCCTCCACCCACCTCATCCAGGTTCCTCTATCTTTGACCTCACCATCATTGACTCCATTGATCAATTAAGAGAATGTGAAAATTCCTTGAAATGCAACAACTGGAATTAATTCTCCTAACTGATTATTCAGTTTATTAATTTACTAATTAATATCAAATTAATCACACTCCAATTTTGTCACAAAATAAAATAAACGCTGCAGAAATAAATAAAAAATGTTGGAAACTGAGAAATGCTAACACACACAAAAATTATGACACCGTTATTTTTGGACAATTATTGCTAGAAAAACCCAATGTGAAAAAACTAGTGCAGCAATGAGGGTTTTTATTATTATGCAGCAGCATAATTTCTTAGTACAATAAAATGTCACCAAACTGGCGATTCTACCCAGGAGAAATACTGGCAAAAATATACCGAGGGATCTTACTCTCTCTTCAAGCAATCCTAGCACCTAACTGCCTCTGAAAAGCTAGTTGTCCAAACCCTCTACTCAAGCCATGAGTCACCTCTACGCATACCCCTCTCACGCTCAGCCCGGAACTACTGCCAATCAAGTCGTCCTGCTTGCTATTGAATGGGAGACTATCTCTCCGACACTCTAGAAAATCTTCCCGACCTCTTGATCTAAAAGAGACCTTCCCTTCAGCCAAATCGAACTACTCTGCTAAAGCAACTACACAGTCCCTACGCTGCTTCCTGGAGAATAATTTCAGCCTCCTCTTTCTGACTCTCCGGAACTAGAAACTCCTCTGGAATACTGCTATGTTTCTCCTCGGCCACCTGCCACTCACCCACTAGCTCGATCTCCACTGTTGAATCACTCCTACTACTAGGAATTCGAACTACCTAGGCAACTGAGTATTTGCATTGGTGTGTTCCCCATCTACCCATCGACCTCTTCTTATAATCTCCAATTGAGACTCCAACATCCAAGATTAAAACTTAATCGATGGCTGAGATCATCTCCAAGTCGATTCGTGTGAGTTTCTAGAGAATTCTCACCTTTCTCAATTAATTACTATTAATTAACCATTTTTCCTAAGTTAGACTTACGAAATTTTTAGTTATGGCCAATTAATTTAATTGAGCCATCTTTAGGTGGAATTTCCAGAAACAATTTTTGGGTTTTGGAGAACTCATGTGTTTTAGCCTCTACACAAAGTTTCAAGACTAGAACACCATCCGATTCTACAAAAACTAACACTCCTCTTACGAGGAAGGTGTTCTTTCCAACTAGTGTTGCACAATTGTCACAACACCATGTCTCTACAACATCCTCCAACCACGCTACTGGTGTCTGACAATTGTATTTTCCTGCCACTATCCACCAACTACTACACTAACTCTGATTCATCTTCCACTGACTGTAGCTTAACTTTATTGCAGGAAATGTTGGGAATGGGGTCGTTTCCTCAAAGAAACGATACAAAAACGTTGAAACGCATCTAGTACAGCCTTGAAATGTGTTTTAAGGTTGTATGGTCACGTTTCCGCCAAAAAAAAACCATTTTCCGTTTTTTTTCTTTTTCCATTTTTAATATTTTATTAGGCGATTAAAATATTGTGTGGATGTTTCTAGATGTCTCTCACAAGTTATAAAAAGACTCTCGCCTCATTTTGGGGTAATGAACGACCCAGATTGACTACGAAATTACAATATTTTATAAGGCAAATTTTCATTTAATTTTCGCTTCGGGGGCATTGCCCCGAACCCCTGCTAAGGGAGCTGGCAGCACTAGTGGGGGACAAGCCCCCCCCCCCCCACACACCCCCATCAAGGACTAGTATCCAAACACAGTTGAAACAAAACAATTTAATCACATGGATAATAGTGTAATAATGTATAATGCATGCTTTATGATTGCACATAATGTTTCTTAAATATCCTAACATATATATATACATGTTTCCTCGTTTCCAAAATTTGGGGGGGTCATGTTTCATACCCATACCCATTTCGGAAACTCGTACACGTCTCCCTGTATCATGCAACTTAGTAGCCGAACCAAACTGTTGCTGACACTACACTGTACATTTTTTATTGTTTCCAACTCTACATCTGCACTGCAACTCAACTAACACTCCCTCTGAACTATTGTTGTTGCTATTGCAACTGAGAAGCATCCAAAATAAATTGTCCTTGCTACTGAAACGGGTTCTCCACCATACCCATATGTTCTTTGAAATAGACGAACTTAGCTCTCCCTAGAGATTTCGTGAGTATGTCTACAACCTGCTCTTTTGTAGGAATATGTTGTAGCTGGAACACTCCACGTTGCACACAACCTCTAATGAAATGACAACGAATATATGTGTTTCGACCTGTAATGAAACAATGGATTCTCAAAGCTTGATTCAACTCTAATTATCACAGTAGACATTAGTCGCCTCCATCCTCTGCTTGAACAAGCTCACCAGCAACTTCCAAAGTCATATAGCTTCGCACATAGTTGTGCTACTTGCCATATATTATGCCTCTGCAGAGCTCCATGCTATTGACTTCTGCTTCTTGTAGCACCAAGAAACCATCCATAATCCAACGCTGAAGCAGTACCCAGAGGAACTTTTCCCATCCACTGAACTGTCTACCCAATCTACATCTGTGAACCCACATAGTCTGACGTCATCCCCTCAGGTATATCTCAACCCATACTCTATTGTGTCGTACACATACCTCAAAATGTGCCTCGTTGTTGTCCAATGCACTCTCTTCGGTTCCACCATAAATTGACTAAGAGTATTGACCACAAAGTAGATATCTAGCCTAGTGTTGACCAAATACATGAGAGAACCGATCTGCCTATACAAGATCGGGTCAACATCCCTGTCATCTAATCCATCTACCTTCTTCCAATTGGTGATCATGGGCGTAGACATGGGTCTACAATCCTGCATTCGAAATCTCTTTAGAATATGTGTAGCATATCTCCCTTGACCAAGGAAGATCTCCCCGTTCTTCGGCCACACTTCCAATCCTAGGAGTTTGTGCATCAACCCCAAATCATTCATATCAAACTCTACTGCCAGAATCTTCTTGCAGTGCTCTATGAGCCCAGATGACCCTATCAGGAAGAGATCATCCACATACAACACTACGATGAGCGGCTCATCCTCTACCATCAAATAGTAAAGGTTGGGATTTGCGTCACTCTTGATGAATCCCATCTGCTACAAGTAGTAGTCAATCCGACCATACCATGCCCCGGGAGCCTGCTTGAGCCCGTATATAGCTTTCTTGAACCTACACACATGTGTGCGCCTCTCATGAGTCTTGAAGCCCTCTGATTGTTCTATGTATACATCCTCCTTTATCACCCCTTTCAAGAATGTTGTATTGACCTCCATCTGGTGAATCTTCCACCCCATCTGAACTGTTAGGGATATAACTGACAAGATAGAAGTGTATATGGCAACTAGGGCGAAGGTCTCAATATATCCCTTTTTTCTGCGCATACCCCTTTGCCACGAATCTAGCCTTGTACTTCTCCAAGTTGCCATCTACATCATACTTGATCTTGTAGATCCAACAAGAACCTACAACTAACTTGTCCTCAGGCCTCGACACCACCTCCCAAACATCATTCGTCATGATAGAGTTGTACCCCTCTACCATGGCATTTACACACACCTGATGATGTGCGGCATCCTGAAAGCTGGAAGATTCTGCAACCTGAGCCTCCAATGCTTGGTAACTGTCAGGCTATATGTGCTCTCTCTTGTTCTTCCTAGGAGCTCCAATGAACTCCTCTACATCTCTCAATGTCTAACGAACTCCTCTGTTGGTTCAACCACTAGTGGTGGGAGGTTCAACCAACTCCTCCTCATCCTACCTCTATTGCTCCATCTGTTGTGAACTCACTGGATCCCTTGCACCTAAGGAAATTCTAGTATTGGCCACTATACTGGGTCCCTGTGACTGTCCTACTAGCGGTCCTATTGGTTGCCCCTGTTGTTGAACCAATGGAGTTTTTGTTCGCTCACTCAAATCACCTACTGGCATCTGATGAGACTTCTTGAAGGCTCTATCCTCCATGAACTTTGTGTCCCATCTCACTATGATCTTCCTGCTGCTAGGTACATAGATCCTGTATGCCTTTGAGGTTTCGCTATACCCAACGAGGAACCCCTTCTCTGCAGTTGGATCCAACTTGGTGCGCTTCTCATCTAGCACATGGCAGCAAGCTATGTTGCCAAAGATCCTGAAGTGACTTACTTCGAGTTTCTTTCCTGAGAAGACCTCTTCAGGCGTTATCTTCCCCAATGCCTTATGAGTTACCATGTTTTGAATATACATCGTTGTGTCACATGCCTTTGCCCATAGAAACCTGGGAAAATCCTAGTCATATAGCATCACGTTTGTAGCCCCAACTATAGATTTGTTCTTACACTCCCCTACCCCATTCTGTTGTGGATTGTATGGAGTTGTCCACTCCTTTTGATGCTTTCCTTCGCACAGAAATCCAATTCTTTATCTGTGCACTCTCCACCATTATCTGAACGAAGCACCTTGGTCTTCTTCCCTGTCGCATTCTCTACTAGAGCCTTAAACTTCTTAGTGTGATCGAAGACCCCATCCTTGGTCTTCAAGAAGTAGATCCGGGTCTTCCAGGAATGGTCATCAATAAAGGTGACGAAATACTTAGCCCTGCTAAGAGTCCTAGTGGACATAGGGCCACAAATGTATGAATGTATTAGTCCCAACACGCCATCTTCTCTACTGTCATTTCTTGGGAATGTTGCCTTAGCATATTTCCCAAGCACGCACCCTCTACACACATCATCGTGTTCCGTGCCAAGTTTTGGAACACCTGTCACTGTCTCCCTGAGCATTTTAAGTGCTCCATGATGTAAATGTCCCATTCTCCTATGCCATAGCTCGTTCAAGTCTTTCCCCTTGTATAAATTAATAGAAATTTTCTACTACTGATGAAATCGAACTGAAATCAAGAGATTAAAAATTTCCTCTACTATTCTGTGGAATGTAAATCACAATTTAGAAACACGTGCAATGACATGCAACCATCAAAACCACAAGAACACAATGATTTTACAGGGGAACCCAACTGGAAAAAACCCCTCCACTGCTTTGCATTAATTCAGATGAAAATAGAAACAATTACAATGTCTTGCTTCAACTCTGAAGCACACCCTACACTGCAATCATGTTCTCCTGCTTCTTGACTTGCTCTAGCCAACACTTAGCCAATTCAAGCCTCAACCAACCTCCTATTTCCTTACGCAATCCTAGAGGAATTAGCCCCTAAAAAATAGGAGAATTCCCTATTTCCTTGCACAATATCTTGAGGAATTGATCACCTGCTCAGTGCAAAAGCATTGTACACTCAACAGTATACAAATATAAATACAAACTTGCTTTTTCCTCCACATCAACTAGGACAATTCAAATTCCATGCATGACTATGTCTATTTTTAATTGATTGACTAGTTAACTGAGAGATCGGTGAGTTAACAACACTCTTAACTACTCAATTGATCTTCAACTGACTCAACTACTGACTTGAGCTCAGTTAACTAAGTTCAACTGAAAATCACTGAACTAGATTGTTAAATTTTATCAATCACTACATGCACAACTCTACTTCTAGCCTATAACTTGAATTTACTGATCTAACTAGGAGACAAGGCCATGTCACACAAGTTAACTGCAATCCAAGTCATCCTACTGATGTGGAAAATCGAATTACTCAATTTGACTAAGGCACAAGTCAAAATTGAGCCTTTTCTTGCTACATTTCTAACACTCCCTCTTAGCAAGAAAAGGGCTCTGCACAACCCCAATCCAGCTCCTATGGAATGTACTATAGCACTACCTCTCACTGTTGTTGTTGCTACTGCAACAACTGCAACTAAGAAGCATCCAAAATAGCTAATCACTTGTGTCTCTACAACTGTCTAGTGGGAAAATTGCACTTTTGATTCTGCACTATGCCTCCTGCCCTACTATCAACACCGTTGTGTGCTCCTCCGCGTATGACTGCACCAACTGACACTGATCCTTCTGCTACTAAATCCTATGGACCCCTGTAGCAAGGTAATGATCAATGAGGAAAGTATACTGCAATTGCTACTGCTCTCTTGTGGATACTACCCAATTTTTGCAACTCTGAGACTAAGGCTCTACATTGCCCCACCTCACTCCTGGAGGTATAGTTGCATGCATGGCTTGTAAAAAAATTTCACTCTAACTCCAATTTAATTCACTTACCCGGTAGCTACATGCTTCAAAAAGGCTTTACCCTTACTGAATACAACATCATAGCCTCTATCCTCCAATATAGCTACAGAAATCAAATTCTTCTTCAACCCTGGCACATACATAACATTTGTCATATGAAGATGGGAGCCTGACTCCCTCTTAAATGTTACAGTTCCAATTCCCTTGGTACAATATTGCCCATCATCCCCAAAATCTATGTGCATCTGGAAATCATTCTCCTCTAGGCTACTGAGGAATTCTTTGCATCCTGTCATATGGAACGAGGCACTTGAATCTAGGTACCACACACTCCCCATTACATTGTTGGCCATGCATGCAATTAGGGTGAAGTCTAATTCAAATTGTGAGGCAAGTGCTTCACCTCCTGCTCCACCTGAAGGCTTCTTGTTAGAATTCTTGTGCAAACATTGTTGCATTTTGCCCATATTCATCGCAGTAAAAACATTTTATCTTGCTTAGGTCCTTCTTCTTGCCATTGTTCTGGCTGGAATTTGGCTTGATTTGGGCCTTCTTTCCCTTAGCTTTCTTGCCCTTCCCAACCAAGGAAAAATTCTCTTCCTCCTCAGCTTTGGATGTTACTCCATCTCTAGTGTTCCTTCGGATTTCTTCTTGCACCAAATCGGACCAAAGTCTCTCCCAATTTGGCAATTTGTCCCTTCCATTTACAGAGTCCTGGGAGTTTTGCCAAGGTTTTGGAAGGCCTAGGAGAGCTAGGCTCACTAGCTTCGAAGATGGTATATATTCTCGAACTCCTCCAAGCTCGACACTGACTGAATCTAGAGAGCTAATGTGGAGTGGTTTCATTTTTCTGCATACGAATGTTTTTGAGCTTGTCCCTCAATGCCAATTTCCTAGTATCACTGCCATTTTCAAATAACTCAGTGAGGTCTTCCACATAGCAAAGGAAGTCTCCTTGCCGTGTAAATTCGAGACTATGTGGTCTCTCACACCCTCCAGGATGATCCTCCTGGCTTTTGCAGTATCCTTCTTACACTGGGCTAACTGTTGCACATCCAGTACTGTTGGTTTTGGAATGTCAGTTTTGATGTACTCTAGCACTCCATTATCATCGAGTACAGCGTCCATCTTGTCCTTCCAAGCTATCAAATTTGAGGTTCCTTCTAGGGCATACTCCAATCTCAACCCGTTGGAAGACATTTTCCCACACGAAAGAAAACATACTTCACTGAATCTGCAGATCGAAATCTTTGAAGGAGAAGATCTATTGACTAGTTTCTAGTGTGATTTTTGCTCCGATACCATGTAGAAATTAATAGAAATTTGCTACTACTGATGAAATTGAACTGAAATCAAGAGATTACAAATTTCCTCTACTATTTTGTGGAATGGAAATCACAATTTAGAAACACATGCAATGAAGCGACAATTCTTAGAGTTGTGCTTTTAAAATGTAAAATACACTATGTATTGTAAGTAATATTCTTATGAATAAGATGAATGTACAAGAGCGAATGAATGTTACAATGAGGGTCTACTTATATACCTAGGCAAGTGCCCCTTCATGACTGAACATGTCTTTTAGACATGCCTTTCCATTTAACTAATGACTATTTAAATACTCATTACTTTGATTATTTATTATTTATATTTATTTGTATTTTATTTATTTTATATAAATTATATTTATAGCATTGCCCCTCTCTTCCCAAAGCTTAATTGCAAACAATTTCTTTCACCTCGCCCACTCATTTTGGCATGTGTAAATGGTATTGTTGTGCTTAACCCATTTTCCTCTCGCCCCTTTTTAATTTATTTTTTAAAACCATAGATATATATATATATATATATATATATATATTATTTTTATTTATTTATTTATTATTATTATTATTATTTTAAATTTATTAATTTTTTAATTATTTTAAGTAACTTTATAAAAAAATTATTACAAAATAACTTTATAATTTATTAAAGTTAAATTATAATAACTTTATAAAGTGATTTTTTTGTTGAGGTCGTTTAATTTATTTTCTTATGCACTTGTACGAAATGGTACAATCACATCTGTACATGCTCGTCGATTGACACCTCAATACGTTAGTGGTTTGTCGCTTTTGTACCACCGTCATGAGGGAGTGCTCATCCACACCCTCACCCATTTCTTTACCTAGTAGTTTTACTTCGTGCTTTATAAGAGATGGTTCTGGCCACTTAAAGACTTTGATCACGCTCCTTTCTCGGGAGTGGGCATACCATTTGTTGGGCATTTCGTAGGCGCGTTGCGTACGCATCTCATTAATCCAATACGCCACAACTTCACCCCATTCCCGCTCTTCCACGGTTTTGGTCCTCTCCTCATTCAACTCCACCTTTGCTATGCAGATCCCACTACCCTAAACTCTCATGTAACACAAACTACATTCATTAATACCGTTGTCAATGCCATCTAAAACTCTCAAAACATAATTAAGAAGACCGAACTTAGTAAGAACGTAATTGTCGATCGGACATGCCTGATAAAGTTCTCTAAAAAGAGCGTTATGATTAGGACTCTCGAGTTGAACCCATCGTTCAATCGCTATATACAATGGCAGCTTCTTCGACATTATATCGATGTTCAAGGTCCTCGGAGGCCCACTATTAACATTCACATATTCCCAATTGTAGTCAACCACACCAACGCTTCTAGAATTCAGTGTCGGTTGTTGCTGGATGGGGCCGTGAACCCCTCGACTCATGTTGTTGTTGTTGGAATTCCAATTTCGGCAGTTCCTTTTGGTGAGAGACAGGGTGATCTTTCTAGACCGGAGGATGGAACCATTCAGTTCGAGAAGTGCTTTTTCCACGTTGTCTACATTTGAAAACTCCACAAAAGCATACCCTCGTGCTCAGATTTGGCTTGGACAACATATGCCATAGCTACTGATTCGTCTTCCCTCTAATTTTCTAGAATTCGTAGGCAGTTTTATAATTTTTGTAGCTACCTGCATATCCATAGACGTCGCTTCTATTCTTTTGCAAGTTCTGCTTGAATCAACATGAGAGGTTGTTGCATTAACTTCCTTATCAATGTTTTGTTCTACATCCCCTTTTTCTATAAGTTCAGATTTTCGTCATTTTACATTATAAACTTACAAGCTCGAGATATCATCTTTTTCAATAATATTCAACCTTATTTATAGTTTCTTCATCTTCGGTTGTCATATATCCACTTTGATTATCAACCTTATTTAAGTCACCCTAAGGAGATCCTATTTCAACATGTTTAACATCATTTTCTCGGTTTGAACATTCTTTATTGTTAGTCTCTTTCATGTCAATGTCAACTTCCATTGTAGGTGTTGAATCTAGTGTTTTGAAAACCTTTAATGACTCTGTAAATGATCTTTTTATTTGTTGTAATGATTTTTTAAATTCACTTAATAGCTCAATTGTAGATTTATGAGATTCGCTTAACTCCATGATTCCAGGATTTAAACTTAATGGTAGATTGTGCAGCGATAACATCCAAAGGCTCGAATGGCTCTGATACCACTGAACCGACAATTCTTAGAGTTGTTGTGCTTTTAAAATGTAAAATACACAATGTATTTGTAAGGTCTAAGTACAGAAATTTATGAAGTCACTTCTAGTTTTACAGACAATGAAATTTAGGAAAATACATGTTTGTTTTTCTTTGAATTTGATGTCGATCCCAAGCTGTCCTCGTTCCCAATTTTGCTCTTGCTACCAAATGACCAATCCTCCCAGCCAACTTGAGCACAACCTTAGTACTCAGCTCCAAAATACTTCCCAATTCGAGTATTTTGGTCCCCCGTTTTCAAAAGCTTCAAGAATAATTGCTCAATTCTCACGTTTTGATTCGAATATCCAACTCTAAATCGAATCTCCGGCTCTGATTCAGATCTCTCGTTCTCCTTCCAGTCTTTCTTTCCCAAAAACCCCCTTCTCCTCCGGTGTCTCTGCGTACTCGGGATAAATATCATCCCTAGGCGGTCACCACCTTCTTCCACCGCCCTCATTAGATTTTATTTGACAGATATAGCTTTACGTGTAATGGGAGATGAGGATACGTGTTTATATCTTGATATGTTTGACATGTTTAAACTTTAATAACTTTAACTTTTATAAAATTTAATTATAATAATAAAATCAATAGTTATACATATATATCAAATTTTTGTTATATTAATTTAGAAACTTTAACATATAAATATATATTTATATACAAATATATATTAACAATACTTAACTTATAACTTTAACTCTAAAATGATCAATATTTACATTAGAAGGATTGCAATTGTAAATTTTATTTAACAACCTTATAAGTACGAAGTATTTAATATGTATATTTTGAGTGTCGGATTTAAGGTAATATCTCTTTTCTCAATGATTTAGGTATTTAGTCCATTTTCATTTATTTAAACATTTTTCCTAATTATTTAATAAGTATATTAGTGCAAGTGATGCAATGTGTGCATATGTAGCTATCATATGCATACATCGTATGCATGCTAATACTTGTTTGCTTATAGATCGAAATGGATCATTACAGTATTGTAAGTAATATTTTTATTAATAAGATGAATGTACAAGAGTGAATGAATGTTATAATGAGTGCATGCTTATATACCTAAGCAGGTGCCCCTTTATGATTGGACATGTCTTTTAGACATGTATTTCCATTTAACTAATGACTATTTAACTACTCATTACTTTGATTATTTATTATTTATATTTATTTGTATTTTGTTTTATTTTATATAAATTATATTCATAACATGCAATGACATACCATCAAAACCACAAGAACACAATGATTTTATAAGGGGACGCAACTGGGAAAAACCCCTCCACTGCTTTGCATTAATTCAGATGAAAAGAGAAACAATTACAATGTCTTGCTTCAACTCTAAAGCACACCCTGCATTGCAATCCTATTCTCCTGCTTCCTGACTTGCTCTAGCCAACACTTAGTCAATTCAAGCCTCAACCAACCTCTTATTTCCTTGCACAATCCTAGAGGAATTAGCCCTAAAAAATAGGAGAATTCCCTATTTCCTTGCACAATAGCTTGAGGAATTGATCACTTGCTCAGTGCAAAATCACTGTACACCCAACAGTGTACAAATATAAATACAAACATGCCTTTTCCTCCACTTCAACTAGGAAAATTGAATTCCATGCATGACTATGTCTATTTTTATTTGATTGACTAGTTAACTGAGAGATCAGTGAGTTAACAACACTCTTAACTACTCAACTGACTCAAGTAATGACTTGAGCTCAGTTAACTGAGTTCAACTGAAAATAAATGAACTAGATTGCTAAATTTTAGCAATCACGACATGAACAAACTCTATTTGTAGCCTATAACTCAAATTTACTGGTCTAACTAGGAGACAAGGCCATGTCACACAAGTTAACTGCAATCCAAGTCATCTTGCTGATGTGGAAAATTGAATTACTCAATTTGACTAAAGCACAAGTCAAAATTGAGCCTTTTCTGGCTACATTTCTAACACCCCCTGACACTATCACTGCTTATCAGTACCATTAGAGAATCGAGTTGCAACCTGTACAACCTATTTCTTTGAACTCCAATCTATTTCACCCTCTTCTAGCTTGGGTGTTTAACAAACACCTTTTTCCCTACAAAGTGGACATCATATCCCTTATCTTGTAACTGGGATACTGAAATCAAGTTCATACCCAATCCCGGCACATGCAGCACATCTAGCACTGGTACTTGCTCCTGACTTCCTCTGAAAATCAATGGTACCTCTACCTACTAGAGTGCACTTGGTCATGTTTCCCATCGTAATCTGGAAGTCCATATGCTCTTCTTTGTAGCTATAGAAATATTCTCTAAACCCTGTCATGTGAGTTGACGCTCCACTATCAATGTACCTAACATCCTATGAAGCTGAGCTATTTAAGCAAGCAAATTCATCCTCCAACCTGGAATACAATTCTAAAGTCCCCTAAATATCAATTTTGTCCATGGACAATTATGGAGAATTCAATGAAGACATCCCGAGTATATATTTGTGTGGTATTTCTATTTCACCCGGCGTTGATTATGCTCTAGCAAATTGCTGCAAAACCCTTTTGCACCCAAACAAGAAATTTTCTCAACGAAAATATTAGTTGTTGCTTCCTTTGCCTATTGTGGTATTTCTATTTCACCCGACGTTGATTATGCTCTAGCAAATTGCTGCAAAACCCTTTTGCACCCAAACAAGAAATTTGCTCAACGAAAATATTAGTTGTTGCTTCCTTTGCTTGCTGGAATCACTATTCTGGACAAATCGAACATTCTTGCAACTGCAACTAGAAAATCGAACCCTTGCCTAGCAATTCGCACTGCCTGGTTAAGCACTGCGCAGCGCCTGAAAATTTTAGCCCATTGCTCCCTCTGAATAGCGAAATTTTCTCTCTTCCGCCTATGCACCTCCTGTCTGCCAAATGTGCTCTGATACCATGTGAAAATTCCTTGAAATGCAACAACTAGTATTAATTCTCCTAACTAATTATTCAATTTATTAATTTACTGATTAATATCGAATTAACCACACCGCAATTTTGTCACAAAATAAAATAAATGTTGTGGAAATAAAAAATGTTGGAAACAGAGAAATTGTAGCACACACACAAAAAAATTAAGACATCGTTATTTTTGGACAATTGTCCCTGAAAAAACCCAATGTGGGGAAATGGTTGCAGCAATGAGGGTTTATATTATTATGCAGAAGCAGAATTTCTGAATACAATAAAATGTCACCAAACCAGCAATTCTACCCAAGAGAAATACTGGCAAAAATTTACTGAGGGATTTTACCCTCTCTTCAAGCAATCTCGACACCTGACTGCCTCTAAAAACCTAGTCATCCAAACAATTTGCGCAAGCCCTGCCTCACCTTAGTGCAAACCCTCTCATGCTCAACCTGGAATTGCTGCCAATCAAGCATCCTGCTTGCTACTAACTTGGAGATTGTCTCTTCAGCACTCTAGAAAATCTTCCTGGCCTCTTGATCTGAAAATAATCTTAATTCAGCCAAATCAAATTGCTCTACTGAAGCAATTGAGTAGTCCCTACACTACTTCCAAGAGAATAATTTCGGCCTCCTCTTTTTGACTCTCCAGAACTAGAAACTCCTCTGGAACACTACTATGTTTCCCCTCTGCCACTTGCTACTCACCCATTGGCTCGATCTCCAGTGTTGAATCACTCCTGCTACTGGGAATCCGAACTGCCTAAGCAACTGAGTATCTACACGGGTGTGTTCTCCATCTACCCATCGAACTCCTCTTATAATCTCTAGTTGGGACTCCAACGGTCAAGATTAAAACTTAAATCGATGGCTGAGATCATCTCCCAGTCGATCCATGTGAGTTTCTAGAGAATTCTCCCCTTTCTCAATTAATTACTATTAATTAACCATTTTTCCTAAGTTAGACTTAGGAAATTTTTAATTACAGACAATTAATTTAATTAAGCCATCTCTAGGCGGAATTTCCAGAAACAATTTTTGGGTTTTGGAGAACTCATGTGTTTTAGCCTCTCCAAAAAGTTTTGAGACTAGAACACCATCCAATGCTACAAAAACTAACAGAAAAGGCACTAGAGAAGCTTGTGGTGGTCATCTTAATTTCTCCTTTTTTTCTTTAATTTATGGTAACTAGGGTTAGGTTTAGATCAAATATGCATTTAATAGCAATCTATTGTCCATTTGTTATTTCCCTGTTGAAAGGGATTGCATTTAATAAATATAAAAAGGCAAAATCTAGCATTAATTGCATGTTATTACCCAAAAAAAGGGTTGATGTCTTGATTTTAATTGTTATCATATGTGCATTCAGTGACATAAAACCATTGTTTATTTAACCCTAGTTTGCCTCCATCATAGACTTTGCTTCTTTGTTGATCCTATCACTCAGACTATTTTCCCAAGCTGCTATGTGCCATTATATGCCCTAAGTCTGCATTTCATAAAAGCCCTAACTTATAGCAGCGTTCTTCTAAATTATAAGAGTTTTAGAAAAGTGTACTTGAACTCTAGGCAACTCTTATCTTAGTCCTTCAAAGCTTGGCTAGTACCTTTTCCTTAAATTAGACATCACTACTGAGCCCTCCTTGTGTTGATAATATCCACCACTAATAGGTAGAGAGAAGTCACTAAGGTGACAGTGGTGGTTGATCTCTTGTTTCCTTAAGACCTAGGTTGTCTAGTGAGGCTTTGAACTAGGCATACTAAAATTTTGTGGTACCAAACTCCACTATGATGGAAAATCACATAGAGAGTAGATGAGTAATAATCATGAACAAGTGTTGAGCCAATGGCATGATATGGTCAGTTATTAGAGACTCCATGGGCTACTATGTAGCAAACCTTTAGTCAGTTTCTAGAATGTATATGCAATGACATCTTCAACCAATTTAATTATCATTGTTTGCTTGTGCATCTTGTCTATATATTGATGTTTTAATGCAATCCATATATGAAATTATTATTATTGAACAAGGTAAGTATTGGATATTATCTTTAAATCTATTCATGAGGTTTGATTCTTTTTTGTAGTGTTGTCAATTCATAAGATTCTTCCATCCACTCCTCTCTGTTTTCTCAATGTCATACTTCATTATGTAATTTAAGTTTTACTCCAAAAACTAATTCAATGCATTCTCCTACGTACATGAATGCAAATAAAGCTTAGGAGTACGATGTGGGCATTTAGAGAGTGCACACTCAACCTTCCAGCAATAAGCATGGTCATCCCAATTATTGTAGAAATATCTACTTAGCTATGCCTCGATAAATTCAATCCCCTCTTTAACATTAAGTCTTTCTTACCTAACAACGAACAAAAACTTCATCAAAAATTATAGAGACTAGATAAGGCTACAAAGACAAGAACATCATCTAAGCAAAATCTAGAAAAGAAAATTGTAATTAGCTATAATGCATGATAAAATTCCTGTGTCATGAATAATATGGTAGTCACTGCTGTACACTGGTGTGTGTAATTACTAATAAGCATATATACCCAAATAGTTGGTTAATTTATTGATTCATGTATGCTGATCATGTATTATAAACAGTGGTAAATAGTGGTAATTGAGCTCACCCAAACTCAGATTGGATGAAGGGCTATAATTGAAGGTTAAAGTCCCAATGACTGTGATCTCACGGTTATTTGATTACTATGTACTTCTATATATTCTATATGCATACAATTCTTTTAATTACTAAAAATTAGCTGTTCTTTTGAAGAAAAGAAAGGCCATAGCAAGATTTCTGACCTATGAAATACTGGAGCTACTTCAAAAGCTCAGATCAATAAAAGGGAACTAGAAGCCCATGCAAGACAATGTCTAACCTAGAACTCACCATATTCTAATCATGTCAATACAGATAAATAATGGAATTATAAGGCACATTAGTGTATAAAATTCAAAAAATCATTGGCCTATGTAAATAAAGAACTGCTACATATACAACATGATCTGAAATTTCAAAGATAATCAATGGCATCTATCATTGAAGCATGCAAAAAGCTTGTCTTACATTGACTGCAATGCTTTTTAGTGTGGTACATAAAGTTGCCAACGAAGATGAAGCCAAGTTCTCTTCTCGAGCAACATCCAAAAGTACGTCAGCCATGCCAGTTTTTGCAAAATTTCGTGCATGGGTGTAAACCTGCATGTCATTTCCACTTTTTTCAGTGCTTCAAAATCTTAAAAGAAAAGCTCATGACATAGAAGCCTTTAAAACAAGAATATATTAGTGCAATTCAGTTTAAAATCTTCTACAAAAATATAATGAACTTGTTACAATCCAAAACATCATCTATTATCTAAATAAAAGGTTAAGAAATGACTTTCAATAATGGACGTTTTTCTCAAAAAATATAATGGACCTTTTAGCTCTCGAAATGTTGTAGCTATGATATTTCCCTGAAAAAAATTTGATAGTTGAAAAAAAGACATGCATGGTCATAATGGTTGGATTTAAAATGTGCCTACTCGATTGAGTACAGGAATGTGAGACACAAATCATCTTATTTGGCTGTGCAAGCGGAAATTCCAATAACAGAAATCACATGGCCAACTTGCAATCCCTCCATTTGACACCCTAGTCCAAAGGTCGATGCCATATCTTTATATTCTACAATTACAAAATAAAGCTTAGGACCACACCCAACCAATAGCCATGAGAACATGATAACTATCCTTACTGATTTGCAACTCCTTGTACACAAAATTAGAAAGAACAGGTTTCTTGCATATAGGATATGGCTTCTCGATTAAATCTAGTTCCAATTTCCTAATGTGCCTCATTGGACAAGATATACATGCAACCAAGTGTGTACCACTTTCACCATCTAAGGATGCTCTGTGACTAGCATTGACACCATGATCAATCCATATCCATAATGCATTCCTGTTAATTTTCAGACCATGGTATGGAGATTCTGCACTCATAAACTAAACAGTAAATCGTTGGTAGATTAAGCTACAAAAAGCCAATCAAAACTACTTTAATCTGCTAACACAAACTGCTGAAAATAAGAACAGCGAAAATGCACTAGATAGGGCTACTCAAATTTGTATCTGTATTTCATTACTGCGAAGAAGAGGTACACAGTACATAAGCTCAAAGATAAGAATTCGCTAACCACGACAGTAGTAAGTCCCTGCATCTCCTAGAAAGAATGGGAAGAAGGCAAAAGATACAAAATATCTGGTCACATGTATGAAGCACCCAAGGTCACTTAGTTAAACTCTAACGCTAGCTACATCCACTAGCGCACCCTCCTTGTATTAACAAGTGTGACAGGTGAAGTGCAACTCCACAAAGAAAATGAACTAGAGCATGCAAGCATGCAACCCCTTGAGATCAGCACCCTATACCTAAACTAGAAACTTATAATGCATGAGTACCCCAACTATACAGGGATCTACACCATCCTACTAATAATAGATCATGAATGCTAAGAGTAAAAAAAGCAAACTTCAAAAATAAGAAAACTCCATGTAAAACTAGAACTATTAAACCTGAAACAACCTCTAAACTTGAGTTGTGGCACATGCATTTCTTTAGCAAGCATGTGCCCTCTCCCAAACAACAGTCTATATCACTGTCATCTACACATTCATTCAAGCTATTCATAATTGTTGTAAGGAAACGCCAAAGGCGCCATCTTGATTGTCTTCTCTGTTCTGCCATCACTAGTACAGTCACTAGTTGAGCAACATGTGCAAACTTCAACACTCCCTCTTAGTGTGGAAAGTGTTCTCCACCAAAATAGGTCTCTCCCTAAGCAAAAAGTTTCCCTTGGCCAAGGGTATCTACAATCTATGAATCCAAAGCAACATATTCTCATATCATTGTACCCTTCTAAACTTTGTCCCCAAGGAAATGGTACTTGGTGTCAATGTGCTTGTAGTGATTATGAAATACTAGCTTCTCAAAGAGTCTGATACAACTCTAATTGTCACAGTATACAACAATAGTTTACAAATCTAATCGGTCAACTCTACAATCACTTGCAAAGACAAATAGCTTCGCAACTAGAGAAGTTGGTTGCCATGTATTCTACCTCTACCAAATTAAGTGCCACTACCCCCTGTTGCGTGCTAAACCAAAATATCATACCTGAACCCTGTTGATTTTTAGGGATCTTCTTATTCGATGGTTACTTCTAATAATATTCATTTTCAATTCACTTGCATTCACTTCTATCATTAAGCAATTACATAGAAGATCGTCAACATTACTACAAGATTGACAGTAGGATCATAAAGAAATAGCCACACAAGTAAACACAAAGCATTTTTACCCTAGGAAAAACCACATGGGAGAAAAACCCAACAACCCTTTCCCTAGAGAAATTGATTTGTTCAAGAGATACATCTAAGTCAAACCCTAGGTCAAACTGACCATCAACATTATTCTGGTCAAACCTAGTCCAATAGCCTTGTTACCCACCACCAGTAGATGACACCCATAGAAGAATTTTTCTCCTAGATTTTACTTCAGCCAGCAGCCAATCACCCCTTGCAGCTACCTGATAGCTCTATGTGCCACCATTCCCCACCACTTAAGCCAGCCATTATGTGCCCTCACCCATCTATTATGAGCATATGTTTGAAGGTGGGTCTTCCAACCCCGAAGGTATGGCTTTTCATTATGCAATTGGGTGTTTTTGCTTGCTTATCTTGGACACATTTGGACATGGATTAGTGGGGGGATTCGGCAGAAAGAATCTGCTTGGTCTGTACTCTTATTCCCTTGTCCCAACTTGGTGGTTAATCTTGTATCCTAGTCATGTGGGACCTTTATTGGCTACTAGCTTTAGGAGTGTCACTACATGGGAAACCTCGACTATGGTTAAGTCGTCCCCCTTCCCGACACCACATAAATCACATCCTTCCGCTCATTATAACCTTGTTTCACTCTTTTCCCATCTAGGTCCACTTTTGTCCAATGGGTTCACAAGGAGTTAGCCTCCCCTTCCCCTTGTCCACACTTTGGGTCAGGCCTGGAACGATGCCCCAGAGGTTGATGCAGCTAAAAAGAAAGTTAAAAGCATAATTTGGCCACTTACAACAAGAAATGTATGATAAAATGCAAATGATGGTCGGGACATAAAAATTTAGCGTGTGGGCAAAAGCCAAGCATGAGCTTTACTCCTTATCATTACGGCCATCACCCTGGTTGCTAGGGCCCTTATGAGTGCCCCCTGCATCATTGAGGAACCCATGATTGTCCCAAACCCTAGTGGGCGATGAATTGCCCAACCTTAAGGGGGTAATCACTACTTTATCATACACATCATGCTCTCATTCCCTGGAGCCCCGAGCAGTTAAAAGAAAGAAAAATCAATAAAAGGCAAAAGGCATATGAAGAAGGGTGGAAAAACAAAGGCCGGGTAACTCATGTACCACGATTGCTCCCTCCTACATCTATACACCCATGTGTGGGCTTCCCTCATTATAGCTACCCTTGTACCATGGCATGTGGCTTGGAGCCTCCCTTGTTACCCCACTCCGCTCCACCATTATTTCACATGACACCAATCATTTGACGGATATACCATGGCCCTGTTACTCCCTTAGAGGTTGAAACCACATAATAGAGTCCTTGATTAACCCCTCTTATTGAATAAGGAAACACATGTACACTCTAAATCCCATTTGGAAGGGCATGCCACTATGAAGTGTCCACTTTTGCCCTTGATTTGCAAGTTTATTTACTCAATTGCTCTAATGAATTGTTGTACTAGAAGGTGAGGAGACGCATTGGATATTATATAGGATTGCAAGTAGATCTTCATCCTGGGTTTGGCCTCCCTATACGGGAAACAAACCTTCTAGAGGGTCATGATGGCATTTGTAGGGTGAGCGTTGAGAGCCATTGGCCTCCACCACAGCAGAACATTGGTTGACACGCCATGGGATACTTTAGCACCACATTATGTTTGCTCGTGCCCCAGCTATACAAAGATGATGATGCACTTGGACCACATTGCCCAGCCAACCACATACTTGCAGCAGATATTTCGCAATTGATCCAGGGCCCAGAAGGGGTTTTGTCCCACCCAGGGAGACATGGGACGGCTTGTACCATCATTCTAGCCCTTCTTGATGGAGCATGGACATGTTCAATCTAGTTGGAGACCCATGAGACCATTCATAGTGCCCCACGGCCACTTGGGAGCACCATAGACGTTTTGCTTGGAATCCAAGGGGCCACCCCCTTGGTCATCATTATAAAAGCCCTCCTCTTCATCTTGCAACATGGAGGAGTTATCTAGACCTTCCAACGGCCCTTTTTTATCATTTTTCTAACATTTCGACCTCATTAAGAAGGCTTATTGAATAATTTTGAGCTATTTGGTGGGCTTGTCACCAATTAGATTGTTATTTTGCACATTATAGTTGTTTTTAGGGGCTTATTAGGCTAATTAGAGTAAATTGAACCCCTTGAGGCTCATATAAATAAAATTAAGCCTCATTTATAGATCATCATCAACCGGATTTGGATCTCTCCCATAAAAAGATTTCGAGCCCACAGTAGAGGACGAAATTTCGATGTCTCCTGATGAATTATGATGTTTGGATAAATTCGTAGGCTATCTTGGAGCTTCTTTTTTGGCAATATTGTGGATGGATATACTCTTCTTCATCTTGTAAGTGCAATATGATGCTATGTTTTCTATTTTAATGAATGTCTAATGCAAGGAAATTGTGTTGTAAAATGTAACTAGGTTTGGTCTTCATAATGACATGTAATTATGATCTTTGTAAATGACAAATAAAAAGAATAAAATTATTTTTGTAATGCCTTGCTTCATGGGTTTCATGAGCAAGAGTTTTTATTTCTTGATGGCTCCCATTGAGAGCTTTAGGATTTGTCAAAGAGTCATATGTCATGTATGAAGATATGTCAAAAGTATTGTAGTTTATAGGACTCTCACAAGAGCCCTCCAAAAGACAAGCACGGTTCTCTTGAAGTCGACCTGCAAGATGAATTAAATAACACAAGTCGGCTCACAAATAAAAGACACATTTCTTCATGTATACAAGTCAGCTTATTTATGGACAGACTAATATAAATACCCAGCTAGGATCTTCGCATAAGGACAGACAAGAACTCTGTTAAAATTGGCAACTAGGGCCAAACTCCATGTGGGTCTTCTTATTTATGGCAGCCGATATTTTTCTTGGATTCCTCTCGTTGAAGGGTGTAGGATTGATCTAAAGATCATCCGATTCCGACATGTATTCATGGAGATATGAATTTATTTGTGTTACTTGACAAATTGTCAAGGTTGGCCAATAACCAAATTACCCCAACTTATCCTCAACGTTTTATTATAAATAGAAGAGGTCTTCAAGTCATTCTGTACACACACTTCTCCTAAGATCTCTCTCCACTCGCTTAGGTTTTGGTGACTAGAGAGATCAAGGGGGAGAAGCCCTAGACGTAGTGAAGGAAGAAGCCCTAATTACAGACCCAAGGAGAGACCTATATGCTGCCCTAAAGGAGATCTAACCCTAGCCCTAGACGCAGTCAAGAGAAATCTCCCATACGCAGTCAAGGAGGGAGCTAGTTGTTGTCCTAAAGAGGCTCCTATCCAAAGTTCTAAAGAGCTCTATTCGTTGTTCTAAAGTTCCCTAACCGCAGGTCAAGAGGTGCCCTAAATCCGCAGTTAAGGGTGACCCTTATTCACTATTCAAAGAGGCCCTTATACACTATCCTAAGGTTCCCTGACTCCGCAGTCTATTGAGCTCTAATTCACAACTAGAGAGTGATCCTATTGCGCAGCAACTAGACCCTAATACGCAGCTACAGGAGGAGACATAATCTGTTGGTCAAAGGCAGTCCTAATAGCAGCCATAAGAAGGCTTAGTTGCAGTCCAAAAGGAGGCCTAATACGCAACCTAGCTACAGTCACCTAAGTCGTTGTCAGCTAGAGAGTGATCCTATTGCGCAGCAACTAGACCCTAATACGCAGCTACAGGAGGAGACATAATCCGTTGGTCAAAGGCAGTCCTAACAGCAGCCATAAGAAGGCTTAGTTGCAGACTTCATAGTTTTTAAAACCGGAACCGGTGACCAGACCAGTCCACCTAATGAACCGGTTTATCGACCAGAACCGGTCTAACCGGGACTGGTTTGGTCTAAACGAACCGGTTTTAAAAAAATACATTAAATAATTAATTTTTAATGAAACAAAACTATTTTTAAGATGTAAAACCATGATTCCAAGCCAATAGAGACAAAATATGCAAAGTTTGCTCATTTATATACCATGTAAAGGTGAATATATCGAAATGGCACCGAGTGCAATACATATCATCGACAAAATAGCAAAATACGTAACAATTGAGGCTCTAAATGGCCTATAAAGTCTAAAAACAATGTTGTAAGCTATGAGGCCATTGGCCTACTACAAGCCTACAGTGTACACATGATCAATCATCAAGTTCATAACAAGACACAGGATCATCATCAGGAGCTACATAGACATCATCTGGTTCAGAGTCTGAGGATGCCTCAGCCTGATCTGCAACCTCAGTATCAATGCCACCAATGACAATAGAAGTGGACCTAATGGAAGCACGAGTTTGTCGACCTGCATGACTAGTGCCTTCCATTGGTTCTTTGCCTTTCCTTGATGCTGCTACTGATCCTGGTTCTGATGCCACCACATAATCTGCTTCAACCCCTGCTAAAGCCATGTCGATATCAAAATCAGCCTCAAACACAGGTTCTTCAGTCTCCTCCACCCATTTTGATGTTGGATCAATTTCGTCCAACACAATGGGATCTAGATCAGGAGTTTTGCTCATCATTTGGAGCTTTCATTGCATTTATTGTTTACCCCCAAACCATGAAATCCTGAAAACCATTAAGTCTGTTGAATTTTGAGTGAAATCTAAAATTCTAGTTTCTTTATATGAAATCCAATGAGGTCGAAACCACTCTCAAACATCCTGAGTCATTTCATGGTAATGTTAAAAATTTAAGTAAAAGGATGAAAATAAAGATTAAAGGAAATGTCACTTTTACTTTAAGAATTTAACATTACCATTAATTGCCAACATTGTTAGGGTTGAAACACCCTTAGTTTCCCCCCAAAACCTCTAAACCACAATCAGGAATACGCTTTTTGCAAGTTTCGGTGGGCATGCCTAAAACCGGCCGGTTTAGGATGGAACCGGCCGGTTTGATACAAACCGGCCGGTTCCGTCCTAAACCGGCCGGTTTTTCACCGGTTAGGGCAAAGAATGGGCAAAAGGGCCTTTCCAACTGGGTTTTTTGGCCGGTTTAGACCGGCGGCCTTGCTAACCGGCCAGTTAGACCGGTAACCGGTTTTTTAAAACGGTTTTGAAAACTATGGAACTTGCAGTCCAGAAGGAGGCCTAATACGCGACCTAGCTACAGTCACCTAAGTCGTTGTCATGATGAATGATAAATCCATATTGTTGTAGGTGACAGCGTGGACTGTTTTGGGCATGATCAAGTTGTTCTTGAACTCAGTATGCTGGGCAGGAGAATCCGCTCAAAGGAGGAGCTAGGGGCTGTTGTGTAAGGGCTGTTTGGATCACTGTTTGAAGGAACCTAAGTTGCAGTCCACTGCTGGGCTAGGCTACAAGCCATAGCCAGCAATTGGAGTCCTCTTTAAGTGCTGCATTCAGGCCCTCTAAAGCAGCGTATCATTGGAGGACTGTATGAAGGCTATTCGCAGTAAATAGGTGGACTGTGGGGTGCGTTTAGGGTGTTGTAGCACACTGAGTTTGTGGCCTAACCAGTGATCAGGTTTGTCGAGATATGCACCAGTCCTTGTAGCATATGAAAGGTGCCAGATTAGCAGCCTTGTCATGATCAGTGAAGCAGCGAAGGAAGGAGAATCTCATTGAAGGAAAGCCTCAGTATTTTGGGTAATTGGTTGAGTTGTTCTAAGCCTATCATCTGTTGCATATCTTCAATCCTTGGTATCAGATCTGCAACCTCATTGTGTCATCATTACGGAGAAGATCTTTAATCTCATATTTGGCAAGTCAAGTATTGACTTCAAATCATTGTACTCTATCTCTTTCTCTTTGTTGAACTATTGAAGAATATAAGAAGAATTGATCAAGGGTTTCCCCACATTGGGGTTTGTCCCAGGCTGGTGCCACATCTTGTGTCCTCTTGTCTTGGCTTGTCTTTTGTTGTTTATGTTTATGTTCTATCTGCATTTTACTATCATGCTAATGTGATTGCTAATCTGGATATTGTCATTGGGCTAATATGAGTGATTGAAGTAAGTTGCTCTAAGCATAGAACATACCTAAAATTAACATGGTATCACAGTTGAGGTGAAGACAAAGGCCAAGCAGGAGTGAAAGAGCAATCACTAAAGACAGTTGGACAAGGTCAAAGGCTCAATGGATTCCTCATCCCACTTCCCGGATGAAGACAAGCTCCATAAAAAGTCTAACTATCATGGATGGAAGATGTCTCTGGATCTGACATTAGAAGAGCAAAAAGTGTTGGATTACGTGAAAGGTAAAATCTGTTAGGCCCCTATACTACTAGTGTAACCCCTTATTGTTATTAGTACAACCCACTTATTATATTGATGTACCCATGTAGTGCCCATATTGTTACTATTGTGCCACATAGAAGCCCACTATTGTTATTATTGTGCCCTTACATTATTATTGTTATGTCGGCTCTGATTATGTTATGACCCCTTAGGCTCCTATATATAGAAAGGAGGTCTTTTCATTTGTATCATCGAAGAATTGCTCATTTATGTAACGTAAAGGAGGTTGCCCCCTCGAAGAGGCTGAATTCTAAGGCGTGGATCTCTCTTTTCTATCTTTTTGTGAGTTGGTTTCATAATATTTGGTATCAGAGCTTTGGATTCTAGGGTTTCACTGCTCCAAACAGGTCATCGTGGCATTTTCACTATAACTTTTTTTCTGCAACGTTTCAAAAGCTTAAAAAACAAGCCCATTTAAGAAGAAATCGCGCTGAATCTCGGGTCCGAATTTCAGAGCATTTTGCGCTATATTTGCGGAGATATGATCTGAAGAAGTTGGTCTTTTTGCAGACTCCTGAATTACATTCCAAACAGGTGACCTGGGGAAAATCGTCATAACTTTCTCTCTGAGCATTGGATTGAAATTTTATAAGAAGGTACAGAAAGAGGACGGACTGTAGTTTCTTCTATATATTTTTCAGAGCCAAAGGTCGAAACAGTGACACGTGGCACTTCATACAAGTTCGCTCTTCTAGAAAGGTCTATAATCAGGTCATCTTGGGAGATTGTGCATAACTCTTTCTTGGAGAATCCAATTTGGATCAGACTGGTGGCATTGGAAAGAGGACGCAGAGGGCTACTACAGGTCGCAATTTTAGAACTTAAAGATCCGAAAGTACAGAGTTACAGTCGTTTCAAGATCGAGCTCCTAAAATCAAGAAAAAGCAAGATGAGGAAGTTTGATGGCAAGGATCCGGTAAATTGGATACTTCAGATGGAGCAATATTTTGATCTACATGGTGTACCACTGTTACAAAAGGTATGTATTGCATCTTCATATTTAGAACCGGATCAATTTTTATGGTATGAAGGGCTTTGTTCTCGTAAAAAACTTGTTACGTGGTCAATTTTCACGGAGGAAATGATAGCACATTATGAGGATACAAAGAACAACACCTTCTTTAGAGCAATACCACAACAATTGGAAAGAGTAAAAGGGCTTTGTGACATAGTGGAAAGCAAAATTATGGAAACTAAGAAGCATACCCCTCACAACTATAAAGATGGAAGTGTTGTTTCTCCCAACCTTCCACAACCTACAAGGGTTACACCACAACAATTGGAAGAAAAAAGAGAAAAAGGGCTTTGTTACAATTGTGATAGTAAATGCACTAAAGGTCATAAGTGTGCTGAGAAGAAATTATTTTATATGAAGAGGAGGAAGAAAAGGATCAAGAAACATCAAAAGAAGAGGATATACGCCAGGACCCCACCCCAGAGAAAGAAGAAATGAATCAGACCATATCTTGTAAAGCATTGGCAAAAATTACCACTCCTCAAACTATCAAGATAGAAGGACATATCAAGAAGAAAAATGTTCAAGAAGTAAAAGATCACATCAAGCAACAAGAAATGAATCCGACCATATCTTGTAAAGGATTGGAAGAAATTACCACTCCTCAAACTCTAGAAATAGAAGGACATATCAAGAAGAAAAAGGTTCAAGCAGAGAAAGATCACATCGAGCATCAACAACAAGTTCTCCAACTTTTAAAGGATAATGCCAATTCGATGAAAAATCAAACGAAACAACAGGTAGATCAACATCGTAGTGAAAAATGTTTTGATGTAGGTGATTGGGTATTTTTACTGCTACATCTCAAGCAAGCTATTTATGAGAAGGAAATGTTGGCAATACTACATGCACTTAAAAAATGGCGACCTTACCGAATGGGAAGACTCCTCAAAGATGAGGATGTGGAAGCATTGTTTTGTGCTATTTCTATTATCCAACCAGATTGGATAAACGAAGCAAGGGATGAATGGAAGAAGGACGAAGAAGTATGGCCACTTATTCAAAAGTTGCAAAAGATCCCAATTCAAACAATATTGCCAGAAATTGAAGAGGAAGGAAAAATCATATTGGAACCTGGAGCAGTCATAGAAACAAGAACCCTACAGCTACGAAATCGATCAATTTCAGAGTATCTCATCAAGTGGAAGAACTTACCCGCTGAAGATTCCACATGGGGAGGACAAGAATTTTATACAGAAGCATCAAAAACTACTCAAGCGTTGAGGACAACGCCTTTTGAAGGAGAGAGGCATGTTAGGCCCCTATACTACTAGTGTAACCCCTTATTGTTATTAGTACAACCCACTTATTATATTGATGTACCCATGTAGTGCCCATATTGTTACTATTGTGCCACATAGAAGCCCACTATTGTTATTATTGTGCCCTTACATTATTATTGCTATGTCGGCTCTGATTATGTTATGACCCTTAGGCTCCTATATATAGAAAGGAGGTCTTTTCATTTGTATCATCGAAGAATTGCTCATTTATGTAATGTAAAGGAGGTTGCCCCTTCGAAGAGGCTGAATTCTAAGGCGTGGATCTCTCTTTTCTATCTTTTTGTGAGCTGGTTTCATAACAAAATCCCTGAGCCTCCATCAAATGCACCAGCTACTACAAAGAACAAGTACACCAAGGGTGAAGTCAAAGCGAAGAAGATTATCAGAGATTCCATTGACAAGCGTCTGGTGGCCTACATCTCTGATTTGAACACCTCCAAGGAGATCTACGATAGATTGGTAAGCATGTTCAAGGTTAGTGATGCAAATCAAATTTTGTTCCTCAAAAATAAGTTGAAGGATATTAAGAAGGGCAAGGATGAGGATATTCAATCCTACTTCTTAAGGATCACCGAGATCAAGAATGATCTTCTATCAATTGGAGAAATCATATCTGACAGGGAACTTACTATCACTACCCTTGGAGGACTCCCACCCGAGTGGTATATATTTAGAACCACTATTCTCAATAATGATCGAATTCTGGGATTTGAAGAATTGATGTCAAGATGCATTCAAGAAGAAACCAGGATGGTGGAGCAAGAAATGCCTTCTAATAAAGGCAACCCTACTGCTTTCTCCGCTCATGCCAAAAGGAGAAACAATGCAGGGTCTAAAGGTCATTTCAATGGAAAGACCGAATCTAAGGGTGGAAGAAAAGGCAGATGCTTTACTTACAATAAGTTTGGCCACTATACAAGGGAGTGTCCAAATAGAAGGGACACATCACATGACGATGATGATCACAATCATTCCAGGGGCAACTTCAATCGAAGGAATGACAGGAACAATGGCAAAGGAAAAAGGACTGCAAGACATCAAGGAAATGGTCAACCCTCCAAGAAAGTAAGGAACTCCAGGCATGAAGAATCAAATGTTGCTTCTGACAAGCAAAAGGAGTATTATCTTATATCGGCCCTCTCCACTTCCTCTACTCCGGACACTTTGGGAAATTGGCTTATTGATAGTGGTGCTTCAAGGCACTTCACCGGATTCAAGGAAGCTCTCTCTAATTTGATAGAGAAGGAGACAAACTTGGAGATTATTCTTGGAGATGATGCCACCTATCCCGTAAAGGGTGTAGGGAATGTTACTTTTCAACTGGATCACGGTAACTCGATTCATTTACAAGAAGTTCTTTATGTACCTAATCTCAAGAAGAACCTGGTGTCCATTTCGGCAGAGGAAGACAAAGCTTACAAGGTGGCATTTATCGATGGAAAGGTACGTGTTTGGAAAAAGAGTTTTAAAGATGCTTTTACTCTTGGGTTCAAGGTTGGCACTTTGTATCAAGTTGCAGGAAGTCCATTGGAGACCATGTCATGTGACACATCTCTTCAATGGCACCGAAGGTCTGTCCATATTCATTATAAGGCCCTACCCGATGTGAGATAGATGGTGACAGGGATGCCTGAATTCAAAGAAGAGCATGAAGGTACATGTCCGAGATGTACCGAAGGAAAAGTTACAAGGGGACCATTCTTCTCATGTAATAGCAAGACCACAGATGTGGAACAACCCGAGGGGTTTGAGATTCATGATTGGGAATCAGGTTGAAAAAAGCTCTCTATAGTTTGAAGCAAGCACCCCAGGCTGGGTATGAGAGGATTGATAGCTATCTGATGAAGCTGAGATTCACTAAGAGTGAAGTCGATCCAAACCATTGCCTTAAGGTTGTGGATGATAGAACTCTCATACTGGTATCTTATGAGGATGACCTCTTTCTGACAGGTGTAGACCCTCTCATTTGCAAAAGTAAGAGGGAGTTGGATTCCGAATTTGGAATGGTGGACTGCAAGCCCGTGACTACCCCAATGGAGCTTAACTTTAAGAAGTTATGCGGTAGTGCCGCCGGACCTGATTTGGGAAATGCCTCTAAGTTTCATCAACTCATAGTAGCATTGATGTTCTTGGTAAACTCTCGTCCGGATATATGTTTTGCAGTTAGCATGTCAAGCCAATATATGGCTAAGCCTCATCACTTACATTGGATTGGTGCCAAGAATCTTCTGAGATATCTTCGGGGCACAATCACTCATGGACTGAGATATGTTGTTGGAGCTGTGAGGCTGCATGATTACTCTGACGCTAATTGGGCAAGCAATGTGGAGGGTCGCAAAAGCACTTCTGAGTGTTGTTTCTCTTTGGGTTTTGTTTCGATATCTTTGATGAGCAAGAAGCAGAAGTCGATTGCTTTGAATACCGCTGAGGTCGGATACATAGCTGTGAGTATGGCCTCTTGTGAAGCTGTCTGGATGAGGAAGCTCTTCAGTGAGTTGTTTGAACACGTGCTAGATACCACCGTGATCTTCTGTGACAACCAAAGTGGGATTCGATTGTTGAGGAATCCCATGTTCTATCATCACTCCAAGCATATAGACATCAGGTACCACTTTATTTGGGATATGGTACGACAAGGAGCAATAAGGCTCCATCACATTGGGATTGGTGTGCAGTTCGTCGATATTCTGACAAAGCCCCTGGGAAAGGTCAAATTCTTGACTTTCCGAGAACGACTAGGAGTCGTGGAGAGACCCTCTCCTAAGGGTCCTATATGATATGGATATTAAGCTCTGGGAGCTCCAGGGGGCTTGGGGGTACTTCTTGGAGCGATGAGAAACCATAGGGTGAGTGGTTCAACCTTCCCCTAATGGTTTGCTATGTAGGCAGAATGAGTGGTTCATCCTTCTCTTGCTAACACACAATCATAGGGTGAGTGGTTCAGCCTTTCCCTAGTGATTTGTTGTGTATAGGGTGAGAGGTTCAGCCTTCCCCTGGGATACCCCTGGCGACATGTAGGCAGGATGAGTGGTTCATCCTTCTCCTGCTGAGACATCCTACCCATGCAGTATGGGACTCATGGGAAGTACCTCTCATCTGGCCAATGAGCAAGGAAATGAGTATAGGGACCATAGTACTACCGATGGACGCATTGTATACTACCATACTTCCTATGCTAGGATGATATTGATCTAGGATGAATTGGAACTGACTTCGGGTCAATAAGAGTGGTATGAGACACTATCTTTTTGGAACTGATTGCGGATCAGTAAGAGTGATAAGATACGCTCTCTTTATATGGGACTGACTTCGAGTCAGTAGAGAATGGTATGATACATTCTCGATCACTTCTTCTTCTTCATAGTTCAGCGGAGCAAAGCAAAGCAGTGCAGGGCATTGCATTGATGGCAGAGTGTACAGACCGGCAGATGGATTAGCAGATGGAGTTCTCCCTAGTTGAGAGGGAATGTTAAAATTGGAAACTAGGACCAAACTCCATGTGGATCTTCTTATTTATGGCAGCCGATATTTTTCTTGGATTCATCTCGTCAAGAAGTGTAGGATTGATCTAAAGATCATCCGATTCCGACATGTATTCATGGAGATATGAATTTATTTTTGTTACTTGACAAATTGTCAAGGTCAGCTAGTAACCAAATTACCCCAACTTATCCTCAACGTTTTATTATAAATAGAAGAGGTTTTCAAGTCATTATGTACACACACTTCTCCTAAGATCTCTCTCCACTCGTTTGGGTTTTGGTGGCTAGAGATATCAAGAGGGAGAAGCCCTAGACACAGTGAAGGAAGGAACCCTAATTGCAAACCCAAGGAGAGACCTATATGCTGCCCTAAAGGAGATCTAACCCTAGCCCTAGACGCAGTCAAGAGAAGGCTCCCATACGCAGTCAAGGAGGGAGCTAGCTACTATCTTAAAGAGGCTCCTACCCGCAGTTCTATAGAGCTCTATCCGCAGTTCTAAAGAGCTCTATCCATTGTTCCAAAGTGCCCTAACCGCAGGTCAAGAGGTGCCCTAAATCCGCAATTAAGGGTGACCCTTATTCGTTGTTCAAAGAGGCCTTTATACATTGTCCTAAGGTGCCCTAAATCCGTAGTCTATTGAGACCTAATTCACAGCTAGAGAGTGATCCTATTCCACAGCAACTAGACCCTAATACACAGCTACAGGAGGAGACATAATCCGTTGGTCAAAGGCAGTCCTAAGAGCAGTCACAAGAAAGCTTAGTTGCAGTCCAGAAGGAGGCCTAATACGCAACCTAGCTGCAGTCACCTAAGCCGCTGTCATGAATTGTTGTAGGTGACAGCGTAGACTGTTTTAGGCATGATCAAGCTGTTCTTGAACTCGGTATGTTGGGCAGGAGAATCCGCTCAAAGGAGGTGCTAGGCGTTGTTGTGTAAGGGTTGTTTGGATCACTGTTTGAAGGAACCTAAGTTGCAATCCACTGTTGGGCTAGGCCGCAAGCCATAGCCAGCAGTTGGAGGCCTCTTTAAGTGTTGCATTCAAGCCCTATAAGGCAGTGTATCATTGGAGGACTGTATGAAGGCTATCCAAAGTAAATAGGTGGACTATGGGGTGTGTTTAGGGTGTTGTAGCACACTGAGTTTGTGGCCTAACTAGTGATCAAGTTTTCCAAGATATGCACCAGTCCTTACAGTGTATGAAAGGTGTCAGATTAGCAGCCTTGTCATGATCAGTGAAACAGCGAAAGAAGGAGAATCTCATTGAAGGAAAGCCTCAGTATTTTGGGTAATTGGTTGAGTTCTTCTAAGCCTATCATCTGCTACATATCTTCAGTCCTTGGTATCAGATCTGCAACCTCCTTGTGTCATCATTACGGAGAAGATCTTTGATCTCATATTTGGCAAGTCAAGTATTGACTTCAAATCATTGTACTCTATCTTTTTGTCTCTTTTGAACTATTGAAAAATATAAGAAGAATTGATCAAGGGTTTCCCCACATTAGGGTTTGTCCCTAGTTGGTGCCACATCTTGCGTCCTCTTGTCTTGGCTTGTCCTTTGTTGGTTATGTTTATGTTCTATCTGCATTTTACTATCATGCTAATATGATTTCTAATCTGGATATTGTCATTGGGCTAATATGAAAAATTGAAGTAAATTGCTCTAAGCATAGAACATACCTAAAATTAACAAACTCGGATATCTCTGAGATTTTCGGAGGTTGATTACAGTGCTAAGTTCAGATAAGGATATAGAAGAAGATTCAGTGAAGGAGCTTGGTCCGGTGTATAGAAGTATGAGAGATAAACTCAGGATTCCTCTGAAGTTCGATCACAAAATGGAGACCAGTTCGAATCACAGATAGGAGACTAGTTCGAACCACAGATAGGAGACACTAGTTCGGATGGAACTCAGAAAATGATGAAGGGACAGCGAAGACTTGTTTAAGGACTAATCACATTTAGGATCTCTAAAATTAGGATCGTAAAACACAGAGACAGAGGTTCGGACTTGGATAAATAATTACAGTCAAGTTCAGATGTTATTACAGTCAAGAAGTTTGGAATTCTATGAGAAAGTCTCGGTGTTATAAAGAAGACACAGTTCAATAATGGAAACCACAGATTCAATGCTATATCACGGTAATTTGGTGACATTAAATTGACATGTTTCGATACTATCTCTAGTGTATCTACAACTCAATGAAGAACATGATCTCAGTACGAAGAAGGTCGAAGAGGAAGAGGAAGTCAAGAACAGAGGACTAGTGCCTTGGTCTTGGAGTGGCTAATAGGTCAAGGGTCTTGGTCTTGGCATTCGTCAATTGGAATCTCTATATGAAGAGTTTGTGTGGGTTTTCCTCTCTAGGAGTGAGAGGTTTTGGCCCTAGCTTATAGCCTACATGATGTGTCTCTTGTGTATTTATGTTCATGCATTGGTTATTGTTTGATGAAGAAGAACACTAATAATCTAATGTGAAGAAGATCCTAATCTAAAGAAGTAAAAAGCATTCACAAGCAGTCACTAATGAAAGAGAAATCAACTAACACTAATATCCTAGATTTCTCAACATGGTTTCAGAGCTAAGGTCTTGAAGTCAAAGGAAGGACATCTAATCAAAGAGACATTCAAGGATCAAGTCAAAGGTTATCAAAGCAAAAGATCAAGACCTACATTAAAGAACCAGACCCCAGATCAAAGAAGCAGTCTACAACAGCAAGAACCTTTGTTTCTAGAGTCATCATCAAAAGGCCACAAAGACCCTCATTAAGTTGTCTACAAGCAAGACAAGTTCTAAGGACTTTTAAAGATGAAGATCACATCATCTTGGAAAAAGTCAAAACCCTAGAAGCATTTATGATCTACACTACAAGAGAAGTCGAAGTATGTTGAAGGCAAGAAGGCATTGTCAAAATTTTCAAAGTTATAAAGAAAGCAAGGATTCTCTCCTCGCCCTTGAAAAAGTTCATCCAAGGAACCAGCGAATCATCCTCATCAAAAGAAGCAACCTTCTCTATTGAAGAAATGCTTTTTCATTTGGAAGAAGATCATCCAAGGGGGAGCATTAATACATCTTCTCCAACCATCATCAAAGTGATCAAGGTGAAGATTTCATCTTCACTTGTCAAGTATCTTTTATTCTTTAATCAATTTGGAAAAATGACTTCGTGTTTGCAAGGAGATCTATAAGTTGGTTGGGTCAGCAAAATTCCTTGCATGAAAAAGGAGGATAGACATAGTCCTCTAAGTAGTTGAAGTCATTGAACATATTAAAAGGTCTCATTTGAATTCATGGAAAGGGATACTTATGAATGATCCCCTGATATAGCAATATCGGAGACATCAAAGAGATGCATGTGATAAACTCATTCTCTGAAGGTACGATAAAGAAGGTCACATCTGATCTACACAAAAGTAAAGATATCAAAGGATGAAGGATATCTTCATAAGATCTCATCTTCAAGATCTAGGAAAGAAGATAATCATCATTGATCTATAATGCACTAACTGATAATCAAGGTAACAAATATCCATGGGATAAGAAAGTTACCTCATTCAACAACTTGTGATTTCTATGCAAGATAGAAGATGACAAATTGAAGGCAAAAGTGTTGAAGGTTAAGGACTCAAACATTTGCTGAAAGAAGGAAGTCCAAGGAAGAGAAGCATTAGAAGCAAGAGCTCGTGACATCACCATAGGGAAACATGAAGGACCGCTGGAACAAAATCTATGGTAGTCAACTTTGGAAGATATAGCTCTTGGTGACCTCATTGGAAGATCAAAGGAAGAAGTCATCCAGGACAAGTCTCATCATACATCAGTTTAAAAGGGAAACATCTGCTGAAAAAGGATATGCAAGATGGAATCCTCATTGGAGGATTCACCGATCAAGAGAGGAAGCAAAAGTTTCATCAAGAACTCCAACTTGTGGAGTTCATGGGATGATGGTATGATGACATGAGAGATGAAGTAGATCAAGGGGTTGAAGATCTTTTCAATCAAGGAAGCTGCTGAAAGAAGCCTAGATAACCAAAGTTAAAATGACGTAAGTATGCTTGTATTTAATATTATAAAGTCATGTCGTATGGTTGCAAGTAACAAGGATCACTACTTCTATTTTGAGAAGCATGATCAAAGGAAAGGAATCTCCTCCTATGAAAGAATGTCGAAAGGCATGAGTCACACTAGATGAAATCAACATAATATGTCCTCATATGAAGAGGTGGTTGACTACGATTGAAGAACTCTGATTTGAAGTCCCTGGGAATGAAGTGTGTGAAAAGGTAGGAAGAGATCATGATAATATGCAACGAAGGTAGAAGGCATTCAACATCTGAAATCCAAGAAGATTTGACTAGAAGATCTCCCGGAAGGATGTGAAGACTCTGATGGAAGTCAGAAAAAGATAGAGACCCTTGACACTGAATATTTGTGGGAGATGTGTCAAACTGCATGCAAGATGCTAATACTTACAGGAAAATGTCATGGTGAAAGATCATCACAAAGGTAAATCTGATTTGTCATGTTCAGTGATTATTTTTTGAACTAACATCTGGTTGGGCTTATGTAGGACTGTCAAAGGGAAGATCTGTGAATGACTTCCAAGCAAACCATATAGAAGGATGTAATGTCCTTTCAAGAAATATGGCATGAAAGCAGAATGACATGAAGCAAAGCCAGATGGAAAATCTGATGGATCACTTTCTGATGAGTTAAGGACATGACTAACTCATGGACAAAAGTGATGAATGATTTGTGCCCTATATATGTAGAAGTTCCCAAAAGGTTGAAGACTCCTTAAAAAGAAATTCATGACATCGAAGAAAGGAGTTCTTCATATAGTTGATTGTTGCTATAGGTCCCTGGATAAGAGGGAGCCTGAGAAGAAGTTTCTTACTTGGAAGAAACTCAGAAATTCTTAAGCCGGAAGCTTAGGTACATTCCTATGTGATAGGAATAAGTACATTACATTACTGGAATAGGACCTACTGGTATAAGGAGCGATAGACATGTTGTTCTATGCTTCACCTGGGAGGACAGAATGGAGGATTGTGTAATCATTTGGCATCTGATGCTCTTGTTGGATGAGATAGGGAATCCCACGAAAGAGTAGTCGTGGGGGACCAATATTCTTTTGGGGACTGGGAAGTCCAAGAAAAGAATAGTCCTTATGAAGCATATTCTGAGAGAACTCGGGTGGGGTATGTTCTGAGAGAGACGATGATGAGTATGTCTATAAATCATTAGTCTCGCCAGCATTTTGCTCTGATCTTGTGGAGAGATAGAGTTTTTAGTCAAGGCCTTGATATATAAATGTTGGTTGGTATGATGCTATACAAATGAGTTACAAATCTGAATTCTTCTTATGAGAAATTCTTCAGATTGAGAATGACCAAGTACCATCATGAATTAAGAGGGAGTGTTGTAAAATGTAACTAGGTTTGGTCTTCATAATGACATGTAATTATGATCTTTGTAAATGATGAAATAAAAAGAATAAAATTATTTTTGTAATGCCTTGCTTCATGGGTTTCATGAGCAAGAGTTTTTATTTCTAGATGGCTCCCATTGAGAGCTTTAGGATTTGTCAAAGAGTCATATGTCATGTATGAAGATATGTCAAAAGTATTCTAGTTTATAGGATTGTCAAAATAGCCCTCCAAAAGACAAGCATGGTTCTCCTCTTGAAGTCGGCCTGCAAGATGAATTAAATAACACAAGTCGGCTCACAAATAAAAGACACATCTCTTCATGTATACAAGTCGGCTTATTTATGGACAGACTACTATAAATACCCAGCTAGGATCTTCGCATAAGGATAGTCAAGAACTCGGATATCTCTGAGATTTTTCGGAGGTTGATTACAGTGCTAAGTTCAGATAAGGGTATAGAAGAAGATTCAGTGAAGGAGCTCGGTCCAGTGTATAGAAGTATAAGAGATAAGCTCAGGATTCCTCTGAAGTTCGGATCACAGATAGGAGACACTAGTTCGGATGGAACTCAGAAAATGATGAAGGGACAACGAAGACTTGTTTAAGGACTGATCATATTTCGGATCTCTTAAATTAGGATGGTAAAACACAGAGACAGAGGTTCGGACTTGGATAAATAATTACAGTCAGGTTCAGATGTTATTACAGTCAAGAAGTTTGGAATTCTATGAGAAAGTCTCGGTGTTATAAAGAAGACACAGTTCAGTAATGGAAACCACAGATTCAGTGTTATATCACAGTGATTTGGTGACATTACATTGACATGTTTCGGTACTATCTCTAGTGTATCTACAACTCATTGAAGAAGATGATCTCAGTATGAAGAAGGTCGAAGAGGAAGAGGAAGTCAAGAACAAAGGACTAGTGTCTTGGTCTTGGAGTGGCTAATAGGTCAAGGGTCTTGGTCTTGGCATTCGTCAATTGGAATCTCTATAAGAAGAATTTGTGTGGGTTTTCCTCTCAAAGAGTGAGAGGTTTTGGCCCTGGCTTATAGCCTACATGATGTGTCTCTTGTGTATTTATGTTCATGCATTGGTTACTGTTTGATGAAGAAGAACACTAATAATCTAATGTGAAGAAGATACTAATCTAAAGAAGTAAAAAGCATTCACAAGCAGTCACTAATGAAAGAGAAATCAACTAACACTAATGCCCTAGATTTCTCAACAAATTGTTCCTAAGATAAATAAATGTGCCCTAATTAATGTGAATTGCTTGAACCATTGGAAATCATAGGAATCTTGCATGTGTTACTCATTAGACGAAGAATGAATGAATGCTCCTGAAGGATTGATTAAATTACATCCCTAAAACTCCATAAGTTTGTCATTGAAGTATAAAATTCAATAAGTTGTTTATTGTTGTTGCATCTAGGGTAACGAAATTTCTTCTAGGTCTCCTTGAAGATCGAATTGCCATCTCATGGTTAATACTAGCTCCATTTTCTCCCAATAGGCAAGCATTGCTCCTTATCCTTGTTGATCAACCCTAAAATACCTTTTTCCTCTTTTAAAGTTTTTTGCCCTAACCCAAGAGGGTCTCCTAAGGCCTAGTGTGAAATCCATTAGGGTGGTCACCTTTGTTGAAGAATGTAACTAGGTTCAATCTTCATAAGTGTATTTGAGTCATTATGTAATGCACTTGTCAAAAGAATAAAGAGAAAAAAATTATTATTTTATCAATGACTTATTAAAGCATGGGTTTCATGATTGGATCATCATTATATTAGTCAAAGTCCCCATTGTGGACTCCTAGGATCAATATTGAGTCAATAGGGTCATTGTACAATTAAAGAGACCCTTCTTGGGCTTTGGAATCATGTAAAAAGGTTTATTATTGAGTAAAATATGATTTATGTAACCTCCACACCAAGCCAGCCTAATGGAGATCAAGTCTACCTAAAGGACACCTATTCGACCTCACCTAGAGCCTACAAAAGGAAGGAGATCGAATTCATTTGGTGTATCTCATCTCAAGCTAGTTCGATATCT